>KZ506064.1:325365-372541 GCA_002844005.1 Limosa lapponica baueri
CTGCCAGCAACAACCCTGAGATTCATGCAAAGCTGTGACAATAGCTTTGAATAACATTTTAGGAGTCTTCTAACTAAATAAAATATATATGTATTTTAATCAAATGGTTTGCTCTATCTTTAATGATTTTTTTTCATTTAAAATACGTTAGCCAGTAAAGTTAAGAAAACTAATTTGGGGGAAAAAAGTCAACATGCTTGATTTTGAAAAGTTCAAACCAGAACTTGTTGTGCCTTGGCATTTTGCTCCTAAAATACATTTTCTAGTAAATACTCTATCCAGAATAGTCCATCTAATTCTACATTTATTTCAGTGAAAAGCAATGTTAGTAATCACACGTACACACACTTACACAGGAATTCACCTTTTCTTTTTGCTTGTGGAACAGAACTGCAAGAGCTGCAGGCAGAACTTTTGACCAAAGGGTGTTTTGGAGCTTTTGTATTAGAAAGCTAAACAATTTGCCAGGGTGTTTCTAATTTTTCCTATGAGACCCTATGACACTTTCCACTTGTCCCATTCCAGAAGATCTCTTTCGCAGTCAGCATCTTCAAGGAGGTGTCCCAGCAGAGGCTTTCCCACGGCATCCTCCATTCTGCCTTCCCAGGCCACCTCTTCTGCCACCCCGAGCTCCAGACACGGGCATCAGAGGTGTGACCATGGTCTCAACTCATGACAGTCCTCAAACTGGCCTGACACTAGTCACGTAATGCCATCCCTTTGTTTCTACCTTTTAAAAAAAAGGTTTTGTCATTTCCATGAACACATTTCTTCCCCCCCCACACTAATTTCACCTGTCAGTGCCCTCAGCGTGGTGCTGGGCAGCAGCATCCTCCTTGATGAGAATGAGTTTTGCTTTGCAAGAGACAATTAATTTTGCCAGCAGGATGGAGAGGAGTGCCATCCCACCCTTGGCAGCCGCATCCCCTGGGAAGCGGGTGGGAGATGTCAGCTGCCACTGGGAGCAGAGCCCGGGAGAGCCAGCTCAGGTGGGACGGGGATTTGCCCTCTTGCCACACATTGGCAGGTGGGGAGCCTGGGCTCCTCAAGCAGGGCAATCTCATGTTTGCACTGCAGGGACATCTCTTACCTCCATCCCCATATCTAACCATTCCCCCAGCAATTCTGGTTACTGGGACTCAGCCCCAGACTGTTTCATGCTATTCCTGTTCCATCCACCTGCTATTATCTTCTGCTGTTCTTCAGAAATTACTGCCAAATTATCCTGTTTTTTTTTTTCTCCTCCTTCCATCATTAATTTCTTTTCTAGGGTGGAGAGCTTCCCAGATCACCCTCCACCCACTTATACACATGCATGCACACACACTTTATAGAAAGTGTTTACTTATGCGGGGGCAATAGTTTAAAAGGTAAATGAAATAGAGGACGCAGCCTGGATTGGCTTAGCAACACAAACAGTGCCAGCAGGTAAAGGGCCCAGGCCTGTTCTTTCCCACCTCAGAATTGTTTTAAAATGACACTGCTTCATAATTAATTATACAGCGCCTGGTTAGTCACTATTGACAGACCTAGAGCCAATTGACTCTTTTTTTTTTCTTCTTCTTCTTCTTTCTTTTTTTTTTATCTGGCTGGAGAGAAAATATGAAGTGCCTGTAGCCACACATACAATATACCTCCTGGTGATTACATCAGGCAGCTGAGCAATTAGAGCCAGCAGTATCAGCTCAGGAGCTGGAGGCTGCAGTAGCAGGATCACAGCCCAACCTTAGCCTTTAATATGAAAATGAAGAAGGGAAGCAGCAAATCCAATAAACCCTAGAAGTCAAACAAAGCCAACTGGGAGTTCGTTTGTTGATAAGCCGAAGGAAGAGACGTGGCTGATAAAGCCAGGCGCTTCTTCTGCTGCTCCGGTCTCTCTCTTGGGTGAGGAGGATTAAATTACTCAGGAAGCAACTCGAATCCACCTAAGTGGGAAGGCAACCCCAGCAGCAGAAAACATGGAGCTGGGTCTGAAGGGGTGGGTTTTCACCCCTTTCCACTTCCAGGCATCTGTGAGTACTTTGCAAAACAAATGAGTTTGCTCCGGGACAGGGCAAGGACACATGACACCAGGGGAAGGGACCAGCAGCATTTGCTCACCTTAACCTAAAATAGCATTATCTTGCTGGAAACTTTGAAAGAATGAAGTCAGTCTCCATGACTAAGAACACAGTGGAGGTCCTCCATCTCCAGATCTCCAGCAGCCCCCTTCCCCAGACACACCGAATTCGTGCACCTCAGAGCTCTATCAGTTTAACCCAGCCATTGTACAGCCCAGTGAGGCTGAGTCCTGCCACAGTGCAAACACTTCACTCTCAAAGGAGAGGATCCCGTACAAGACCTGAGCCAACTTCAGAGTACTTCTGAGTAAGGTATTAAGCCAATATCAGTGCCGACATAGGCATTTGCTCCGGTGTGAGTCAATCAGTTTAAACACATAGCTTTAGATAAATACTTGTGTGCAGGCAGACAATGACTTGGGATTTGACCAAAGCTCAAGTGAATACAATGTGAATGAGGGTGCGCTCTGAATAAATAAATAATTAATTAGAGAGCTGCTTAATTAAGGCTCCTCTGTGGCCATTCTTCTTGCAGAGGAGGCACTGTGTGCAGAAAACCCCAAGGTCAGCTCTAAAGCAGATCACACGAATTTGGCAAAGGATTTGCTCTTCTGGAAGCTGAGGAGCTCATCAGGAAAAACTCACCTGTTGGAAAGACCTCAGATAGCCCATATTTAGACTTCTTTAACAGAAATGATTTTACACCCCAGGCATAGTGACTTCCAAGCTTAGGCCCAGCAGCACAGGAGTCTGCAGAGCAGAGAACCCACAGCTCACCGATGTGAACCTTCTTGGCTCTAGGAGGAGTCCAAACCACGTTGGGTCCAAGGTGACAACCCCTTCTAAATGTGCCTGGCCAAGGACTAGGTTGGTATGCATGGTCCAAAAGTGCTCGGAGTTATTTTCTCAGTTTAGACCAGTACAAAATGCAGCATATGGTTAATAGAAAGTGTACAAGTTAAGAAAGAACCAAATCACAGCTATTTGTAGTTACACATTAGGGCCCAGTTATCCTTGGAAGAACGTAAATACCGCACCAGTTGATGTCCACACAGCCCATAGATGAAACCTGGGGTCAGGACCGCATGTGTGCTTCTGCACTTGTTCACAGCTACTCCATAAAGAATCATCATTTATGGCTCAAAAGAATGCCGCAAGGACTTTGGAGCAAAGAAACTGGGCCACACCTTCACTTTTAACTGGAATAAAAACTGGTTTATTTCTCTAAAACCATTATTAGCCTTAAACATCATTTGTTTGCAGGAACCATGACACAGGCTCTGTCTGAAAATGCAGTTCTCTGAAGAAACACTATGAAAATGTGATTGAACTCAACCCTAAATATTTGCATAATAAGGGCCACACAGAGGGAAGGAGTCACAAGGAGAAGGATTAGAGACTAGAAAGCCTACAGGGTGAAACAGCATATTGGGATCACAGAGGGAAGACAGCACAGTTTCAGAGAAGAGTGCACAAATCTCACTTTGATTGCAAAATTTTTCTTCTGGTTCATTTTTAAGTCATAAATCATCTTTCAGTCTTGCTTTACCTCTTATTTTTCACTAGTGCTTCCTTACCATTTTCTCATTCCCTTCTAGAGTTTCTGCAAGGAGCAGGTCTTTCTGCATTTTCCCTTCCAGAAATCTCTTACAGGATTTGGCCCTACAGTTGATGTTGTAACCGACAGTCACATCTCGTATTTTATCCTACACCTGCTGAAACAAACCATGGAGCTCTTGGTCCAGTAAAGGGTAGACGTACTTGGATGACAGCTCAAAAAATGGGCACCTGAAGCTATGTATGGAAAGAACACCTGAACTGATTTTTCACGGAGGAGAGGTACAGAATTCAAAACCCTCTTTTGGTAACACATACAGGTACTCGCATTGAAATTCAGACTCTCAGAGTCAATTCACAACCCATTTAACACAGCACTATCTAAACACTGAGTCAGAAGTTTACAACCAGTTTCCTCTGACCCACCACTGAGCTATGCAGCCGATGCCTAACTCACAGCCTATACCTCCAGAAGGAACACTTATACTCATTCGCCCAACCAAGTCTTGCTCTCTAGGTCCTTGCTTAACTTCCGCAGATCACTCCCTGTGCTTTTCAAAAGTGGCTTATTTCTTCAGCAGGAAACCATACTCATTGAACCCAGTAGCTACCTGGATTGCTTGGCCTTAGTGACAGATGACTTTTGACAACAAAACACAGTCTGTTCCAGTGGAAGAAGGGTAGGGTAGTCTTTGAGGGGTTTCAGTCCCCAGGTTTTGTTAAGAAAGCAATGTTCCTGCCTATACGTCTCTATACACCACCTCAAGGTTTCCCTCTTGCATGTCTTCAGAGACATGTAACTTTACACACAGGCCTTGTCCTCCTAGTTTTAAGTAAGTTCCCTGGCCTGTTACTCAGCCAGAGCCAATCTTCTTTCCCTCATCCTCATCTCCATGCAGGGACTTTCCTCTCTGACTCCCACAGTTGCTTCTCTTTTGCAAGACCTGTCTCCATGCAGCTGTGCTAACGGGTCTCCACAGGATCCTGCCTGGTCCCCAGGGTCCCCCGCCGGCTCTCCAGTTGCCTGGTGTTAGGTTAATCCTAGCACACGCAGGCAGGCAAGTCCTATGTGACCTGTTAGGACACCCCTTGTCACCTCTCCTTCCATCCCACTCTGTTTTGCTCTGCTCTGGCCTCACTCAGCTGTAAAGCCTGCACAAGGGTGACTTAGCAGGGATTTGGTTTGCTGGCTCACGTGCCCCCAACCTTCCCACAGGAGTCACCCACTGCCGAGACTGCTCCATCAGGACCCCTGGTGTTCCCTGTTTCCAATCAGGATGTCTCTTTCCTCACCTCTTCCATCTTCCTTGTGAAAATGAAAACCATACCTCATAGCTGCAGTTCCAGTCTCCAGCACTCTGGTTGCAGGAGTGGGCAACGTAAGCAAGGAAAAGCCATGTTTTTGCAGCCTGAGAGACCAGCTTGGGGCTTGAGAGTTCAGGAGTCTGCTCTACCTAGTTTTTCTCATTGTCTTAACCTTAAGCTCTCATTTCACCACCCTGTAAGTTAGGTTCTTGGTATAAAAATGTCTTTGGGATACTCAGTTCAGCTGAAAAGTGTACCCTGCATTAACGGATTGGCTGTTACCCCAGAAAAATTGCTCAGGGATTTCCTATCTGAAAGGCACCAGAATAGTCATGGGGGAAGGACTGGCACAAGGAGTTATATGGGTGCTCTCAGATACAAACATAGGACTTGGGGTCATCAGACAGTGGAAATTCCTACTAACCATGGTGAAGAAAATAAAACTGTCATTCATTTCTGGAAGACGTACTTGATCATTTTTTGCAGAGTATGCAGTGATCTCATTGACATCTCTTACAACCCATCAAAGCATCTCCGTAACTCAGTCCTGAGTTCTCTTAGGATGAAAAAACCCTTCTGCCCAGCATCCGGTTTAGATATCAATGTTGTGCAGCAAAGCATTGAAAATGGACCATTGCATGAGGTTAGTCCTGCTCAGGCTGCAGGTTCCTTTAGCCCCTGGGTGACAGCCAGGTCCACATCACTACAGCTTCTGAACAAGGGGAAGAGCCTCCCCAGAAGCAAGTTACAGACTGCAAATCCTTGTTAAGAGTTCACAGGTGAGGTTGTCAGTAGTGCGTTATATGATGAATGTTATCTTTAGCAGGACAACCTTATGGTTGCTTGGCTTTGCAGGAAGTACCTGGAGAAGGGCTGAAGTTGGAAGTGCACTCATGATGGGGGTAGAGAGGAGATGAGGGGACACAGAGGCAGAGGGTGAATGTGAAATCTGCCTGAGAGGAGACTCCAGTTACAAGTGTCTCGGACAATGCCCAGAGATGAAGATCTGAATGCCACTGTCAGAGGAGGAAGCAATCAAGAGACAAGGTCTTCCAGGAGCAACACCTGTGGTTCCGAACCACATAGGTGCAGACTGAAGATGGGTGTTGGGAAAGCAATTAGGATGGGAAAACTGGGGTCAATGACCCAGGTGCTGGCGTGGGAATCTGGAAACTCAAGTCCTGTCGCTCACTTCTATATCTCACCTGCCACAAGGACTTCACATGAGCTCGTTTGCCTCTACGCTGTGGTATCTACTTAGGCAACAAGTGTCCTAGAGGTTGTCATGTTGCTTTCATGTGTGTGTGTGCGCCAGTGAGATCAACAGATCCCCAGATCTCAAGGTGTTGCAGCAACACGAATGATCCTAACAAGAGGAGCAAGAGGTTGTGGAGTCCTGCTTCACCAGGTCCCAGACAGCTGTAATCCATTACAGATGATATTGTAATAAATGCTGATCATCATTTGTTAGTGGGGGAGAAGTGTTTGGGGGTGGGAGGGCAATGTGTTTAGGCTGTGTACTTCAAGCCAGATGCTGAGGAAATGCTGGCGAACCTGGATGGTCTTGAGCATGGGGGCCACCTTTCAAATCTTCATGGGAGTCCCACCTTGTTCATCAGTAAAGACCTACCAGTGAGTTTGTACTCCTGGGGTTATTCATCCCTGACACTCTCATGCTTGCTCTGGCTGTATTTTTCCAGCTTTTGAGTTTGGAGGAATGTGAGGAGAAGAGAAGAGAGAGAGACTAACAGTCCAGCACGTCAGGATGGCTTTGCCTCCACAGGTTTGAAGCTATACATATGTGAAAGATGTGCCTGTAACCCATATCAGCAGATATGCATTAGCCATAGGTTTATCTAAGGGATGTTCTGTGTGTAACAGCTCTGACAGACTTTAATTATTGTTTCTTCTCATTAGTAGTGGTTAGAAATGATCATTTCTATGCTGCAAATTATTTTACCATTACAAAATTTTGCACCATTTTGACACCAAAGTATAAACATGAATTGCTATCTTATTTTAAATGACAGAATGGATACTCTGGGGGGCTTTGCTGAGATAATTCCAGGAAAATTCCCTTTGCCAAAGGTGATTCAGCACTTGAATAGAGCCTACAACTACTTAGAGCAAAATGCTGAAATAACATTTCAACTTCATCCTACACACGAAGTACAGAAGACTTAATGATTTGTTTCAATATATTCAGTGCCATCAGAACAGAAATTTTTTGCATTGAATGTTTAGAAATTTCAAAACTGCTCCACCCAGGCTTTATTATATCCTGCAATTACACCAAGCATCACTGTTGCTAGTTTTCATAATTTTTATTCTTTTCTTTTTCCCTTTCATGTGGGCATTAGTCCGCAGGTAATGGCATTCAAGAAGTAGGCCAAGAGAGAGATCGTTTAAAAGACTTAGTTATCTCTGAATAAACTATATATAAGACAAGCCGCAAGTTTTGCCACCGTGGTTCACCTCTGACTGGTGGGATGTCCCACAGCACTCCCACCAGTACATCATTGTTCCAGAGGACCGTTTGATTCTGCTAGCGTTTGCTCATTTTTCAGTATATATTTGACATGGGGTTTGTTCAAAGCAGAGAATGATACTCAAACCATACCTGAACATCAGCAGTGTTTGCTGTTTACTGTTTGCAGTGTCATCTTCTATCACCTTCAAGCAATTCAGTAAAGATACAGGAACTGCACCATGGCACTGGGGCAACGTGCCACGAGTTGGCTCTGAGAAATGTTTTATCAGATAAGCAGCATGTTGATCTAAGAACCTGTCACAAAAAGAAAATTTGCTGGATAGTTTACTTCCAAGGAAAACCTGATCAGCTTGAAACTTTGGCAGTCTACTTCCAGCAGCAGTCAAGACTCAGTGTTTAAAGAAAAAAAGGTTGAAAAAATAAAACTATAATGCACCCAGAGAGTTGTGCGTTCTTGTTGCAGGGAAAAGCACTACCTCTGTCCTTACTGCTTCTGGTAGGGTGCAAAGTGTGTAGTAAGGTCCCATCAAGTAGGGGCAGGGAAGTGGGGAGAGCACCAGTAGGATACTGGCTCTTTGTCTGTGTCCACACTTCCAAAAATACCCCAAAAAGTAGTAGATGTGCAGGAAAATACAGAACAAAGGCACCAACTCTTAGTGCTCAGCTTTCTAAAAGAAGGCTGAGTTGACTTGCTGATGCTACACATTCGCTCAGAAGGAAATGGCGTCACGTAGCAAAAGCCCCTTCTTCTGGGCAGAGAAAGACACAAAGAGCTGGAAGTTGAAACCAGATTAAAAAAAAAAAAAAGCCATGTGAGAACTAAGAACTATATTTTTACCCGTGAGGATGAACAGCATGCCAGCAAAGGGTGGCAGCCTTGCTGGTGGATTGGTTTCAGGCAAAGGCAAGCTGCCGGCCTCACTGCGGGGACGATGTGTGGGGAGGAGCCGTGAGGCCAGTGTTAGGTGGGAGGCCCACAGAGCTGCGCTGCCGGTGCCTTCCAACCTTTCACAAATAACGTAGGAAGGACTAAAACTACTAACACTTGTGTTTAGCTGCTGCTGTCAGCAGCCACCTGTTACACAATTTTTCCTGATTTTCATCTTTCACAATCATTTCTATTCCTGTAGGAAAAGCTTTGGAACCTCATGAGCATCTTTATCCACTTACTTCAGTGCACATGTAATTTCTCACAGCCCAGACCACCCCCATCCGCTTGCTATCCCCTTAGCTTTCCCAGACTTTTGCATTTCCAGATGCTAAACACTAATCACCAAGCAGGGAGGCGTGTACAACCACCAGAAATAGATCTTTTACATCCTATGTTATGTCATGATGAATGATTTGCCATTAATGAATTTCACCAGGATTAGCGGGGTGGTGGTCGCAGGTGTGGTTTTCAGAAGTCCCAGCAGCAGCTGCTTGAGGTATGGCCACCACAGTGCAATGGTCAGACCTGAGAAGCAACTGTCCAAAAGGCAGAGGCATGACCAGATGCAAGAGCCAAAAGGGTCTGAGGTCAGCTTAGGCTGACACTGCTTGAGCAAATCCAAGCTGCATGTGAGACTTCTTGATTTAGGGTTCTTTTTCCTCCTTTTCTGCATTCTTTTTTAATACATCCTCAGCAATGAGGATGTAATAAAACATGCCTGATCCTTTGTTTTTCCACCATTTTCCTGGTCCGTAGTTCTCCATCCCATCCTTGGCCTATTATTTCTTCATTATTAGCAAAGTAAACGTCAAGCAGAGGCAGCACTGGTGGGATCATTACAAATCAGTGCTCTGCAAAGTCCGTTCAGAGCTGCATGTTGGGATGGGGGGTCACATCTCAATGCTTTCAGTAGCAACGTCGATGGAACCACATTCTCCTGGCTGGATGTCCTGCAGCTTGTCAGCCCAAAGGATGGTGGCAGAGGCAAGGTTTCCCGCTGCCTTTGCAGAGAGCTGCTTGTTTCTTCATCCCCTTCACCCAGGCTCACCAAGAAACATCTTCCCTGGCCAGACATCCCATATTATGACTAAGGCAGAAGGCCACAGGTTTAGTCACTTTGTGTACAGTTTGCAATTATTCAGCTGTTTTAATGAGAAGAAAGACCTTGAGGCCCATGATGTCAGAGATAAGAAAGTGTGGAAAGCAGCAGATGTGTGACCTTGCTGTTCTCCTATTGCTTTCTCCTTTGTTCTGTGTGCTGCAGCTCTTCAAGGTTTTAATACTGGGAAGGGGTGAAGGGAAGGCGACATGCAGGTTTCACAGTAACTCAAACTCCCAGCTTGTGGAGCAACTCACTAGCTTTTAATATGTGCTGCTAATGGCCATTGAAAACCAGCAGCTGCTTGAGAGTTGGGATCTTGCTGGCTGCAGCCCTTTCCACTATCTGGATATTTCTTCTCATCAGTAAGTTGGGATAAAAATACTGAGTATCCAGTATTTTCATGGACAGCGAAGTTTTCCAAAAGAAAATCTTCAGTTCATGGACACTGAAAGCTTTTTTCATACAGAACAGTTGACTGAAACATTTCAGTTTGACGTGCGTTTGTGCCCTTTGGCCTAACTGGAAGGGTTGCACTGCAAAAGCTGGAGCCAGCAAACAGGCACGGGTGCCTAGACCAAACCTTAACTGTCCCAGAGGCAGCTAAGTACAAAGGTTGGGTGCTCCCCTTCTCTGCCCAGGTGCCACTATGCCCTTCAGACACCTGGCATATACTTGGCTTCTTAAGGCATGGCCAAGCCGAGTTGCAAAACACCTAGACCCTCTGGGTGTCTGTGCCAAGGTGTCCTCCCAGCTGTCCTGCCAGCAGCATCTTCACTGCTCAGCACAGTCTGGAAGTGGGGCTGGTGCTGTCTCACATGCTTCATAAAGCTGCCTCACATATCTTCAAGCGAAACACAGTTTTGATGCAAAACTGGTTGGATAACCCAGTTCAAGGAGCAGCTGTTGGTTGTCCATTGTTAAAATGGGGAGAGACATGGAGAGAGACACAGGGCTGGTGTCTGGCTCTACCTGCCATCATTTGTCACAGCACGTGCAAACACAGACTGTGACCGTAAGCCTGGCAGATACAGGTATTTAGGAAAGAGGACCACAATTTTAAATTTAAAATAAAGGGGTAAAGGGGAAAAAATACATTATTTTGACAATTTAGAGAAATAGTGTGACAAAACTCAGTGGGGAAGTGTGCAAGGATCTACAATTAGGCAGGAATAATCAGCTGGACAAATATCAAGTGAAAACAGCTGGTTAAGCAGCACTTCTGTATAAAAGACTCTAAGTCACACTCTTACCAAACCCAAAACCAATAAAGCAAACCTCATATTGGAAGGAACAACGAGCAGCACTGCCTGTACAATGAAATCACCCTTTTGTTCAGTGCAGTCCTGGTATGCTGCTGCTGTTATAATAATGTGGCCAGTTATGGGCAATGCATTTTAGGAAGGATGTGGACCCTCTGGAGAGAGCCCAGGGACAGCAGAGGTCTGGGAAATGCGACTTGCATGGGACAACTGAAAGAAGTGGGTGGCTTAGGTCAAAACACAGACGATTGAAGGGGATGGAGTAACAATCCTCAGCTACATAAACCAGCTCATAGAGGAAGAGGGGAACAAATCTGCTCCCCTGTTCATAAGGAACAAGGCGAAAAACTTTTCTCATGGTAAGAGAAGTTCTTAGGAGTAGTGTAAGAACACCTTTCACAACATAGCATGTGTATAATTGGTCACTTCTTGGGATGAGAGATGCTTTTGGAGACCTCTTCTAATCCTTCTGTCCATTTCTGTGCTGCAGGCATAGGATCCCCCTTCACATGCACACAGACAAGCTGCCACCCTTATGAACCCAGCCCCGAATGAACATTCTCACTGTCTGCCTTCAGGCACCACTCCTTTTGAAATTATTCCACTTTGCACTGAAGGATGATGGAGCCATTTGTCCGGAGACAGAGATCACGCTTGCCTGGCCCAGTCTTTGCGGGTCTGTTTGGAGCGGTGTGGATTGGAAAAGGTCGTCACAGCTGCCAGTCCCTGATGTGACCAGCCAGCTACTCCCCCTGGGGTGTCGATAGGAAAGATAGGACTATTTGAAGAGTATTTAGAGCATCAGTGTTACCCCTGAAAATACTTCCTGAAAGAGTTTCTCTCCCTTCCTTGACTATAAAGGTAGCTAGGGTGATCAGGAGCTAGATAAACAAAGTGCATTGGCTTATATGGTCTCCCCCTTCCCCAAAATGTCCTGCTTGGAAAAAGCAGCACTTTTTCATACATTGCCTGGGACGTTTAATTTTGTTGAGAACGTTTCTCTAAGTAAGATGTAGAGCCTTGTACTGTGAGAGGGAAATTAGATATTAAAAACCATTAGCTGGATGTGATATTTATTGTTCAAATTAAAATCCCGCAACAGCGCCGTATTGATTGTGGTTGGAAATCACCATGGCAGGCCATCCCCGCTCGCAAATATTTTGCCTGACACGTCAGCAGACAACAACCCCAAGCAAACCATGCCAGCCACGACACTGGGGCAAGCGGTGCTGGCTGCCAGCACTCGCCCCGTGCCTGTGAGGGGGCCACCACCTCACCTTCAGCCCCACCACCACCAAAGGGATGAAGCAGTGGGAAAGGAGCCACCTTCAGGCTGTGATATTGGGAGCTGCGCTTGTCCCCATCTTTACTCGGTTGCTATGCTCATCAAGGCAACTTTTTGGGATAAAGTGCTGCGTTCACATCTCCTGCAGCACAATTGCCCCTATTCCAGCTGTGTGATGGCATTCTTCCACTTAACTCCCATGGTTTCCCCAGGAACCCCTCTTGCTATACCTTCAAACGTATACAAGAGGCCAGGAACTGGCGCGTTAAACCATCCTGAATGGTAGGGCACAGGATGGGGGGCAAGCACGGGTTGGGGACAGCCCTGAGGCCACCCTCTCTTGCCCCACGGAGCAGGTAGGCAGCTGGCAGGGCGCTCCCCGCTCGCGGCCCCCCAGGCACCCCATTGTAATTCTTATCGGGCCGATGCACATTTTTCGCTCAAGGTGGCAAAACGCCCAGGGGCTGCCAGGCTGCCAAGCTCTCTGCTAAAAATACCCTTCAGACACATTTCAGCCTGGGTCCATTAAAGAAAAGAAAGAGCGAGCGTATTCTGGCTGCAATGGAAATGACGTGGACGAAGGCAGGGGAAGAGAGAAAGGGGAATGAGATGGGATGAAGGCTGGAGAGCTGCCCGCAGCAAGTCAAAGCCAGGTTGAGCCTGAGGGAGGTGTTGGCCGTCCCCGGGGGCAATCAGCAATGCCACTGATGTGCCATCTTGTTCCCCTTTCTCATGCTGTAGAAAATGCTTGTTCTTACCAAGCTTGCTATGTGTGGTGCCACCACCATGGCGGTGGAAGAAGGAGCACCCACTGGGCTGTCCCCCAGCGGTGGCATGGATAGGCAGGGGCCCTGCTTGAGGAAAAGGGGGACCAGGGTGAAGGCAGGAGAGAGTCCCAGGGACCGAAGGGAGCCTGGGCAGGGTCAGGACAAAGGTGCTCTGGCACGGAATGAAACGAAAGAGGCTGGGAGAGTGCCCGAAACCCACGCACAGCAGTGGGAACAGTGCACAGGAGAGGTCTGAAAGCAAGAGAGGGTGATGCCAAGTGGGTGGCAGGAGAAAGGGAGAAGGAATGGATAAAAAAGAAAAAGAGGAAAAAAAGAACAAAGGCTGGTGTAACACTCTTAGCATGAAAATCCTCTGGCCTCATTCTCTCTCATTCAAGCAGGGTGCCATTAGCTCAGAGACCCTCAGAGAGATCCTCACTTACACGGAGCCCTGCAAAGTGGCAGGTTGTTCACTGACTTTCCCAGCCTTCATCAAAGCTAACCACCATTAAACATAGCTGATTATGTTTTATCAATATTGCAAATGGAAGGAGCAATTTTGGGAGGCAAGTTAGGAAGGGCTTTAGGTTTGTCAGGAGACTGACTAACACATTTTTGTTTTTCTTATTATTTTTAATGTACTCCTCTGTGGTTAAGCTGCATGAGAAGTGAAGAACCTTCATTAACACAAGCTGTACTTCTCTCTGACCTTGCAGATAACCATGAACCAAAACGCACAGCTCTCTAATTGCTGTTCCTGATGGCGCTTTACAGGCTCGTGCTAAATTTAACAAGGAGGAGGAGGAGGATCAGGCTGAAAACTTTTTCAAACGTTTCCTTCCTGCAGCAGGGGAAAGGATTGGAGGTGCAGGAGGAGTCACTGTGTGCCTCCTGTGGAGGGCAACGAAAGCGCAAGATATAGAAGTATCCAGAGGACCCGACTTTACTGCATGGAGCTAATCCACCCTGAGACTGGAGTCTGCACGTACATAGATATCGGCATTTATGTGCCCATAACAGACATAATCCCAGGTTTCCATGTTGCCAGTCACAGTCCCCATGCTTCGGGTCCTGCCACACACGCCCATGAGGTTGGTACCACAGGGGAGGACCTGAGGCACGAGGAGCTGCTCCTTGGCCGGGGGTCCTCCTGCCCCGCCAGCCACAGGGGGTCCCGGCACGATGGCAAGAACGTGAGGCAGCAGCCGGGTCCACAGGGACCACGTGTGGCTCCCAGGGCTGAGTGCTGGCCCAGCCCGGTGTTCCTGGCATGGAGGTCCATGCTGGGCCAGCCTCAGTGCCAGGATGTACCACTGACGTGCTGCAGCTGCTGAAGGGGTTGTTGTTGGCTTTTTTTGAATTTCAGAGGATTTTTTTCTTTTTTTCCAATTCTGTCCCTTCTGGCCTGGTATGTTCCACTCTTGTGATACTTCAGAGGAAACAGATGTTGCTCCGACCACAGCAATTGTCACAGTGTTTAATTTTATTAGGCTCTTAGGCAAACGACTCTCAGCACCTTTCACAAGCTGCGTACGCCAGCCTGAGAGTTTCAGATGCTGCTGGAGCAAAGCCATCCCTCAGGTGGATCACAGCATGTCCAAAGAAAGACCTTACAACTGGAAGACATCAGATCAGCTTGAAAGTTATCTGTTTATCGAGTTGGTGCTGCAGCAAATAAAAACTTGCCAGAAATACACAGGAAAAAATAAAAGCAGGGATGTCAAAGTATGGTTTCAAACATTCACTGATCAAGTAAAAGAGGTTATAAAAATCACTGTAGAGTCAATGTCTGGTTCAGTGGGCAACTTGGAGCCCTGGACAGCCCTTCGTGAGCAGGAACCTGGATTTAATTACTCCTCACTCTGGTGCCGATCTCTCCGTGCCTCCTCTCCCTGCCTCCCTCTGTCTTGTCTAACAGGACTGCGAGTTCCTCAGGCCAGGGACTGTTTCTCACTTGAGTTTTGCACATTCCCAGGGCAGTGAAGCTGTCTTGGCTGTCTCCCCAGTCTGAGCAGTGGCAGCAGCAGCGAACCAAACCTTTGGGCACACTCGATGTTGACAAGTACCACCGCTGACTGTGTTGACGGGACGGAGACTTTGTACTGCATCAGAGCCCAGGCTGTTGTGTCTTTTCCAATTGTATTGTATTGTTTGGCTTCGGAAAAGAGGAAAAACACATGACTTACAAGGACATGGGAGATTCTCCCATGTCCCCACTGCATATTTCAGTCAACCAAAATTAACCTCTTCACAGGAGGCGAAGATTTAGTGTGGGCAGAATTATGGTGAGCGTAGTGGATGTGGCAGGAGGAGCAAAGCAGAAACAAATCAATTCATGAACAGAGGAAACATAAAAAGCTGCTGCAGATAATTCCGTACTAACAACAAAAAAAAAAAACCAAAACATGGACCAGCTGCAGAGAACTACCTGAGCTGGAAAAAAGACTCATCAGCCTGTGCAGCATGTGACAGATGAAAATCAAAGCAGGTCTGAAGGATTAGAGAGCCACATACTTGGCAGGTACACATAGCCAGATGTGACTGTGGTAGCGACAGAAGTCACTTCAGCCTCTCAGGAAATATTTAAAGGAGGTCAGTATTTTCCAGAGTGTGACAGGCGAGGTCATGGAAGACCTCGCCTGAGGGAAAGGGCTATGGATGAGCTGCACGTGGGAGAGAAACATTAATAATACTGCCTTGTGTTGCAAAGATCTTGTTATCCATTTATTTTTCCTGAAAGAGCGTTCAACCTTAAAATAGTGTAGGAAGCAAACGCCCACATTCCTGCAATGCAAGGAAACAGGCTGTCAGTAGTGAGAGTACCTGCACTGAGTTTTCTCCCAAAGGCTGTTGTGTTAAACCACCCAGCTAAAAACCCAACCTCCTGCCCAACTGCGCCAGGCACTTGCCCACCTTCCCTTCCTGCCTGAGCATGCCCGGGTGTGCGGCTGCCATCCGGGTGCCACAGCACAGGGAGAGAATATCAGCAGGAGGCCCAGGATGCCCTAACGCACCAAGAATTCAGCAAAATATCTGAACCTATCATCAGTGCTTTAGGGAATAAACAACACAAGGACCCAGGTCTACAAGGTCCTATAGGTCTTTCCTGTCTCTAGCCATACGTGGATGTGCTGGGGTGTAGTACCTGATAGAGCCCACGTGAACGTTTGGTTTCCTTTCTGATGGAATACAGGATGGAGTAACAACCCCAGCCACCTCAGGCAGCAGGGAAACAGCAATATCATCAGAGTTTGACCAAAATTATAGCCTAAGAACCAAAAATGCAGCTCTTTACATCTACTCATATTCCCTCCCTTCCTTGCCAGCCCTGGCTCTGAAGTCAACTGCTGTGGAAAGCTGAAGAAATTCTAACTGATGCAAGCAACAGTGGGAATTCGCACCCAGAATTAACCAGTTAATAATAATCTTTACATTTTTCTGAACTGCCGTGTTCCAGGGCACTTGAATTAACAATTCACCAAGCATGTTCTTTTTGAATGACTGCATTGAAATCAGCACAAACTCAAACAGAAGCCCTATAAAAAGCCAAAGCTTTATCGTGCGCTCGGCGGTGGCAGCAAGAAGGCCGGTGGGAAGGAAACAATACCCGTCTGAGCGGAGCGAGGGTTTATCTGCTTGCCATCAGAACAGGCCAGTCGTGTTGTTTTTCCGTCCGTTCACCATGTGAGCGGGCTCCGGTGTACAGTACCAGGCTGTGCAAAAGCCCGTGGCCGGGTCCTTCTGTTTGTAGGGCTTGCTGACATAAGGTGGAGTTGAGGTTATTGTGGTGTGGGACGTTTCCTGCCCCAGCCGCTGATAACCACAAATCCCAGCAGCTTTACAGGCTCCCTTTGTCCACCGGTCCAGAACCCCAGCTATGTATAGCCTATACCCGTCCAGCCTGGGGCGGGCGCGCTCGCATCCCTGCGCCCGAGGATGCTTAACTGCACACCGACCATTTCCCCAGTGAGCTGGGGATGCTGAAAACCCTTCCGCCGGCAGAGTCCTTGCTGAACTTCTAACCTCCAGGAGCAAAAGAGGTGGCTGAGGACAGGTCTGTGTGGGGCAGTCCCTGCCGGCGAGCACACATTCCTTCCACAGCAGTAAAAGGATTAAATTGACTGCTAAACCCTGGCATCATTTATACCAGCTGAGGTGTAAATGAAGGCCTTGCCACGAAGAAAACAGCATTAAGCTGGCTTTACGTTGTCCAGCTCAGTGTCAGTGTGGATGGCAGTGAGGGTGACACCTCCGTGTCCCCTGCCCATCCCCCTGACTAAGCAGTCAGTGCGGCCGTGCCAGCCGGCACACGTGGCAACGTGACTCTGTGTGTGGCTCTCGTGAGCAGAAAAGCAGCACAGGGGATGTGTTTTCATAAAGAGGTGATACAAGAGTAGGTGTGGACAGTTGGTCAGGAGAAGGATGAAGTGTGGGGATGAAGGAGAGGGGAGCGCAGGCGCAGGAAGGTTTGAGCACCAGCTCCTGGGACATGGGCGGCACAGAAGGGATGCAGCAGGCGGTGTGGAGGGAGAAGGACGGCTCTGGGACAATGATGGAGCAGCAACACAGGGTAAAACCAAAGGGTGTGGAGCCCTGAAAGGTTCCCTGAAGTCAGGGCCCTCTTTCAAGCCATGCTGCCTGCCTGCTGCAGGATCACTCCAGGGATCTAGCTCTGCCAAGTGTGCTCTGCAGCAGGGAAATAAAGGATGGTTACATCTTTCTAAGTAAATAAAATGCTCCAGGCACCTAGCCCCGAAGCCTGCTAGCCCAGCACAGTTCACAGCTTCTCGAAACAGCCCAGCCACAACTGATGTGCTCGGTGGGCACAGCTTTTGCAAACACCTGAAACACTCTCATCTCAGGGGCGTGATAACTGGCATGAGCCAAACCCATGCAGGTACAGTGCTAGCGATTCAGTGATACAGAACAGCTACGTCCTGGCCTCGTTTAATTTATTGGCATAGATATCGCTGATGTTGTGGAAGCTTTACCTGCCAGCATGAAAAAAATTCCTCTTTTTTGATCCTTTGTGTATGGGTGACAGCCCAGACTGGATGGTCCCTGAGCTGCGCTGTACTGATGCTTTCCAAGTCCAGACCCACCAGCCAAAGCACACAGACCATCACCCCCACTCAGGCAGGCTCTGCTGCCCTGACCCCCTCATGCCAGATGCATCATGCCAGCCGTGAAAGCCAAGACTGGTGCCAGAGAGATCGGCTTGGTCTGGTTAACTGCTTTGGCACAAGGCAGGGGGTCAGAGTCCCTCCCACCACCTGGACATCAGGACCATGCTGTGGGGAGCACCAAGCTTGGAGCAAGCAGAGGGGCAACCTTGAAGATGGGCAACTCCCTGCTCTCAGGGTTGGTGCCGACACTTGGCAGGAGGGTGTTAACAAGCAGCAGTACTTTACCCAGACCTGCATGAAGACCTGTCAGGCTGCGCTCTGTGGCTACGCTGTGCTGTCACGACAAATGGCAGTCTGCCCATGCGCCCCGGGGGGCTACGAGGTGTCCCTGGTGCCACCCTTTCTCACAGCCTGGAGAGCTTCTCCTGTGCACCCTGCTCAGTGAACAGACCCACTCTGCACAGAGGATGAGGCTGTCACACAGCACCTGTGGAGAGGGAGACAGAGACACTGCTGGCTCCCTGTCCCTTGCCCCAGCGCTCCAGCTGCTCGCTAAAAATCTGCCCGTGCGATGGCTTCGGTGTGGGCCTGTACGTGGCAGAGTGGAGAGTGCGGTGGGGGAAAAAGTAACTAGAACACAACTTGAGAGGGTCTTGGTGGGTAGACCTCACTATTCATGAGATATGGTTCACTTCTTGCCTCCACAAGGAGCTTGGCGGCTCAGGTTGGAGCTATAAGCTGTGGGATGTTCCCTTCCTCCTGCAGCAGGCCAAACTGGCGTGCCCTCCAGGTAGGAAGCACTGAAGACTTTCACTTTTATACAGTCTTTGCTTTACTGCGTTCACACCAGCTTGGGAAAACAGCACTAATGGCATCAGCTACTAAAGTCTGTCTCCCATAATCAAATATCCTGCTCCCTGTGAAGCTCAGACGCTGGGCACTGACACTGCTACTCCCACGGGGGTGCAAGGCAGAAGATCCCCCATCTTCTGAGCAAATTCAAGTGAGAAAATAACCTGAATAATGCATCCTGCTTGTCTCTATCTGCAGCCACAATGCCTCACACTCACAAATTACCCAGCCATGGGAATCAGACCAGATCCCGTTTTATGCAAATGTTAATTTATCAGGTGTCTCATCTCTCTTAAATGTTCATTTCACTGCCATATCATCAGGCAGCATTCACTTCTTCTGTTTGGGTGAGTATTTCCCCACCCTTTGAATGCTCAGGGCTCTCCTTGCTCTTTGTTGGCCAAGGAGTTTGCCAGATCCGTGCACCACTGCCCTCTCCAAGCCCTCTCCTTATCCCCTGTGGGGACAGACCTCTCTGCCCAAGGATGCTGCTTCACGCATGGCGGCAGAGGCTGGAAAACACCTCAGGAAAATGATGTGGCAAACATAGCTATGGTGAAGCCACTCTTGTCTGAAATCCGTAACACTAATAGCATGGCAAGTCAGACCTTGGAAACTCCCCTCACCTGTGCGGCCATTCCCCGCACACACAGAGCAAGGGTGGTAGTGGCCGAGCTGTGGCACGGGCAGTGGTTTCTCTTCCCCTGTTTCCATCGCCCTACCATCAGCCAGGAGGGTTTCAATAAGCATTTTGCATGGAGCAGAGACCCTTTGATCCTCACCTTGTTGGCAGTTTTGTGGGTGTTATCACACCAGTGAGGGGGATGCCTGCCAGCCACATTTCAGCTGGAGCTTCTGCCCCAGCTTTGCTAGAGCCCAGCAAGCTCCTCTGAGCAGCTGGCCATGCTGGCCTGCACACGGACTGCAGAAGGTAATAAACCATCCTGGTGCAGGTCCCATAGGGAAAAAAAAAGGGGGAAATAAACAGGCAGAACATAAAGGACTGGGAGCATACGGGCTGAGACTGGAGCAGATCCCTTGGCTGTGCGTGGTTTGGCTACACCGCGTCGGTAAGAGGGAGCACAGGTTAAATGCTGCAGAGCAAGGAAGGCTGGGAGGGAGGGAGAAGCCTCAGATTAAATCACATTGGAAGGCAGTGAGCGTGGGTACAATAAGCATACCCAGGGTGACAGCTCAATCAAGGCCAAACGCTCCATCCATCTCGCTGTGCTAGTCACTGCCGGCAAATTTTGCTCTCTGTGAATATTCCTCCCGGCTCCCCTGACTCACCCGGGATAATGGCATTTCTATTCAAGTTGTTTAAACTAACAGCAGCACAATTCGCAGCCAGCGGCTTCCCCGCTTTGTGCTCATTTGCTCAATCAACATTCACCCCCCCGGTAAGCGACTTTCAGAGAAAACTGTCACTGGCAGACAATGGGCTGGCAGTTAACAGCAGCAGTTCTGTGTCTAAATGTTTGCAGACGCTGGGGTAAAATGTCTCAACCCAAATTTAAAAGGACAGTCGCCTCCCTTCCGTGCACGGGGCCGGAGGAGCAGCAGGGAGATGAGGGTGGCTTTCCTTCGGCCCCATGCCTGTGCCGGGGAAGGTCGGAGGAAGGCTTCTCAGGGCGGCGAAGCCCGGTGCCACCGCCGATGGATGGCCTCCCGCCTTGCCCGGGTGCTGCCGATGGGGAGATCCCTCTCCAAAGGACGTGGCTCTGCTTTGAAATACTGCTGCGAACACCCGCGCTGCCCGGGCTCGACAGCCCCCCGCCACTGGCAGCTCCCTGGCATCGCCCCCAAACCTCAGAACTTCATGAGAATAATTTGCCTCCCTCTCTGTGGCTCACTTAAAACATTTATTTTGACAATGAAAGCGATCATTAATTCCACCCATTGATTTATTTTTCCTAAAAGCCCATTGTTACCCGCTAAATGTGCATGATAACTTGCTATTTGAGATACCAGAAAGTGGTTTATAGACTTGTCTACCAGAAAAAGCCCTGTCAGTTTATAAATGGGCTGGTTAATGTGGCTCCCTTGTGGCAGTGTCCTCATTTTGCTTTGAAAGCAAAGTTTGATATTGTTTAAACTTTAGACTAAATCATTACCTACAAATCATTGATATGATTTTCTCGTGGAGCTAAGACCTAGCACCTCCTGGTTTTGATCACGCCATACAAGTACTATACACCAGCAGATCATCCAGAAGCTACTGTTGGATGACAGGCTCCTTCTCATCCTTCTAATGAGGATAAAGCCTCGAAATATTGTCCTGTGACTGCGATGGAGAACAGATCAAAAATTCTGTAGCAAGGAATGCTTTCAGTGTGTTTCAGACATTTGTGCATGTGTCTGTAGAAATTCCCCAACCCTTTCCCTTCAGGCTGTGACTCTACCAAAGCTGCAACACAGTTGTTCCTGTCCCCAGCACAGCTTTTTGTGTCACTTGGTTCCCTCCCTCCTCTCATCTGAACACACATATTAAAGCTTTGAGGACTACTTGTTTTCTGTAGACATGTGTGTGGATGTGTGGTGGTTCCTTTCTTTTTCATCTCATTCTGCCAGCCTTCCTCTGAATCTGCCTAGGGAGCCACATGGTGTAGAGGAGGACCATCCCTGATGAATGGGTGAGCCAGGAGAACAAGCTGAACATCTAGACATTCCCAGGACATTCATCATGGGAACTGGCTTGTTTGTAGGCAGCATGCCCTGACCCAAGTCCCAAGAAGAACTGTTCTTGGTGTACTGGGGTTAGGGTCAGTGCAGCTAAGCTTCTGCAGTGTTGCCAGTCATCAACTTCTAGTGGTCACTGCTATGGCTTGCCTACAGCCTTAATTTGAGTCTTTTCATCAAATATCTCTACTTTCACATCTTAGGAAAAATAAGAGGACATTTCTAGCCTTTCTGGTTGCACAGTAAAGCTTGAAAGCCTGATGTCCTAAAGATTCAAAAGTCAGAAAGAGAAAAATGAGTGTCTTGGACTTTTCTCTATTTCTTTAGATTTTCAAGAGACTCCAGCTCTTTAAGCCAGATCAGATTGCTGCATGTGTGAGGCTCCGGCAGTGCAATCTGGCAGCCTGGTCTCCTGTCAGTTGATGAAGGTCCAGGTTTGACATAGCTTGAGAAAACCACACCTATTTGCCAACATAAATCACTGCATGCACCTTCTGCCTGCTCCCAGATGCACAGAGACCTTGCCTACCCACAGAGAGCCACTGCCCTTCAGAAGTCCTCTCCCTCCCTCTCCCTAGTCGTGCCACCAAGACCCTGCTCTCCTGGGGGTCTTTCCCTGGGGAAGTCCCAGGGATGTCCACCCCCATGGGGACTGGCTGGCAGATTGATCCCAGCTCCGCGACCCAGAGCGAGGAGCCTTCCAGCGCACTGTGCATTTTGGGAAGGTAAATACACAACCAAAATATCCAAGCTGTGGGGCGGCTTGACCTTCGAGCGACCCTTAGCCTGACCTAACACTGGTCACTCTCACCAGCAGATTTGTTTATCTTGGGACCTGGAGGCTCCCAACCCGAAAGCACCGGGTTGCCTCCCAGCTCCGAGACCTGCCGCCGCTGGCTGGTGGACCCCATTCCCCATTAGGAATGCCCAACGAGATGCAGGTTTTATTTTCAGTCCCATCCCCAAGCCCTCATGCTAGGTAGGCAGCCGTGATCCTGCCAAAAGAGCCCCAGGAAGTTAGATTGGGGGTGAGCCCCTTCCCCAGGCTGCAGAGCAGCTGTGCAGACCCACTCAGGAAGCGGCTCCGAGGGGGGCTTTTCCTTTCTTCAAAGCTCAGAGGAAATTTTGCCCAGGGGTTTCCCCTCTTTTGGCCAGATCACTGCAGCACGGCCGGGGAGCAGTTGGGGCAGAAGATGCAGAAATGGCGGGGGAGACTTTTTCTTACCATAAGAAAGCCGACTCTAAAGTTTAATCAGGCAATTAGGTTCTACTGTCCTTAATCTCTAATCTGGTTTCAAATGGGGGGGGGGGGGGGGGGGGGGGGGGTGGCAGCGGGGACGCATCATTTCGGGAATGTCTGCTATCCCAGAAGTGAGTGGAAACAACCCATCTAAAATATGCAGAGCCATTATCAGGCCGGGGCTTAAATAAACTTTACTGTCCATTCAGTGATCAACCTCCCTGGGAGCCGCCGGCTCCATTCATCACTGTCACCTTTTCAAAGTGACTGTGATGACAGTTCATGATCATTAACTAGTAATGGTGTGCTTTGCATTAACAGGAGGGCACATCAAACGGGCAGGCTCGCAGCTCCAAAGTTAACTAAATTATATAATAAACATTCTCCAGCTAACCATGTACAGATGGTGACAAAAGGTGGGACAAAGTGGCAGGCAGGAGAAAGCAGGGACAGGGACGGGGACGAGGCGGGGCATCAGGAGAAGAAGCGTTTCAGTACCATACCTACCATGCTGCTCTCCTGCCCCGCGACTTGCTATTAATTAGGAATAAGGAAACGCGGCTCTCCGGCCAGACAAACCAGAGCCGCTTGCTGAAGTTGCAGAACTTTTACTGTCAGCAAAGTTGCCTTAAGATTTCACAGATCTGCCGTGGCCGGGGGCTTTTCGCTCCATTTTGTCTTTTTTCCCTCAAATGGCATTCATTGCGGGCAGAGCTGAGGCATTCCGGGCACAGTTTGGATGGGCAAGACTGAAAATTGAAAAGAAGAGGACGTGAGGAGGGAGATTTCAAACACGTCCTTCATCTCAGAGGGCTGGGATGGCTCATCACCACTTCCTACTGGCACAAAGCACCAGCTGCGGCCTCCGTGCATCCTCGGTACGTGCTCGGAGCCAGAAGGGCCCGTGCTCGAGCGGGCCCACCAGCTCAGCCGGCTCGGGGAAAACAGCCTTGTTTGGAGAATAGCTTGGGAGGCGAGAGCTCCTAGCACAATTCCCAGTGCAATCCCTACTGACTGAGAAACATTAAAAGAAAAAAATCTGATTTTTTCCATTTATTCACTAGCAAAAAAGGCAAAAAAGCCATAAATCTTTTTAGTACGATTTATTATATTATATTTGTAACAAGATCTTTCACATAGACAAAAACGGTGCCTAGAGTCGGGTTCTTAAATCCATAATTCAGCACTTTCGGGAAATGGAAAAATATTTTAACCGGGACTTCAGCAGGAGTTGTTGGATGCTCAGGGCTTTTACTAAAGCCCAGAAAAAGTCCAGCAAACCCACTGCAGCAAAGGGGTCTCCTGCCACAGACATCAGCAGCCTCTCTGCTTAGACACTTAACTACACATTTAAGGGGGTTAGATGTAGGCACCCACTTTTAACCACTCATCTTAATATTTTAAATTAGTGTACGGTCATAATCAGGCAGACTTTTGTATTCCCCATGATTTAGAAATAAGGAAAAAAAGATCATCAGTCACTGACAGTCTGTCTTCCTTCACACCTCAGTCCCTTCAGCAATCTCTCAGATCACACACTTTTCCTTCATTTACCCAGCTTTTGTATCAAAGCCTTCCCAGAAAGAAGTCCCAGAAAGGGTAACCTGGACTCAGCTTTTATCCTAACCTAAGTGGTCGCTGTGGGGGAGGACAGGAAAAGAAGCCATCCTGATTTTTACAGTTTCTCTCCCAACAACGCTCCCCTCGATCTGCTCTTGAAGAGCTCACACCTCTAAATGATGCGGGAAACATTTTTTGACACTTCTTTTCAAAGACCACCAATTTTCAATGGTAAAATTATCTGCAAGGGGCATTGACTTTTCCCCTGTGCATGTAGCCGCCTGTCTCCGTGCGCCATGGAGCAGGGTGACTTTCCCACTGGTTTGCTGTAGTTTTGGGGAAGTTGTTAGAACCCAGATTTTCAAAGGAATCTTTTAAATTCTCGTCATTCATGGTTTGAGTGCATAATTTTAAACACCCGTGGCTTGACTTTCTAAGTTGCCCAGAGCTCCCACTTGTGTTAGGCACAATCCCAGTGTTACCAGATTGGTGGGAATGCCATGGAGACTAGGTCACTCATGCTCACAGGGAGCTGAGAGATTCGCAGGCAGAAGGTCCTATCAAAGCATTTGAGCAGACAGACAGCAATTCAAAGCACGATCATCAGCCATTGCCACCTCCCCTGTCCCAGCAGTCACTGGGTCCCCACACTGGGGTGGCAGCAGGAGGACATGAAGTCTGCCATCTCAGCAACAACCCTGTCTGTTCTGGCTGCTGATAAAAGGGGGGCTGCTCCAATACCACCAATACCACCAAACCTGTGAACTGCTTTGACTGAGATACACCTCTGCTTCTGCTGCTGCCCCTGCACAAGTAGGCACCTTGGGGAAATGGGCAGAGCAGACCCCGTCAACCACTTTGGCCACCTGAGCTCTTTCCCTGCCAAGGCACAAGCCAGAGTCCTTTGTGCCCCCCTGCCATGGTGGTCATTTCATTCCCAGCCTTCCTGGTTCTGTCCCATGCTATAAGCCTGGATGAAAGGCTGTACCTGGTCTGGGTCTTTTATAGCACTGCCTATCTAAGCAACACTCCTGTTCAAGGCTGAGGAAATCAGAGAGACTTAATTTTCCATAGTGCTGCCCTTGTCTCCTTCAAGCTGCAGGAAAAGAAGTGACAGTGTCCAAACGCTAGCAGGCCAGCTGGGACACCCACTGCCTTTCATCCCTCCTCTTGTGCCCTGCCAGGATCACAGCTGGGCTCCGCCGCCTGCCCAGCACAGCATTTCTCCTCGGGAACATGTTGGGACACCAAGCGAATACCATCCTACGAGGGACTTTCAGGAATCAGATAGGATGAAGAAGCAGCATTATTTTCTCAGGAGATTTATATTGCTCGTGGGATGTTGCTTAACAGATCTTTCTGTCCCCCTTCCCTGGTCTTAAAACAATGCTTCTGACAGAACTGAAAGGCGGAAAACTGCAATTGGTTTATGATTTGGTCTTTTATACGTGCAGATGTTTCACAAACATTTAAAATAAGAGTCCACCCTGGTAACATAGTGGGTGAGAGAGGCAACACGGGCGAGGACTTCTAGGTCCTATTCCTGGCCCCATCAGTTGTTGGCTGTGTCATCTCACCCGAGACACTGCAGGACTACTTCGTGCCTCCGCCTCCTGCCCCTTTTTCTGCTGCAATTCTTTAGATGGTGAGCACGTCGCAGGGAAGGAACTGTTTCTTTTAAAGTGTTTGTACAGCACCCAAAATAATGAGAACCCTATGTGCGACTGCCTTGCAGACGAGATGCTTTGTATTTTAGTATCGACGTAGTCTTTCAGGCAGCCCTAAAGCTGATATTGAATGGGAGCTGATGTACTTAAAGCAAAAACAAACAAACAAACAAACAAAAAAGAGCTAGGCCATAGTGTAATATTAACCATATGCCCCATACAGGATTGACAGAGATTTTGCACTTATTCCTGAAGGTCTGTGCTGGGCTAAAGGTTACCATATGCTGTAGGAATGCTCTGCAAACACCAACAAGTGGCCATGAAAGTTGAAAACTTGAAGTTACTATACAGTCAAAGGTGGTTAATTGCAGCTTCTACAACCTGTTTGCCCAGGTATATAGAGCATTCAACTGCTTGGTTACAAGGGATGTTAGCTTTTCTCCTCACACATGACTGACTAATTTTCTACATGCCATTTAAAAGAAAATGCAAATAAAAGTGGTTTTCAAACAGAACAGGATTTCTTCTCCAGCATGGCCTCTACAAACCTTTATGAGTTCTACAGTGACTGGCCAGGAAGAGAAGATCAAGAGTGGAGTGGCTTAGAAAGGAAAGGGAATGGAGTTTTAAGCAGGAAAAGCAAACCCTGATATTGCCAGGAACTGTTTTCTGGTTATGCTGTAAGGTCTCCATCTATTTTACAAGCTGTTAACTCCTTCCACACACCTCATGCATCAGGCAACTTCCCTTGGCCTCTGATGTGGGCAAAGGCATGTGATAAAGACTGTATTTTTCCAAAAGTGCTCAACCCTTTTAAGTGCTATGGACATTTCAACCTAAATAAAGAGCAAGAACACAGGTGGACATCAAGGAACATGGATCCATGGAGGCTGCAGTTATACTGACAGGTGGCAGCTGTGTTTCTTCAAGGACTGTGAAAGCAGGGCCAAGAAAAATGGGGCAGGCAAGCACATCAGAAGTATGAATGAGATCAGATTTATACCACCATATTGTGGGACCCACCAGAAAAGGAAAAGAAAACAGAAAAGGAAAGAAAATATCTGTATTGGTCTGCCAATATCACTGGAATGAAGCTGCGTTCAAACTGAGTGATAGGTGTCGTTCTCCCAGGCATGGCTCAAACTGTGGGGGAAGATGTTCCTCTGTGGGAAAGTGTCTCTTCATTCATAGAAACTAAATTAAGGAACATGCTGAGGTGAGGAACGCCAAGCTAAAACGCAATAGGAAAGTGCCCCTAAGGCACTTATAAGACTTCCCCTGCCACTGGGAAAAATCACTGGAAATCAATCTGACATGAAGGTGGAAGGCAAAGTGGGAATTAGGACTCCCGACAGTATAGTCAAGCCATTCTCTTAAGAAGCCTTGGTTCAAATGTTCAAAAGCGGGTGGTGATTTAGATTTTTAATTGCATCGGAGTCCACTGAGGCACCTCGGTCCCCAACGTGTAAGAAACTAAATAATCTTCACAAAATGCCTGCCCTGGTATCTCAGCAAAGAGCTACTCCAAACCACTGTCTTCTTCAGAAACATTTGTTCCCACCCACAATTTATTCCTTCTTCACAAACAAAAAAGCCAAAAGCTCAGGAAAAGAAAAAATGGCAAAGCCATTCCCACATGGTAGAAGATGTGAGAAACATCACTGGTAAAGTGACTTGAGGAGGAAAGCATGTCAAAAGTTATTTTGTTAATCCAGACAGATAGGAGAAGACAGTGTGCAGGATTCTGATGCTAAGCTTTGTCCTAGAGGCATGGGAAGCACCGGCTCCAGCTGAGCAAAAGGGAAAACAGAAGAAACCCTGAATACTGAAGGCTGGAAAGAAAGCATTGCCCGCCCTGCTCAGTTGCAGACCCGACCCTTGCAGCTGGATTCTCACTTCCCACTTTGAGGAAAAATGCTCTGAAAAGACAAAATGGCAAGCTCAGTGCTGACTAGGAAGCAGGTCTGGTTAACATTATGAAAGGAACTAAATTTCCCTTCCCCCAGACTCTTCAAGAGCCAGAGAGTTGTGTGCAAAATAGCTCGAGTTTTTCCCTGTGGTCAAAGACTGGTGTTTTATTTATTTGCAGTCAGTAATGTTGGACTTCTGTCATATTTTGCTGTGGTGCTCTATTATTTAATAAAGTCCCATGGACACTGGCCAATGCCTTTGCTTGACAGGGACTGCTTTCTGACATTGCACCTGGCCAACAGAATCATTTTTTTTATTGACAGAGGAGGGGAATTAAAGGTACAACAAGAAATTGGTTTATAGCCCAAAGGAAGGGGAGTTGTCAACCCTCACAGCGTTTAGATGAATACAGCTGCTTATGCCACAGAGCACTTGTGTGTATATATCAAGCTGCTTTTAAATCCTTCTAAACGGTGCACGCCTCGGCCATTTCCCCTTGCAACCAAAGCAATAACGTGCCCGGCCACTGCTTGAGAAGGCATTGAGTTTTATCCTTTCTAAAAGTCCTGAGCGAGACGCCTCGAACAGCTCCTTATTCCCCTGTCCCAGGAGACAACCCAGCCCTTGCAGTCCCCTGTGCTGATAGACATCCACCCTAGTCAGATTTTATAGCCTTTCCTCAGGGTGAGGACCTTTACCGCTGCTCGCCGCCTGCCTGGAGCCCTTGTTCCCGTCCTGCAGACCTGAATCTCAAACATTATTAGACTTTTAGGATGGAGGCGTAACGCAGTGACACTGTAATACCAGTCCTGCTACTGCAGGGACAAAGACTGTGAAAACAGGGACCTCTCTGCCTTCTTAGTGAGAACATTTCAAGACAGCAGCTACTAGGTCTGGGAAAATAAACCAGGGGAATTAAACAAGAGAAAATTATAAACTGTTGAAGTTCTGGAGTACTTCCAGGTATTCAAACAGGTAATAGATTTGTTTAAATAAGTGGAAATAGTTTCAAAACGTCAACTTTGCCACATTGTCCAGCTTCTCCTTTCTGGTCCAGCTCCAGTACGGGAGGTTTCTTCATGTGTGAGGTCAGAGGAAAGCACCTACTACAGAACCCTACAGCATTTCAGTGGGGGATTTTCAGCTGGCACATGTCTAACACTTTCATGATTTCCTGTTGGGCAGATAGCTTTGGGGAAACGCTTAGATGACCAAAACAGCACCCAAACAGCGTCAAGGAACTACCCACAGAACTGAAAAAGCAAGCTAGATAAATGCAACACGTGTTACCCTCCTCATTGCCAGAGTCCTTAAGGCTAATGCATTCTTGATAGCCCAAACACAAATTTCAGCCAAAACTTTACAGCCAGTTTCAATTAAGTAGGTGGCACAAAAGAGCAGTGGCCCTACTGACTCCAAGAACCCACCAATAGAAATCAACGGGTGCATCAGAAATTAAAAAAACACATAATAGTATTTCCTCTAGGACACAGCACATAAATATATTTGCTTCTCACAGGAATGACAACATTTTGAAAATACGTGGATAACCCCTTAAATGCCACGCACTGTTTATTTTAAGATCTTCCTACCTTCTTGATACCCAATATTAAATTGGATTAAAGGCTGCTATTTGAGTCTCTCAAACCCTGTTATTTTTCTCCGCAGCCGTGGCGAGCACAATAATAATATATTCATGAAGTACACCTGTCTACCTGTAAATATTCTATACATACGAACGGACTATAACTTCAGCACCTCTGAGGTTCTGTAGATATTATCCTTGACCCAGAGGTATGGGAAAACAAGGCAGATAGTGATTATTGTTTACTCAAGGGAACAGTTGCTGGTTAGGAAATGACACAGATCTCCCAATTCTCATCAGTGTTCACAGACTTCACAATAATCCCCCTTATTTATGTTAATGATCACAAATCAGCTGCAAGATTTGCACCATTTTGTATGTAGCTCAACATCCTGTGGAACTGAAACCCGGGCAAACCAAATTTGACCAACTGAACTCAAAGTTGCCAAGTTCAAAGAAGCTTGAGAAAAATATACAGCTGCATAAAAGGGAGGAACAAGGGGGAGAGGAGGGTAGAGATCAAGAGAGAGAGACCAGGAGAGACCAGCGTGGTTCACTCATGGAACAGCCGAAACTCAGAGAATCCACTCTGGCGAAAGCTGATGAAAATCTTACTCGGCTCACTCCGTTGCTCAGAGAGTGACTTGTTCTTCCACATGCTCCATAACAAAAGCACTCCTGATGTCAGTAACATGTGGAGAGAGCAAATATTTCTCAATTGCAAATGATTCATTGACTCAATAAGCATCTGGCCTAAACATCTGATATATATTTAAAATTCCATCTATTTCCTAAAAAATATTCCTTATTTTTTGAGTGATCAAAAGCAAATGACAACAGTAAAAAAAGTTATCAGGATAGTCTTTCTTGATGGCATTTGTGATCAGAGGCAAAAGCTGTTTACCATTGGTGTGGACCAGATTGGGAGCAATTCTTCGCTAAAGCCCTTCAGCTGCTCCTTTCTCAAGCAGGAGAAACTGAACACAGGCACGTAACTCTGGGCAGGCAGCGGCCAGCGATGCTACCGGGGTCTGCGGGGAACAGTTTGGGCAGGGGAGGTGCTGATAACATTCCTGTGCAGAGGGCTATTCCCAAAGGCAATTAGTGACTCACACTGCCACCACTGCACCCACCCAGGAGGACATGGCTCCAGCTCCAAGTCACACCCTTCGCCGCCGGTCTCTATCAGATGGCTTTTGCCATGCACGGGAACCGCCGTAAGTTACAGATCCATTTATCGCTGCAGAACTGGATCAAACACCAGCCCTCCAGGTCACGGCGGCTCCAGCCATGCATGAATCAACATTTAATATGGCATTAAAATTCTCTCGCGATTGCTTTCAACTTTTGCACAGTGTGTGCTTAGGATTGCAGAGCGGGGGGTCCTCCCGTGCAGCCAAAGGACTGCATTTTGTAGGTCAGCTTCAGCCGCATGTCTGGAGTTAAGTTCCTCCTCCCCTGGATGATCCAGAGCAAGACACTCGAGCTCCCTGCACCCTGCACCCCTCTCTTCTCTATCTAGAAACAAAGCAGCCTGGTCACAGGGATCGCTGCACACAGCATCCCCCTGTGCCCTGCAGCACGGTCGGGATGTGAAGGAGCGTGCCACAAGGGCAAATTGTTATCATGCACTCCTCCAGCATTTAAACTTCTTTTCTTTTTCTTCCCCATTTTTGCTGGATTAAGCTTTTCCAACATAACAGGGCTGACTCTGGGTGTCTGGGCTAGATTTAAAGTTCAATGAGGTTCTTTATTTTCCAGGAAACACTCTTCCTTCCTCTCCTTCCGTGATTGTTCCCACAGGTTTTAGAGTTTCTTGTTGTTGGGGCTTTTTTTCTCCCTTTCAGGGTTTGACCTTTGTTCAGTTGCTCTTTTCGCAAGACTCTTGTGGGTCTCACAGAAGGTTGCAACGTGGTGGTTCTCCCAGACCAAAAGAGGACTTAGCTGGGCAGATTGCAAGTCTCAGACCTTCCAGCATGGGCTCAACCAGTGCCTGGTTCTCACCTTACTCCTCATGGAGATTTACACCTCCCAACAGACTGCACAAGGGCGATTGGTCTCATCAGCTCCGGAGCTCCTTCCTGCCCCTACCTACTGCAAGCAAGGATGGCTACAAGGTGTGTCACCTTTGCTTTGCAAAATTTAAGGCAGCATCTCTGGGAACTGAAGCCTCCTATTGAAGCAGCAAGATCTTCCTTGCCCAGACATATCAAGGCTTTTCATGATACCTGTATGTACGGGTGTGTGTGTACAAAATAAATAATATAGAAACAACACAGAAATAGAATCTGCCATCTTCCTCCGTCACTTCCCACAAGTGTCTCTTCTCCACTGCCAGGTAAGTAACTTACCATCTAGCAAACCTGACTATACTTATTCTGAGCTGCCTAATACCACTCTCCTGGCAGAGAAGACAAGACCTCAGACAAGTGTTATCTGACCTAAAGTCTCCACATCTTTTCTGTTCTTCTGGCACAGTTCATTTGGCCTATGACTGCTCCTGCCCTTCTTTCCTAAGGATGCCTCAAACACAGGCCAGCGTTACAATGAATATTGCCCTGCCTGCCCCCAGCTTCACTGCCTGCTGTCTTTGCCAATCTGATAATCCACGTACTAAACACCTTAAATGTTCATTGGGTTGTTGAAGCTCCTCATCTCGGAAGGCTCATCCAGAACCTCACTGCTCAAATGGTGGGAATTTCCTACTAAAACTACAGCCTGTACTCTTAAATCTACAGTTCATGGTCCTATACTAATTTATACTAATGTATATTTCTTATACTTGCTCATACTAATTTTTTCTTATACTCACTGTCCTTCAGTTCCAATTATTCTTCTTCGCACCTTTCCCCTTCTGTCGTTACTGAGTGTGAGCAAAGCTGGTTTAGCCTCTCACAAGACAGGTTTTCCAGCCTCCTGGTTATTCTGTTAGCCCTGTGCTGCACCTACTTTCAGCGCAGACTGTTTCTTTTTTTTTTTTTAATTCTTCCTATGAAGGCAGCTGCCCAGAGCCGTACGCAGCGTTTCACACGGGGTCTCTCTCACCAGCACTTGGCTCAGCAGTGCGACTACAATGCTCCCCTCTTCCCTGGAAAGGGTTGCACCGATACCGCATCCAACTCCAACTTCCTGTGACTCACAACAGCACCCCGGCTTTCACCTCCTCCGAACCCTTCAGTTCATTGCCAAAACGTTTATTATTTCTCCCTAAATGCTGCGAGATCTTATCTTCTGCAGTATTACATTTCACGTCACTTCTGCTACTGTGATTATTTCGTTCTCCTTGTGGAGATCCAAATCCCGCTCTTTTTGGATAATGTTTCCCAACTCCAGGTCATCAGCATACTCCTACATTGACACTTGGTGAAAATATTAATGCAACTTGGTCGCCAGCTTTATTTCATGAAACTCTGCCAAGAAAAGTCCCTCAAGTCTATTTTTTCTTTTTCCCACATAAGTCACTGTTGTTGCCTTACTAGCATCCTTACCCATGTTAAATAATAATATTAGCATAATTCAAACATGATGAGAATAGAAATTAAAATATCATAAATGCTTAATAAAGTTGTGAAAGATGAAATAAATGTGTATTTTCTACCTATAAATATGGTTAGATTACAAAAGACCCTGCTAGTCTGTCATGAGTAGTTTTTGCTCTCTTTTTTTTTTCCTCTTGGTCACTTGCCTGCGTGCATTTAATAATTCTTTCCCTCAGAGACAGTACTGAATATTTTTTAGTATTTGAGGCTGGATTGACAAGGGGATAGGTACTAAAATCCCATAACACTGCCTTCTTAAATATAGGTACTTACATTTGCTGTCCATTAACCACACATTGAACTCTCAAATTCAATAGTTTGAATCAATGTTCTAATAAAAATTGTGATTAATAATTTAATGTCTGAGTTTTTTTAGTTTTGTGAGACAGAAATGAAGATGAACAAATTCTTTCTATAATTATTCTATTGGTGTTACATGTGCCAGCTCTGCCTTCATCAACCAAAGCCAAAGGAACAGGCGCTCTTAATTTGAACTAGCTGAGGTAAAAATCTGTGTTTAAAAAATAATCAAACTTATAGGCCTTTATGAGCCAGTAGGTTTTAAGTTCTAATAACCAATTTCCCAGTCTTTAATTCCTCCTAATCTGCTAACAGATACAAAAACTACAGTGTCCTTTCCTTGGCTAGACTACTTTGATCTGATGCTGCACTAACACTCCTGGCAATGAGGAGAAGACCTCAGACCAGCAATGTCTAACCAAGACCCTCCAAGGCTGTCTTTGAACACAGTCTTTCTGGCACTTTTGGCCCATGACTGCTCCTGCCTCCCTCTCCAAAGAATCCCTTAAATACAAGCTGCATGAATTGCTTTGCCAGATGCCAGTTGCAATTTCTCCTGGGAAACACACAGTTTGAGATTAATCTCCCACGACACTGGGAGATTACAAATATAATCCCTCCAGAGATGAAAAAAAGAGAGAACATCCTGATTTTCTGCTTCTGTTCTCATATAAAGATGGTTACCTGGAAGAGACAGACCCATAGGTCTGTTGCCTACTGAGACACGTCTGTTCAGTCCTCCTTCTGCATCAAATTGCCTTAAATTTGTGAGTCTACAGCTATGGATTGTCCTTGTTTCCTTCATTCCCAAATAGGCTCATGGGTTTGGAGACATCTTACTGACTGAACACAGCAAGAAAAATATTATTTCCATCTCTTTGGATCAGACCTAGTGCTTGAGCCTAAATTAAAAGTGGAAAAAAAGCAGGTAGGAAAGAAAGAGAAGCTGCAGCAGCTGAGGACAAAACTCCGAGCCAGGACTTATCCAATATTACCACAAGCAATGCTGTTAAACTAATAAAATCTGCATCAACGTTCAGGCAAGGCAAGGACTCGCACAACCTATCCATCAAGTCGTTGGCACCCATCCACCTTTCTGGTAACCCACCACACAGCCTCTGTTTCAAGCTCCTGGTCCCCGGTCAGGGCAAGGTGGTGGACAAGGGCACTCGGACCCTTCTCCATTCCTGCTGGTTTTCCACCACGGCCTCGTCACCCAGGAGCAGGCCGTTTAGGACGGGCACACGCATGCTCTGCCGCCGATATTCACTAGCAAGGACTCGACACGCTTGCAAAGGGAGGAAAAACTGAGGTCGCCGAAAGCCGGCGAGCTCAGCACCCTTTCTTGGGGGGGTGCCCAGTGCCTCTGAAGATCAGGCCCGCGGGTACTCACGACGCGAAGACATGAATAGACCTTTCTCTCTGCCCTTCCCGGAGACACTGGCAGCATTGTTAAAGCACGAGCACAACCCAGTCTAACGTGGCTGAAAATTTGGCAGCGCCGCGCTGGCCTTTTTGCTCTGGCGTGATCAAATGGCAGCGTTGCTCCCCAAGAGTGCAGGGCATGAAAGGATTAGCCGCCCTCCCCCACGAAGCAGGTGAGCCCAAGCCCTTTCCAATTCATTACATGTCAGTTTACAAGTAAAACATAAGGTATAAATGCAGCTATTGTTAAGGTGAAGCAGCCATCCTGGCTGGGGAGTTAGATTAGCAATTTACCCTTTGTAACAGGATTAGTGGAGCCCTATTGTTTCAGTGTTTATTTATCAATTTGCATTTTTAAAAGAGGGCATATATCTGACAAGGGCCCACATGTACCGTGGGCCACACCATTTTCTTCCAACTCCCCATTGCCAGAACCTACCACTTTATAGACCAGAAATTGTGGAGAAACCAAATCTTTGGCACCGCTACTACTCACACAACATTTTGTTGGGCTGGCCGGCATTCATGAGTCTTTCAGCTGAGAGCAACTGCTGGGTTGGTTGCCACTAGCCGTGGAGATCAAACACCAGAACTGGTTTCCCACTTCTCCTCAGACAGCCGAGCTAAACGCCCAGATATTTACAGCCCATTCACCGTCGTTTCCAAGCACACGGGCTGCAGCACCCAGTTTGTGGCAGGTCACTCCCTTACATGGATCACATACCAAAGCAATGAAGCCTTCAGATGAAGTATCTCCGCAATTAGCACTGATTTCACACTTGCAGTCTTCAAAGCCCCTCAAATAATTCATACAGCTTTCACTGGGATCACAAAAGCCTGGTTTTTTTCACTGATGAGGGTTGTGGTGAAGAAATTACTTGCCCCATTAAGCACAGAGGTTAGCACCAACGCAGCAGCTCTTGGCATCCCAACATCTCCAAGGGGTCCTCAGCCTAGGTCATGTGTTGGGCGCTTACATGGTCTTTGGGGGCCGTGTAAATGAGTTTGGGGGTTTTTTTGCTGCAACGACAACTACTTGAGTCTCGGCACGCTGCAGGGACTCCTCAGCGGAGTTCAAGTGGAGGGAAGAGGTTTCACACAGAGCCGGTCACATCCCAGGAGAGGGGGAGCGCCCCTCGCCCCGGTGGACTCGGCCAGCGGCCCAGGCTGGCCATTTGGCAGACAACAGCTGCTCACTTGGATTAGGTAAAAATTCCTTCGGTAGAGGGAACGGGGATGTTTTGGAAGGTAAGTGGGAGAGCAGATTTTTTAATTAAAGTGACGCCAGTGCATTTGCGCTCTGCTGCAGCCCCACACCCAGCTTTTTCATAAGATGGTGATTTAGGAAGTTATTCTTTTAAATCATAAAAACAGTTTAGAAGTTGAACAAGCATCCAGCTGTGCTAAATTACTTTCTTACTCCCCCAGGACCCGGCAGCAAACTATAGCATGTATTTTACAGGAGTATGATTTATTTACATGGAGTAACATACAGGTATTGGTTTTGACCCATAAAACCCCTCTACGGCCAGGAGCCTACACATCCAAAAGAATTCTCCCAGCCCAGGCTCCACCGCCACAGCTGCACCAGAGCAGGACCTCCATTCACGAGAGGGGGAGAAGAAACTACAGGGTGTTCTCTGGCTTTTTGTAACTCCCTCCGCCCACCCATTTCTTTTTCTTTTTCCCAAAGGATTCTAGTTTGATGATCATCAGGCATCTCGCACAGGCAATTCATTTTTCCTGGTCACGGGGGGAATGAGGAGGCTCTGGTGGGACATGGTGCAAAGATCTTAAAATATGTTCTGTGCTTCTGGCTTATTGCAGATACTCTGATTCATGGTCGAAAAGGGAGGTCACGAGTGGTCTCGATTAAGGACATGAATTTAGGAATCATCGAGGAGCACATAAGGGAAGCGGTAGGCTTTCTGCTCAGAGGATCATGTGAAAACATTTAATAATAAAAAAACCCAAACACATGAAAGGAAGGGAGAGTGATGTTTCAAATGCAAGGGACAGACCCTGTCCCACAGAGCTTACAATTTACATTTAGATTAGCACGTGTAGCAGTAACAATGCAGGAAAGGTGGAGAAGGGTTACAACAACAAAATTTCGTGGCTGGCCCACATTGTAATTTCACTAATTAGGAAAAAATTGAAATTTTCTAGTTAATAAATCAATGCTATTGACATTTCCATAAATTTGAGAGAGGTACACAAATACCTATGGGATAAACTCTGATTGGATTTAGGCATTCTGCTCTCCAGAGCAATGGTTTTCAATCAGCAGTCTTTAGATCTGCTTTAAAGATATGTGAAAGGTATCTTAAGAAGAAACAAGCCCTAAACTTATATTCACTGTATAAACCGTAATGTTTCTGTGGGCAGGAAAGAACAAATCATGAAATGTTTTAAGCAACTGCTCTAGAATGACAGATGGGGAGAAGATTTCTTCCTCTTCTTTCTCAACAGAGAAAATTGATTACCACATCCTCATGGACAAGGGCTGGCAATCTCCCAGTGCATGGAGGTACTAACATCTCTGTAGGAACTGGACTAACAAGGCTGGCCATTGGTGAGCCTTCAAGCACCTGTAAACACCAACCTACATATGGATGCCGCAAACTTGTGGGCAAGTCTTCTCAACAGATCTGCAGAGGCCTCAGTCATCTTTTAGACTGGACCAGCGTGGCTGTTACCAATAAATATCTAATCACACCTCAACGTAGGAACGGCCCACACACATTCATCTATCACCCGGTGCCATGGCTACAACACCAACACACCGCAGCAAAGCAATGGCACCACCAGTGCCACCACCGTGCATTTATCAGTGCTGTACCCACCTCCCTTCACGAGGCAGCAGCGTGCTCTGGGAAGGCGGTGGTGTTAGCACACAGAATTTATTTACAGCTTTTCCCATAACCGGGGCCCTCTTCTTTCTGGTTTGCCAACGTTCCTCTCTCTATGTGAGGGGAGAAGTGACTGCAACCCTCCAATACCTCTTGACACTCCTCCAAAGAGTGGCGATAGCAGCCTAAAATCCCCCTGTGAAGACAACCACCAACGCCAAGAACTGCGGTGAAGTGTAGTTTCCATCCAGCTCAACATTCAAGGTTTGATACTGCAGGTGGAATGACTACCAGGCATGGCTAAAATGAGAGCTGTGTGAACACGACTGAGTATATTGCCTGGTCGAAAGAAGAATAGAAGGAAAAAGTCGATTACTCAGCACTGAGAATGCCTTCTCATTACGCTAGAAACAGACTGGAGATCTCTTCGCATTGTTAATATTGAAGTCAGTTTGTTTTTCTACGCAGGATTATCATCAGTTTCTTTAGCCTAATCAATACTGTGCTCTCATAAACTTTCTGGATCTACAAGAGAAAATAGAAATCAATATACATTCAAAGCCAGATGAGCTTTTGGATGTCAACAACATTCTGGCAATTTAGCAGAATTTGTGTAAGTACATGTGTCTGGGATGGTACTTCTGCACAGAAACCAGAAACTGCTCCAAAGGTATCTTTTGTTGCCATCTTTCAGATTCCCCTTCCACACCCTGTCAAAATTGCTAACTGAGTGAATGAGGCTTCTTGAACTCAGCAATTGGCTGGAATCAGGACACTTTCTGTTGCAACTCCAAAAGTACCAAAAGGCAAATCAATGATGGTTTTAGAATGCCCACAGTCAACCTCTTTAAGAAAAACAAGAAGCTGAGAACCATTTCTTGTTTGCCTAATTTTAAGGCAAACAGATGGAAGAGACATTGTTAGAAGAAAAAAGAAAATCACAGAAAAAATATAGAAAATCTTAAATATTAATAAAGATTTTGTAGAGATATCCAAACGGAGTTGTCCAAATACATTTCTTTCAGAGAAGCAGGCACGTAGATGGCATTGCTGTGTACAGTCTTCAGCAAAAGCTGTATTTTTCTTATTTGTCTGCACAACACATTAGCAAAGTGGACTCTTAGTCTCCTTCTGGAGCCCACCGATGTTCTGCAGTGATAATAAAGAATGGAAAACACAGTGTTGTGTCCATGAATCACTAAGGTGCAAGACCTAATGGACACACTGTAGTCCACTCTGCCATGTTCCAGGGATCCTATAGCACAAAACTGCAATTCTGCTTCAAAAAAATACTGTATTACTGGATGACCAGAGAGTATTTCATGGCCAAGGCTAAATGGACACCAGTGCACCAGATAAAATAACTTCATCCCAGGCAAATATTCTAGAGAGTACCGAGACTACTGTTTAAAGGCAAACAGATAGAGTGAATTGATAAGACAGGGGTCAACAATTGATTCTGATATAAAACATTTCACAAAAAGCAGACCAGATCATGCTACAGTAACTTTTATTGCAGAGACCAGTAGGCCGGCACAGCTATTCACAAGTGTTGTATATACAAAAGTGCCTCACGCTTAGGCCAGCCAGCACAGAGCTAAAATGGAAGCATATAACAAATTAGCGTTAATAAGCAAACAATCATTAGAAGTGTTAACAAGTGATGGTGGAGAGGCTCTGTTTTTCATTTTATTACTGATCTCTAGTAAGTGTTATTATCCTCATAGAATAACATTTTATTATGAAATGCACATGCACAGCACTAAAGCCTTTGATAGTCCAATGCTTGCCAGCAGCAGCAAAATTGTAAACAAAGTGAAAGAATCATTTCTGAAATGCCAGCAGCCATCAGTATTCACAAAGTTTATAGGATGCAGAGAGGGCCAATATGCTGGAGCATAAATAACAGGAATTTACTGTGACCTGGGGATCTAAGGAATCTATTGAATATTCAGTTTCTTCCCATTTTTCAAAAGAGTCTAAACATCCATGCTTTATCTCAGTAGATTTGTGCCTAAACTAGGGTCTTGAGTCTGTTTGATATTTTTCAATTCTTTTCAGCCAATAGATTCCTTTGACGTTGCCTTCTTTTATAATACAGCAAGCAGCTGCAAGTAATCATTTTTCATGATGGCTTTGTATATCTATTTTGTTTTACAACAATTTTTACTTAAAACAACAAAAATGCAACTGAGCAACTTCTGCTTACTGTAGAAATGAGATTTTTCTGAAGATTGGCAGATACAGTTAGGACAATGTGTTTATTTTAAACTATAGCTAGGAAAAGGACAGGGGTTGAGAAAAAAAAATATTTTGAAATTAAGGAGCTTACAAGAAAAGACAGAGAAAGACTTAGTCTTTGCCTACTTTCTAGTACTGTTCACTGCAGCCTGAAAATTATTGACGCATTTTACATGACTACCCATCTACCGCAGTCGTTTCTTCAGCTTTGACATACAATCAAAACAGTAAGTCAATGGGGTTTACATTTCTGTGTTGCAAATACGCAGCCTCCATCTATCAGAAAAAAAGGGCAACGGGAGCTGGATCTACAACACCCTCCACCATGACCGAGTAGCCCCGAGCCCCTCCTGAGCCACATTCAGCACAGCCAGGTGCACGCAAGCCGCTTTACGGCCATGTGCAAAGGAAAGTTTACTGAATTATTAAATGAGCAATTATGATAACATAAGATATTAAATACAGATAGGGTTGTATCAACCCAGCTATGAATTTTGGTTGGTTTTTTTTTTTTTGATTTCCCACAGAAATGTTAGAAATACTAAAGTGTGATGCCTTCCCTTCTGACACATACCTCTCTCTTCAGGAGATGGCTAAAAATCAGTGAAGAAAAGAAAAAAAAAAGAGCATAATACAGCAAAGTCCTACTGGGGAATAGGGTTTTTATGAACACACAAAGCAAGTAGGTGACATCTTTATCAGCCCTCATAAACCTTGATTGAATACACAGCGATAAGGCCTGTTTAAACTGTCATCCTCACGATAACATGGGCAGAGACAACGCGGGCCTTAGCAACGACCTGTGTAAGAGAGGCCCTTCCAAAAGAGCAGGCACCGTTAGGTAATGTATATCATGTAAACAGTTCAAAGCCTGGGCGGCTGGCTTGTTTGTGCGGCGGAGGGGAGGGCTGGCCCAGAGGGTCCGTGCTCATCTTCTCGCAGCACCAGCTTGGCAGGGCTAGTCTGGTTTTGGGGATGGCGAGCTCTCTGGGGAAGATGGGCGTTTTGAGTCAGAGTGACCTTTAGCACTTAGATCTGCGAACACCAAGAATTTCATATAACTGGTTTTAAGGGATTTCAGGAAAGCCCGCTCTGTTGTGGGTTTTTTTTGGGGTTGGTTTTTTTTTGTTGTTGTTTTTTTTGTTTTTTAACCCAACATCATACTTGAGGTGCATAACATTCTGCACTGGGAAGCAAGCGGGCATACGGGGCCAGCATGACTACAGAAGTCATGTCACTGCCAGCTTCCACCAGAGGATCTAGCCTTGGCTATCAGGGATCCTTATTTTAAAAAAAAATTTTAAGCATTTCAAACCCTTTTAAGCATCTCCAAGAAACATCTTGGCAACTGCACAGTTAGTAAGCAAGGATTTAATTTAACTAATTTTCTGTATTTACTTCTAGCTTAAAAAAAAACACAAAAAAAACACCACCCCAAAAACACTTGAACTTTTATTCTTCTTTCCCAAAATTGTTCTTCCCTCACTCCAATGCTTGCAGTGACACCCACTGGCTGTGGCAGGTCGAGACGTTACTAAAACGCTTCAGCACACTGACAAGATCACCGAGAAACTCAGAAGACCGTTGCCACCCAAAAGCTGGCATTTTGTCAACTCACTCAATATTATAACCCAGTAGCTGCACTCAATACAGCCTTCTTCCATTAATAGCTTTAATAAGTAAACAACGATCAAGGGTCACTTGTTATGGATAATAAAACATGCATTTGTACCTATTTACTAGTTAATTAATAATTCCCACCGCTTGGGCAGGGGAAGATATTAGTTCATTTTATGCCTGTTTGGTCTCTGGCAGGACTGTGAAGTAGCACTAGTGCTTAGGTTTTAGTTTTTTGTCAGGAAAACACTAAACTGACTGGTACACCATCGCGTGCCTGGCAGGGGAGGCATTTTAGCCACCCAGGAACTCATTTATGCTTTTGTGGGCTTCTTTGCATACACCAGCAGATTTCTTTTACTACCCCTATGCAGTATTTTTCTCATTTCACACATAGGAAAGAGGCAAAACACAGAACTAAGTGACTTGAGCAAAGACTCCCAGGAAACCCATGGAAACCAAATCTAACAAATCCCCATCTAACGGCCTCAATTAGAAGACGACCTGTGTCTTCAACTCTATGAGAGCAATTTCTCTATACCACATGCAGGCTCTAATGTTTAAACAAAATTATCCAAGTTTAAGCTGGAACACAAACAAATAGCTCCTATTAACACAAAGTGTTCACCAAAAGAAAAGGCTAGTTTTAATTTAACTACAACCTGAAGGGTTGGGAAAGGATCAAGGGAAACTTCAGAAATGCTTGGAATAAAAAATTAGAAAAAGAAGAGAACTAATTTTCGCCTGCCCTATGGCATGAACCAAGAGCAAATGGCTCCTGGCTGTGAGCACGCAAGGTGTGTTTACTGACTTACTCAGATTAAAAGCATTTTAGTCAATTTTACAATATTTCCCACATCTACGGCCACAAATGTTCTCTCCAGAGCAAGGTCAGAAGCAGAACTATTATATTCATGGAAAACACATTTATACAGGACTTCCCGCAGAGCTGAAAAAAAAAATAATAAAAACGTTATCCAATGCCTTCCCAGCCAAACTTCCTCCTGAAGTGAAAAATCCTTCCCTTCGATAAGAAAGCTGTGTCAGACCACACTTCTGTCCCTGACAAAAGAACCAATCTCCCTTGGCTCGCTCCAGCTCTGGCAGCTGTGCTCAGCAGAACCACGCTGCTCTTCCCAGCTACTCACCACACTTAACAGAGCCACCAGCTTATCTTTGACCCGAACAATAAAATAAAAATGAAGTATGCACAAGCAAGCAGTTACTGTGGGTAACACTACCCACCTCAGCTCCGAGGCAGGCAGTTCTCCTCTGCCTTAGAAATTCCATCAATAACCTAACACGTCATTAAAGACCTCGCTCTCCTCCCCCCTCTCCCTCTTTTTTTTTCGCCTGTCCAGACTCACAGCTATCTACAGAGGTCTGCAATCCTGCCTACACACTGTTCGCAGCAAAATAAGCTAGGCTTGTCAGCTTCCCTTCTTCCATCAGATGTTCTTTACCTACCAGCGGGAAATAAACTAATAAAGCGTGGGGAGGGACACACTCACTCGCACATTGAAAGCTGGTGCCTTTTAGGTGCCCCTGTTTCTAATCTGCTGACAAGTGATCCAAAGATACAGACAGCTGCTTAGCAACCTTTTTCTAGAGTTTTGGGGTAAGGTACCGGGCACCATGGAGTTGTCTACATCCAGGTTCTCTGTAGTACTCCTGCCCTCCTCTCAAGCTAGTTACCCTTCAAAAAAAAAAGCCACACGTACTAACTCACGAAGAGTGTGATGTTATCATGGATGCACTGCACTTCTGCTCTCACCGCCAGCTACTACTGGCAGGGTACTGTGCCACAAAGATGTCTTAAGCTGTATCTACCCTTCAAGCACAGGTGTAGCACTGCAGCTCACATACCATTGCCCAAGTCAGCATTTGGCCGTGACAGGGCAGAGTTTAACCTAGGACATGCTAAACCCTTACCTATCTTCCCTAGAAAAAAAGTGCCAGCCTCAGGCCACATCTATTAATATTCCTATGAGCATTTGAGCTGGCTAGCTTAATGGTTAAACACCTGTAGCCAATAAAACAATCAGGCCTAATTGTGTAGGAAAGAATGGGCAAAATCCAAGAATTCCAGGCACAGCAGCGATGCCCGCATTGATTTCCTCTCAAAACTACGTGCCATTTGAAAAAAAGTAAGGCAGCCCTACGTTTGAGAATTGAAGATGGACAGAAAGAAAAAGATCAGGCCAAATCAACATGGGAGAATAAAGTCCTTTCCTCGTCTTGGGAAGTTACGGAGTATAACACCAGGTCTCCTATAACCCCGCAACCTCACACCCTGTGGAGTGACGTTCTTGGGAAAGGTGGAATGGTGGCAGGGAACAGATGGGACAGACACATGGGATACAATGCTTCATTTCAGCCAATCCAGACAGCAAGTAACAATTACGGCTAAATGAAAATTGGCAAAAGAAATTAAAACTAGGCAGAGTTCCCATCCAGAAGAGGGGGAGAAAAAAATAATATTTCCCTTGCTAAATCCTCCTGCCTAGATGGCTTTTTTTCTTTTCTTAAGACTATTTGACTACCTCCTCAAAGTTGAGAAACTCCTGCAAAAGCAAAGCTATGAAATCAGCCAGTGACTAATTTTCCCTGGAGTGCTCAACGACAGCTTACCAAATCCTGGTGTCACCGTTCGATTCAGCATAGCAGATAAAGCCTGGTATCCCAACCTTGTTAATGAAGATATGCTTTTCATATCTAATTCATTTCCATGCAACTTGTCCTGAGCTGACACTGCTTCATAGGTAAGTAGATGCCCAGAGGGCTTGGCCCACTCAACCCTACTTGGCTGCAACACTAAAAGTATAAGTAGCCTACAACTACCGCCTGCTGCAGGGCAAGGACCTCACACAGCTCGTTACTGACCAGCTCATCTGCAGCAGCTTTTTAGACGGCTGCCCGTTTGCCAGCACACACAGTTCACAGCAAATCCAAGTCAAGACCACTTCCCCCTTTACATCTTTTTTGTGTGTTCCATGGGGAAAGAGAGAACAGCAGATCCATAACTTCAGCAACAGGGACTGGCTTGTAACTCCCACACCTTATTTCTCCACGTGTGGAACAGTTCCAGTTTAACTCTAGGACTTATCATTCCAGGGAGATGCAGTGTGGAGGGACATATCCACAGTGGTGGGATGTGAAAGGCAGAACAGATGGCAGGGTTACAGCTGGACTCAGTGTATCCATGATACAAGCTCTCAGGAGAGGGAACAGAAGAATTCAAAACTCTTCAAGAGACCACTCCGCTCACAGTCAAATTTGCCATCTGAGTTTGTCACCTCACAAAATTCCTAAGAATTAGGCCTATGACTGCACTTTAGTTTTAGGTTTCCCTGTGCCCTTATTCTAACACACTTTTCTACCCCAAGAAGAAGTCCTTCCAGACTCTATGCCCTCCACATGAAGTTGTGGGAGGTTCAGAGGACAACAGTTACATGAAGACTCCCTCAGCCTTAAATATAATCAGAATGACCTGACTGAAACCCAAGAATAGTATGAATTAGGTGCTGTAAGTGCCCTGTGCTATAGATCAGGGTTTGATGCTTTGAGTTGTGAGGCTATGCTAGAAACAACTGAACTAAGCCCCTTTGCATTAGGAAGAGCAGCCTTGCCTACATAGATCTGAAGTAGTCTTCATTTTACCGGTCTCATCGCAAAGAAAGGAGAGGAAGAATAATAATAGCATTGTGTTTCAAAGCCAACAAATCATGTAACACGCTCATTGGGAAACAAATGCTGTATAATTGCTATTTATTTTACGTAGCTTTCATACAGAATATCACAAGACATATCATGATCATGTAAACAGTGGAGATTATGAAATCTTAGTAGGAAGATTATTACTTGGAACATGGTTTCAGATGGACTTTATTCAAAGAGGGAGAACATCTTCATACTTCTCTGTGGAGGCAGCAAGAAGCCAAACAATAGAAACTTTCTTTTTTCAAACAACCTGTCCTCTTGCAAGCAATCCTACTGAACTGAACAGACTTTCTCCGGGTAACTTCAGTGGGCAAGATAAACACGACTGGGAGACAGTAACTTCCAGCCACAGTGAGTTTCTCTGGGAAGTACCTTTCCTCCAAAAACTGAACCTGCAATATGGTAACAATGGAAATTTCAGGCAGGAAGTTTCCTAAGGAAAAAAACCAACAACCCAGCAACTCACCCTGAAACATTTACTTGTTTCTGATCTTCCTCAGATACTCGAGAACAGCTGTAACGAGATGAAAGAAGAAGCTCTACCCTACCACTATCGCCTAAGTGGCAGCCACAAAGTTTTTGTACACTGCAATATAGAGAAATAAGAGTTGCTGATAAATGAGTGTGAAATTTTGCTAAGACTGGCTTCAGGAATTCCCCCTGTGGGTATATGCAATTAAGAGTGGAGTCAGACACAAGAATAGGGCCCCACTCCGCTTAGTGAAGGCACCATGCCAAAATCAGTGCAATGGAGATTAATTTTAATGAGTCAAGGAAAGCACTACATCGAGAAAGGCCACATTGAGAAAGATGGGATGCACAGTTCTGCTATCGCAAAAACAAAGAATTGAAATGGAGGAATTGAGTAGCGAGGGTCAGAAGCACTGAAGATATGAAACATGGGAACTGGAACAGATGCAAAAGAGAATAACAGGAGTTGCAAAACATGAAGGTAAGGAAGGTCCCTTGTTAACTCAGCAAGCCTAAGTGAGAACCTGTGCCAACCTGAAGGACACTGACCATACTTAAGATTTCTATTTGTGAAATATGACTTTGGAACAAGGGTTGGAAATTTTTGTCTGGGGAATAGCTGTCTGGTCTGTTCAGCCTCTTGGTAGAAAGATAATGAGTTACTTCAAACTTCTGTCTCCAAGTAACTCGCATACTCAGGGAAGCCTTGAGAAGCTGGACATTCCTTCCACTGAGCAGACTGATAGGGTTCAAAGCATATTTCACTATAAGCTGTGTTACTATAGGGTGGAAAATATTAATCAGCTCTAGCCATCTAGCGAGACTGTGGTTATCATTAAGAATATGCGGGACACTCATAGAAGAATTCTTTTCCCCTGCCCACTGGACAAGCTCTCTCATATATAGTTTATCTGCTCCAACTGCATGCTTTTGAAAAAAAGCTAGACTAAATGAATACTTTCAACTAGAGCTAAAGGTAAACACTCCACTGGAACTTTGCCCTAATCAATAGTAACAATGTTCATGTCACATGAGAGTCAGAGGATAGAATATGGTGCTTACTGAAGTCAGCAAACACGCTAATTATACTTAGCCTGCTTGAAGAAGGGGACAAGTGAGGTCTGGTCCACCCACGTATTAATGCAATCATCATTACCCTTATCCCTTGTTTGCTTTGTGCTTATATTACAAAAAACTTTGTCACAAACGGAGGGTGCTACTGACCCCTTGTGGAAGAAATACTCACACGCTTCAGGATGCACAAGCATCGCTGGGGAAATCAGCTCAGATTTGTCTGCTTACCTCCCCCGGATTTATTTTTAAAGAAAATTCAGTGAAAAGGTGTTACAGTGTTGTGAGGGGTCTGTACATTCTCACAAGTGTATTTTCCTGATTTTAGGCAACTTCGCAGAAATTAAGTTTTGTATTACGTTCTTAATGGCAGTCAAGTAAGCCCTAACAAATCCTAACTGTAAGTAGTAGATTTTACACTAAATTTCCTACAACCTAAAGTCTTGCATTGTAACAGAATAAAACTTTTACACTAGCAGCTAGCATGGTTCTTAATTTCTACTGTAACTTTAATTAATTTCAATCCACCATAGCATTACCCTTTTTAAAAGAAAAAAAAAAAA
>KZ506064.1:373458-394816 GCA_002844005.1 Limosa lapponica baueri
TCTGGTTGGTTTTGTTGCCTTTCGTTACATATATATATATATAATTTTTTGAATGCATCCATTAAATTGAATCCTAAAAGTATAAACTATGATGCAGCAACTGTTGTCTCAGAATATGGGAGTTATCATTATCTGGCAGGAGATTTCTAAATGATCACATTCACGTAGCCAGATCTGTAAAGGCCATTCAATTATGAGTAAACCCGGAGTCTAATACAAACTTAACAGCAGCTCTAATCAGTGTTATCAACTGCATATTTACAGAAAAATTTGCACGGAAAAATCTAAAATCAGTTTTTTTGTTGTTACATAATCCACCCTTCATCCTTGCACTGTGCTGCTTAACCGACGGTCGAGTATCTGGGAGATTCAAAGGCACATAGCATTTCTGATGTTGCTACAAACTCACTCTTCAGGGATACATTATAAAGAACCAGAATTTTTTCAAGTTTGGATTGCAAACTTTCTCAAGAAATAAAATCTGGTGCACTTTTAAACATTATGTGTCAACCACTAACAGAGTTACAAGCATTTCTTCACCCATTTGTTCACCTACACAATTGTCTAATTCCATGGTGACATCTAGAACTAAGGAGGAAGTAAAATGAGGCACCAGTCCCTTCCCAATGACGTGTGCACAAAAATCACTATTGATTCAGTCCAATTACACTTTTAAAGCAAAGCTTTTGAAAAAGTCAGCATATATAATAAGTTTTATTAACCATACAGTACATTTGCATTTCCTTTGAAAAGCTTAGACCTTGCTAAGCAGTTTTAATGAAAGCAATGATATAATGCTATCCGCATACAGAAATCCACTACATTCACGCTGACAACCTTAAATTTATCCAATAAACAGTCATGTCAAAATCTACAATTTACTGAAAATACAAAGTTGGTTTTAACAAAAGCAAAAATGTTCCTGTGGTTCAGTAAAACCTGTTTTCTAACATGAACAGTTTGCATTCATAAAGATACTAAACTTGGGACAAAGAAAGTCTTTCCTAGAAGGTCACAATGTGACTTAAATTTTTGTAACTATGAAATGGCATGCAAACATACAGATTTGTGGCTGATTATTTCACTCCCTCTCTTAAAAACACTTACTGGGCCAGAGTAAAGCAGGTATCTTTACACGTTTGTTTATACAATGACCTCTCCCCTCACACTAAAAATGTCACATACAGAACATTTTATCAGCTGTCTTTGTCATAAATGTTGCTTCTGTAAATTTGAATACTACGCCCTTCAGACCCCTGTGACTGGTGCAACAATCAAACAACTTTCAGAAAGCTTAGCAAAACCTTCATTTGCAGATTTTCCTTTACAGAAGGTATATACAAGTTTATAAATCCATGGCAGGGGTATTACATTAAAATCAACTCATCAAATGGATTCAAAAGATACTTGCATTCTGTACGGACTCTATGGCTGCTGCCCATTCAATAGTTCTATCAAGGCACTGTACAGTCATTAAATCTCTAATATTCTCCAAGATGTGCTGAAGAATATTGTGAACGTGTTTTAAGTTGTTAAAAAGCCCTGAGTCAGAACTTTCGTATTTACCACAGGCTTAGCTATAAAAATGGCACATACTAAAACTTCTGCAGATAACAGGTTTGCTTTGTCAACACAAACAAGTTATGAAATGCATAAAAAGATAATAGTACAAATTCTAGCAACTTATGCAAGAATGATATACAAAGTACATTGTAGCAAATCACACACTTCTATTGTAGGCAATTTATACAGTCAGTGGAAAACCTGTGCCATGTATTCAGTCATCAAAACTGATGAAGCGAAACAGAACTGACATGTTTCCCATCCCTTTCCAAAGACAAAGAACAACTAGAGAGGAAATCAGTACTTTGACAGAAAGGAGGTAGCACTGCTAAAAGTTAGCCTGTAGTGTTGTTGGGTTTTTTTTTTTTTTTTAAGTGAAAACTTGACCCATGCAGCACAAAGAACAGGATAGGCTCTTCGGTTCACCAGCTGCTACTGGAAGAGTAAAATTAAGTTTCTGACATTTAGTTTTGTAAAGGAAGCTTAGATCACTAGCTCAAAGCAGCTTCTTCAAACAATTTAGTGTTTATACAAACTGCTATTCTGCAATTAATACTGCTAAAAATAATTAGGCATACATAAAACTTCATCTCTAGAAAATATCTACACAGTAAGGACTTAAACCAGATTATTTTTAAAGACCATTTCATGTCTTCAAAAGAAGCTAAAATACCAATTGTAAGACTATGCTAACAAGGCACAAGTACTTGTGCAAATCTGCTATATCCTCACCCAGTCCAAGTTAAGAACAACACCTCCTAATCAAGCTTTCACATTTACAAAGTAACTTGTTTATTCTCTCGTCAGTCTAAATTTCAGTATCCATTTCAGCAAAAAGGGATTCCTCCAAACCCCAACATACAAGTGCACAGTATTGCAACAAATGGAAAGTAGGTAATAATAGCCCAAATTTTGAGAAGTGCTGTATCAGCTTCGGGTATAGGAAGCGATAGTAGGTTTGGGGAAAGAAAAATAAAATAGTTACACAAAAGTTAACAAGCTACAACTATTTAGCATACTCTGTTAGCCCCTTAGGTTGTCTTCATACTTTAAATCACCGTGTACTGATGTGACCGTTTATGTGTTTTAGTAAACTGAAAAAAATGAAGTGCTTTACTTAAATATCTGAGCATACCTCACATCTGGACAATATATATTATTAGATGTTGTCTTGATTGTTCCAAGAAACAGAGATATTTAATCCAGTTTAATTTTAAAATGGGTATTAAATACTGGGGGATAATCATAATAAAAACACTTTCAAATCTTACATTTTCTGATTTTACAGTATATTAGAGATAAATGCCTTACTGATTTTTCTCTCATTTTCTCTCATTTGCTCCCTAATAATAGTTACGATAATAATGAGATTAACACTTCCATCTTTAGCTGAAGACAGAGGCACAATGACATATGACTCTCCTACTTGTTATGATCCCCTTTGGCTTACAACTGAGCTTCTGGTTTCCATCCTTCGATTATGTAAGTGTTAGCCAATTCAACATTCGTACTCTGTGAACATTGCACAGATGACACCAGACTAAATTGTGTGAATGAATTTACTAGCTCCCTCAACATTACTTCACCTCCTACATCAGAATCCAAAGGCAGTGTATGAATCTAAGTATCTATACTGGATTTGCAAACATTTTTCCTCATTAAGTTTTTCTAAAGGCAAACACTGTGTAGCTTTCCCAGTAAGCTCTTCCCCCAGCTCTTTCACCTGTTAATAAGAGGCCTATATTAATAATTTAAGCATGTTGATTAGCTTGCCTAGTTTCTCTAGTTCAGCTGTTTCTCACAACACCATCAAGTTAAATCCCTGACATTGGCATACTTTAATTTCAACTGGCACACAACATTGCCCAGCGAGTCCAAATTTGTACGCAGTCACATGTATTTGGTGTGACTACAGTGTAGAAGACTACAGCAGTACCTTCAGTCATGGTCTGTGTTTCCACAGGACAGTGATGCCATCCAAGTATTACAAGTATTAGAAAGTAACTTGTAGCTTCTCTGTTGAAACGTACACGCCTAACAGAGCACTTGCCTATGCTACAACCTGTGCCTCCTGCACACAAGGAGTATTTAACATTTGACTCCAGTTTCCCACCCAGGATGCTTTAGATCTGTTCTTACTCAGCTGAATTATTCAGCTGATGCAGAGTTGAAACACTTTCAAGTAATTCTGGCTAGTTCCAGTGAAAAAGGATTAGGAAAATGCCAATTGCATTATCAAGAAGAAATCCCCTCTGCCTTTGTGCTGACAACAGTTTATAGAGGTCCCCTTGAAGAATAAATAGGACACAATATTCAAAACGTGTCTATCAGAGCCAGAGGAAACTGAGGTACAGACCTGATGCACCACAGGATAAAACTCAGAATGGATTGTCAAATGGCACGTCCTATTATAAAATTATTTTTAGAGGAAGACTGACAGGAAACTGAAGCCTACCATAGAAAGTTCAACTGTCAAACATGCTACACACACACACACAAAAAAAAGTTTTAAAAAAATCAGACTTAGTGACATGCATATTGGCCAAATGAAAACTGCAGCCAACACTGAGGTGTACTCAGAGCTTAGGAGGAGATAGTAAAATGCTGAGGGGAAAAAAAAAGCCCTACATCAAAAACTTTCCAAAGCTCATTGAAATATTGATATTCTAGAATAAGGACCCAAGAAGCAAGGAAAGAGAGGGCTATTTCATTTGGCCAAAAAGACACATACACAGATTATCTGAAAACGGATGACTACTAGTATACAAAATAAAACAGACTACTATATTGACTCTGGATTGAAATTGTGTCCAAGAAAAAATTACTGGAAAGAATGATGAACATTTGCAATTCTGGGTCAGGATTAAAGATGGCTATAGGAAGGCTGTGTATTACATCCCTTTGCTATGTTAAAAAACACTCTACATACAGTTTTCCAACATATCACTGTAGTTGTTTCCTGGAAAACTCTACTCAGTGTTTAAAACTTACTGATTAAAAGTACACCTATCTTTACAGTTTACTAGTAACATTCTTCTGAGACTTTTGCCAATGTTTGCACCATTCAGGCATATCAACATAAGCTTCAAAAGACCAAGACTGATTTTGCCACACTTTTGACATATGCAGTGAGAATTAAATGAGCAATTATCCTTAGCTGCAAGTAAGGCACCTGAGTGACTCCAGTACAGATTTCTTTATTATTCTGCAAGAGCACATCCAAATGAAGTCTGCACGATAGCAAAGAGCTACATAAACTACACACTCAGAAAAATGCCGAAGCCCTTAGGAGTAAGCACACATTCCTTTTATCTACAAGAGATCCTTAAATCAGCATACTTTCTTCCATCCAAAAAGATGGAAGCATGTACTTGTTATCAAAAGGTTAACAGTTTGCAGTTCCTGACAGTAGCACTTTCGGGGTCAGGAACACTTCTTTGTGTCACATCAGTGACAGCCACCTCCCTTCGGCCAACTGCAACTCACCTAGGCACGGCTCACAGAATTCACTGCTCTGTCAGCAGTATCTTCATTTGCAGTATCACCCATTGATATTCACAGGTAAGTTCTGGTATTAACACCCAACTCAGATGAACAAGCAATATTAAAATCTTCTCTTTTGCTGTTAACAGTGTTTGCCTGGAGACAATAAAACTAATTTAAGAGAGGAAATCTTGCAAAATCTGTAGTTTTTCCTAATTCATAGACCCAGAATTTTTAATTGTCTCTCTCTCTCTCTATATATGTATGTTCCTCTACAACTGATCAAATTCACTCATCTGAAATGGATAACTGACTCATTACTCCAAAGTTTTTCTCTTCAGTCAAGTTAAAAGCAATTCCATACAAAATTATGTGTCTAGCAGAATTAAGAAGTTCACTATTTAATTTAGCTTGAACCTGGTAGACTAAAGTGCAGTTTTGGGAACATAATATTTCTAAACTAGATTTTTCTTTTTACTGTTTCCTTCCCAACTCATCCTCAGCAACAAAGGGCACAATAAAGTTAGAATTACCTTAACATTGTATTTTGGGGCCTGATCTTATGGGAATAGTATTATATTTATTGGTACTGTGTATATGCTTTGTATTGATTTTGCATTACTGTATATTTCAAGACAGAAATTATTGTGAATCATAACGGTCACAGGAAATCTGAACATTCTCCAGAAAAGCACAAAACAAATATCCTGAATATTTATATCTGATATTAACTGACAATATAAAAAAAAAAAGCCCTTACATCACTTGACACCTGATACATACATTAAAAAACATAAACAAAACCAAAGTACGATTGTCCCTTTACACTTTAAGGGGAAGAAGACAGAAAGAAAATGAAAAGAAAAAGACTGCTTTAAATTAGCTTCAGGCTTACTTTTTTTTTTTTAAGAGTAATGCTAAAAGCTGATTTTTCAAATACTGTTTTTGATGTGTTCACAGTCTTTAAACAATTACCATGTAATGAACCTGTGCTACAGTATTAGAAATGTTTTCATTAGAACCCTTTACTGCCTTTCAAACTCACAGAGATTTAAATCATCAAAATGTCCTTATTATGAAATAATATTTCATAAGGTAATAAAAGACACTGGTTCCACTCCTTAATACAAAAGGATCCTTCGTTCAATTGCCTTGCGGCATATAGGGCATTCGCTCATTCGGTCTCCACAAAGCTGACACGTTCCATGGCCACAGAGAAAGATCATATTCTTCAGACGGTCCAAACAGACAGGACACATAGTCTGTAAAAGATTTTGGCATGTCACATAGTCAATGGCAGTAGTGATACAGTATCAAATATGCAACATATAAATTACTGAAATTTAACAATACATACATCATATTAAGCATAACAGATCATTGCCATAGCATAACCTAGGCACTAAACTGAAAACTAAATTTAAAAAAAAAAATAAAATAAATCACATTTTAACTACACATTGACTTCAAATACTTGATTTTTTCCTACCCCATCCTGACATAACAACCATATAGCTTCTTTCCAAATATGATCCCTTTAAGTAAGGCTATCCAGTAGAAGGTTGACATCACATTTTCAGTATTATTACCCAAGTTTGAAACATTAAGACATTCGTCAGCAACATTCCCTGTTCTTCCAGGGCACAAACAACCCAAACAGGCAATGATTTACCAGCTTCTTCTCAGGCTACCCAGCCGTTCATATACTTACCTTTAAACACCAAGCACCGAACATATGCAGAAGTAATAAAAATGCTGCCTAATCAATATTATACATAAAGATTCAATATACTAGTAATTCCAGCCTTTGTTCATGGAAATTATCTAGACTTTTCAACCAAAAGAACACCTCAAGTTTCAAATTATGAATAAGTTAATAAATCTGTGACCTTCAGTCATAACAGTAGCACAGCAAACTTTTAAAATCAGTTTTAATTGCTGAACATTAAAGTGACAGCCAATGCCCAAAAAAGATCTCCTGAAGTTCTTCAACAGCAAAGTTCATTTTGTACCAAGCCACTAAGGAGCAATGTTCTTCACCTTTTGTCACATGCAGAAACTGACATTTTGATAAGGCATGTTCCTTCACCATAAACATACCGCTGCCATATTAGGATTTAATTTATAACAGTTTATCAAAGGTTAGTAAATGAATAGATGTTATAACATGATAATTGTTAAGACCATTCTATAGTCCAATAAATCAAATCTAAGACGTCCTCAGATGTGAGACACATATCTGATATCTAACACTTATAAATGCCAATCTCATATATAATATGAAATACTGACAGGGCTCATATTTCAGATGCAAATTCATTTTATCACCACCTTGCACCTGTGACATGTTTCCATTCTCATCAATGGGGGTTTTACTTCAGTTTGCTCTTCTCATGAGAGAGAGAATCCACAGCAGGAATCCTACTCACTATAACCTTAGAGCATACTTTCTATGGAATCAATAAGTATTACTTCCTAGGGTAGGTAGCTTAGTTGAAGGCAAAAAAAAATTCACCACCAGTCTGCTTAGACAGAGTTTAAATTGGCACAGAATCCAGCCAAATGCCTATTTTAATCTCCAGAATACCAGTATAACAGGAGAGCAGGAATGTAAAACTTTCAGATAAAACCTTTACATGTCAACTTACACATGTCAATTTACATTTTAAAAAAAAAATCCCTTCACTCTTCCCAAAAATCCTTTGCTCCAGCTTTGTCAGAATTTCCACAGTACTATAACAAAACACTCAAACTAAAAATTTGCAGAAGTCCAACTATCTGTCAGTCCTGCTTATTTTTCCATTCACACCAAGTCATCACCTACACATCCCAATGGGGCAACTAGAGCATTCTTCCTTCAGTAACCTACAGTCTTCAAATATCAATGAAACAGCTATTTCCAATGAATATATAGTTGTCCTCTGACAAATGTCTATAACCTGACAGTATTGACATGATGTCCTTTGACAAAGGTCTGACAAAGCAAACCCAGATCTTATCTTTGGAGAAAAAAACTTGTAGCCTTTGTTCTATGTTTTTAGCTTCATTATTTGCTTTTGTGCCTAAACATAATGTCAGAATTACTGAAGTTACAAGGGTCTGCTTTTCTCCAGATGTCACATCATCATTTCAAAATGAAAATATCCAGCAAGAGACTCAGAAATAAAAAAAAAATAAAAAAAAAGAAATCTGTTCAAACACCATTACTTTTGAATATTTCATTCAGTGAAGCACAGAAATCCTAACATTTTCGTTTTATAGATCTTTTCTGCAATTGCATGCAGTCTTAGCGAATTGCCCGCTTTCTCCAGCTTAGTACAAATGCAGAGTATTAAAAAATACATTAGCTGTTTAATTTCTTAATATGATACTATTTTAACATTTAAGTTACTTCATACATTAGGAGAATTCAGCTGGCAGGAACAACCAAGCTTCCTGTTTGCTATGTGCAATTCTAATCTGACAAGGATTTTCTTGTTTAGTTCAGCAGTTTCCCAGTGGGATACAAGCCCAAATAACCGAGTTTTATCCAACTTTCAAAGAGCATTCAATTACTAACCACCAGCTTATATGCACTTTTACAGTGGAAGAAAGTTCATTGCGTGCCTTATACCCAATTTGTGCCACAGCAGCAGGAAATAAGCGGGATCTCTTTCTATTGCATTATTAGTTTGTTAGAACGTTCTCTGTGTGAAATCACACTCTACTTCTTTTTCATCTGCGTGAATCATTTGATTCCAATCTTTCGAAAGAAAACAAATGGTATAAAAAGGTACTATACCTGTTCTATGTGAGAATTATTTCTTTGGATAAGTAAAAGTAGCTTGAAAAAGCACTCATCATTAACTGGGTTTGCATTCAAATCAATTTTTACCCCTAATAAGAGTGGTTTAAACTTCTTGAAGTATCAATTCCTCATTACTAAAAAAAGTTTTTCCATCAATATACAGGTGCACAGTGACAAAATAAATTTATTTTTAAGGAGAAAGAAAGTGATGTAAGCATGGTGAAGGAACATACATAAGATATCAGACAGATGAGGGTGATTATGTATGAAATGGAGTGAAGGTATTGCAATTACAGTCAAAAGGGTTCACATTCAGGGAATCCCTGAAGAATGGTGTGGTCATCAGATGTGGGAGATTCTGTTGACATCAGCATCACTTCTGCTTGGCACCAGAAATGGTTTTAAAAGCTTGCTGCACTAACATATTAGATTATCATTGAAGGTATGAGTTGAAACATAGGATTATACCTGCTGAAAGAGAACAAATTAGTTTTAAGTACAAAAATATCAATGTAACATGAAGACTGAACTGTTCAAGCACAAATCAAAAGAATACACAGTTATAGTGGAATGCTGTGCATCATTTCAAGCACAAATTTAAAAGAGGAGATGACTAATTTTAATCAAATGCAGCTTGATACTCATAAATATGGCCCATCCCCAGAAGCGTTCAAGGCCAGGCTTTGAGCAACCTCGTCTAGTGGGAGGTGTCCCTGCCCATGGCACGGGAGTTGGAACTCGATCTTTAAGGTCCCTTCCAACTCAAACCATTCTATGATTCTAAGTATGATACACAAATTTCCCTGTCACAAGAATAAGCAGAAGAGACACTAAGGAAAACACAAATGAGTTTCAAGCCAAGATGCACACAAGAATGACCAGAACCACCTCTTTCTAGTCCGCAGCACTGAACAATCTTCAGTTTTATACTGATTTAAAATAAACTATCAGACAAAAGGGCATTTCAAAGTAAAAGAGTGCACTTAAACTCTCAAGGCGTTCCAGTATTAGATCTTTCTTACTACCACAAATGCAAAAATCAGAAAATACAACTAGAAAATGAGACATAAAAAGTAATTATTCTCTTCTCCCTAATACAGCATAACTTTCTGATATTAGAAAGCTTCCGGCTAGCAAATCCCAAAGGTAAGACAAAATTGTTACGAATAAAGGAGCACACTAGGAAAAACTGAAAAAAATGAAATCACATCTAATCAAGAAAGAAAAACTGTAAAATGAAGTAGTTTTCCTTTCATGTCCCTATACATGAGCATACCCAAAGCATACCCAAATAGAACTCCAATCTTTTATAGACTCCTAAAATAAACTAACCAGAAGAGAAAAAAAAATACAACTGAAGAAAGTAGATTACTTGAATTTAAGCATTCACCTGCATGTTTTTCATATATCATTTTAAATGCCAAAGCAGTAAGCTTACTCTCTTCATCCTATGTTAAAATGTAAAACAGAAGCTATACAGTAGATGCAAGGTATCAGAGATATCTAGAAACTGCAGATGTTAGCATCAAGATGGACATGCATTTTTCAAATGATCATTTTTAATTCGCATGTTCTTTTACAGACAAAACCTACAAAGGAATCCACTTTGAATTGGACTGTAGAATTTCTGTTACTGGGGTGTTGGCCAAGTCTCCATATGACAGGAACAGCATTTCACAGACATGCCACTGAACTTAATATTTGAGAGTGTATCAGCTCTCAAAATTAAGGTATTTAGAGGTATGGGCCCTATAACTGGTGATCTAAACACTCTAGTCTTAGCTTTCACACACATGAATAGCTGAGAGCAACAACTACCAGGACTAGATGTGATCCTGCCATCATTGAACTCTTACTGGCTGCTGTAAGCCCACAAGAGGTAAGGGCAAGTAATACACGAAAACCACTTCACTGTTTCCTGTATCCATGAAAAGTTTTTTCCAATTGTGTTATATGTGGGGAACCCAAAAACTACATTATCAGGGTTTTAAGAGAGTAAGTTCATACAATAGTCAGATACTCCAGGTCAATTACTGCTGAAAAATCACAAAATAAAGTTTTTCTTTGTTCAGATGGAAAAACATGGAAACCATTTAGTAATATAACCCAGGAAAGTTCTGCATATAGACAACGACTTAAGCACTTCTAATGGAGCTAGACTTACTGACGTAACAAATTTAAATAGGTAACTCTCAGTTACCTGAAACATTAATTTTTGGTTTTCATTTGGTTTCTAAATTGCATGTAACTTAACCAATGAACAATCAATTTTATAAATTTCCTCCTGCAAACATTCTCCATAATTACAAAAGACAAACCTTATAATTTACATTCCAAATATTCATATTACACATACAGTACTTTCAAAGGTTTTAATTTTGCAGCCACACATTTTTTTGAAGAGTACATAAATTACAGCCTTCACACAACAGGTAAGTGCCAGCCATTGTTCATGAACAGACAAGTAAAGATGCAGAACAGCGAAGAATATTTGCTTGTCTTACTGTTCTGTGAAAACAGCTTCTGCTGTACCTATACAGTCTGGTGAGCTCAACAGGCAGAGAACATACTGCCTGGGCAGTGTATCCTTTTTTTAGTCACACCAACACAGATGCTCTAATTGATGGATTATCAAACATGGACACTTGATTTTTTTTTTTTTTTAAACCTGTACGTAGAAGACATACGAGCCAAATCATACCAAAAAATATTGGATATATAACTAAAATTTAAGAACTGAGGCACTGCCACGTGTCATTTTGTTTTAAATAACAAAAGATACCTTGTCTTTTTCAATTATTTTAGTGGTCCATAAAATTTTTATCCAGCACTTTTACCTGTTCCTTGATGTCTTGTAACTGTTGCTGCAGCTTCTGTACGTCTGCATTGACATTGGTGTTGTCTTTGTCCTTTTGCAAAACTGGAATGTTTCCACTTGCTGTAATTTAGAGAAAACAAAGATATGTGATTATGCATCAATCTAATGAAATGGGAATAATTATTTCCAGTGTACTAACTACCGTTTTTCAATTATCTGAAATGAACATATTTGATATGTCAAACATATTTGATAATTAAATTCACTACAATGTCACTGCAGCTCAATTTATAAGGAACTTCTTTGAGTTTAGTGGCAAAACTTCTTTGACAAATATTTCCTCAATAATGATGCTCAAAATGCCTGTAGCCCCTTAATGTTGTCAGAGGTCTTATTTGTCAGTGAAGTACCTGCAGTAAATTTTTTTTGCACGTATAAAAAATAAAGTCAAATCCTTTCACATTGAAAAGACTTTATCTATACAGCTGAATCTATTTGGTGTTCAAAACGGCTCCAGCATCTTGGAAGAAGTTTGCTCAAAATTTGAACAAGCTCAGATTAATATTCCTGTATTTGACAGATACAGGAAGCAATGTTACGATAAGAAATAGAAAAAATAAGAAGTATTTCAAATGACAAATTTTACATTTCCCATGTGAGTATTAAAAACTTGATTTTAAGGATTAGTCTTATATTTATCTATTTAGGAACAGTATTACTAGAATGACCTAATATTCCAATTCAGATAAACTCAGTTCAAACACTGCATACCACACATACACACAAAAAGTAAATACAAATAATGCATAGAAATTATTCAGAGAAGTCACAAGGAGCTTAAAAAGTAGTCAAAGCAGGAAATGTAAAACTGAACAATCTGTCATGAAAGTTGCTAGTACCTAGATGCAACACATTTACCACTCCTTTATCAGTCAGAGAGTTCCAGAGTAAAAAAACTCAAACATTTATTTGCACAACTACAGATAATCTTCAGCTTTTGCTTCACAGGACATTAGTAAGCGGCCAAGAAGCCATATGTGTTTCAGCTGCTACTCTGGATGCTGGAAGCAATCCTGACTGCTACTGGAAGCATCGCGTCTGCTACTACCCACGTAGCAAGTACAAACAGCAAATGGATACCTGGCTTAATACTGTTTTTATTAAACTTTTCTTTAAAAAGGAGCGGAAAGATTTAGGTCATTTAAAAGAATGAGAATGAGAAGCTGACGGGGGAATGTGAAAGAGTATGGTTTTGGAATCACTCACAAATATCATCAGTGGTATCTTCTGTACCTTTCCCTCCACAGCACATTATGAAAGGCACTCTTCGCTCAACCACTGCCCGACACTGTACACATTTCTTCATCAAGCTTGCACAATCTGAGAGAGGACAGAGAAATAAATTCTGAATCCTGCTATATAAGTTTTCTTCTTTCCTATCCATAAAGCTGTTTATTCACACTAACTATATAGCAATACCATAATAGATGCTTATAATACAAATAACTACTTGTGTTCATCTTCACATCATTTTCTGCAAATCACACCTATAAACAATGACTTGTTTGGGATTCACAGTAAATCTATTCTGTTTATGTTCTTTTAACATATTTCAAGTAAGCAGGTTCCTCTTTCTCCAAATGGATGTCTATTCCACAAGAAATACAGAAGTTACAAGAGTAAAATCACACACATTTGAGAGCAGAACTTCCAAGAATGTCTTGACTTCCTGCTTTTCCTCTTAGAACAAAGGATCTCACTTACTGTCCTAATACTCCAGGGACAAACAGGTGTGGTCCCTTACCCTTAAAAGAGTAAACCTGTATTTTTTGATATAACTCTAGAAAGGAGGCTGTAATTTTTCTACAAAAGGCAAATGATTATGTCTCATAAACGCTGAAGATTACTCTGAATCAATAGAGTGGGTCCTGTAAACCACACAAATTTGAAGATTCTCTCTCATCCTTCTTGAACAAGACTTCTTTCCAGATTATTTTCTGGACAGAAGTCATCTACATCTATTAAACCTTTTCCTGTGCTTGTTACAACTTAGACCTGGTGATGTGCATTGCACTGCTGAAATCCTTCACCACAGCAATCAATCTTTTTGCTGTCCTCTTCCTGGGAAACTCATCAAAAAACTCTCATCATCTCTCAGCTGCAGACAGTGAAAGAGGCCAGATCAGGACAACGGTGAAGTCAGTGACTCAATGTCAGGTCTCTCAGCCAGAACAGAGGAAGAAATCAGACAACTTTAGTGATACCAAGTAAGCAGTTACGAATGGGTATTACCTTCCCTCTTATGAACGCCGTCAGCAACAAGGACAACTCTTCTCTAGGTAAATGACCCTTCAATAAAGCCCTGAAATGTCTGGTGACAAAGTGATGGCTGCATTCCCATCCACATATTCTCAAACCCCAAAAAAATCTGGACATCTCCTATGTCTTTTTTCGCTACACGAGATAAATCAGAGTGAATCATAACTGGTGCTCTTCGCAAAGATACATTATGTGTCTTTTAGAGAAAAATACAGCCCTTGTGCAAATCTGTAGATTATTAATGAAGCATATTAAATATTTATTTACAGTATTCTTTTAAAACACCATTTGCCCATCTGAAAGCCCAAAAAAGCTGCATCAAAGCAATAAAATTAATTCTAATTACTTCAGAAGTTTTAACACTATACAGCAGGCTTCTATAATCTAAGCAAGCCTATTTACAATTAAATAATTCAGATGGAAGAGCACTTGCTTTCAGAATTTTTGAACATCTCCAGTTTGTCCTCCAATTATTTCATTACCAGCATGCCAAATAATGCCAAAATTCTGGCTGTCACACCAGACTATCAAGTAAATGGAACCTGAAGTCAGATTACTAATGAGCTTTTAGCAATCTGATTAAAAGTGTTCTGTTTCAAGATTACTTGAAAAAAATAAACTTCCGTCAAGTTTACTTACTCTCACAGGCACACATATGACCACAAGGCTGGAAAAGCACTGCTGCCTTTTTGTCTGAACATACTACACATTCTTCAATCTGTAAAGAACAATAAACACACATATGAGAAAAGTTTATCTCCTGCTCTCGACATTAATTTGTTTTTATACTCTCTTTGGCAAGGCATGTGAACTTTAAGAAGCTCCATCTAGTGTTATTTTAACTAGTTCAGCACCTCAAAATGCAACTTAAATGAGTTATCACATTGAATTCTAAGAATAGATATTTGCTGGCAGTATTTATATGTTCAGTACACTGAGAGGCAAAGAGAAGCAGCTAAGACACTTCTTCTTTTTTTTTTTTCCTCCTCCTTTGTTCCACCATGTATACTTAAATTGGGGTTGTTCAGCCTGGGGAAGAGAAAGCTACAGGGAGACCTTATTGCTGCCTTTCAGGACTTAAAGAGGGCTTATATAAAAGCTGGGAACAAACCTTTTAGGAGGGCCTGCTGCAATGGGAGAAGAGGTAATGGTTTTAAAATAAAAAAGGCTAGATTTGGACTAGATATAAGGAAAAAATATTTTACAATGAGGGTGGTGAAACACTGGCGCAGGTTGCCCGTAGAGGTGGTAGATGCCCCATCCCTGGAAACATTCAAGGTCAGGTTGGATGGGGCTCTGAGCAACATGATCTAGTTGAAGATGTCCCTGCTCACTGCAGGGGGGTTGGACTAGATGATTTTCTACAATTCTGTGAAATTCACAAGAGACTTTTATGGTAACTTGTTTTAATATTCTGGGTTAGGGTTTCTCAAGCCCTTTAATGTGATGAACTGCATATATAATGTTACCCCAGACACCACATACCACTCCGTTCGTACTGGCCTGGACCTACTCTTCCATTTCACAGAACTGTCACCCAGGTTCATTCATTTCTTAGCCTTGCAGATGTTACTGGAAGCTTTTATATAGAAGAGTATAAGAGAAGTATTGAATAGATATTCCGTGCTATCAATCTAATTAGCAAAATAAAATCAAAGGAAGGTTATCCACAAAGGTTAGCTCTCACTCAGGAAAGCTGATTTCCATAGATTAGCTTCTTTAGATGGATGAGTGGAAGTAGAAGCGTTACTTTGCTGCTCTGAATCACCCAGTGGCAGAACATTTTCACTGGCTATAAATAAAGTTAAGAGAAAAAGAGCTCACACTATGTTAACATTTGGCCTTTGCAAATATGCATGGCAGAGTACTGAACAGTGTAAGTAGCAAAAGTAAGAGAGTGAACAGTAAAAACGGTACAAATTCATATTCACAATTCCTATATCCACTCTAAGAGAGAAAAAAAAATCACAGAAGAGGACTAGTCAAATCTGTTTGAAAAACATAAAAAGAATCAAGGGAGTTTTCAATGGATCAGGAAACTTGCGGGTGGAAAATGAGAATTTTTTTGGTTTTGGGGTTTTTTTTGGGGGGGGGTGTGTTTTTGTTTTTGTTTTTTTTTTTTTTTTAGACAGCCAAAAAGCAAGGGAAGGATAAAACTTGGTGATTCTGGAAAATTCAAACGGAAAAGCCATGGGGTTGCACCCATATAGTCACAAGTACTTGGGAACAACCATTTAAGAAACTTTAGAGGCTTATTGGGATTACATCCCCAAAATAGGGCACAACCTCGTTGACACTCTGAAGGAGAAACACAGCACAATGAAATTCATGATGCCCAAGAAAGAGAAGGTGAAAGCTTAAAGTAATTATTAACTTCAAAAACAAGCACATATTAACTAACTCAGTTTACAAGATAATCATCATTCCAAGCAGCTATAAAAAAGAACTCAGAAGAACTGAGTATTACTGAAGGAAAGTATACTTTAGGAGAAGCAGGAATTTACCTTAACATGGAAAAAAAAAAAAATAAGGGGCATGGTGGGATGAATCTATTTAAATTAAGCATCCTCAGGTGACTGCATTATGAACTCTGAGGACCTGACCAATAAAGACATTGCAAGGTGAGGCAAGAACGAGGGGCAGATAGGTCATGAACACAGGCAAACAGAAAAGAGTAACATATAATGTAAGGACAAGATACCATTACAATGCAAAATTAATTCTATCCAGTGAGACACCTGCAAGGCAAAATACTATTTAAACTATGCTACACTTTTCCTTGACCTCTTTTTTTTCACTTTTCCACTGAAAACAGAAAGAGAACCAATAAACTTTGGAATTTTTTACCTTTGTCCTCGACTGAACTTGTTCTTTACAGATGAGGCATTTTTTCACCCGTGGTGAGCACAGAGAACACGTGGCAATGTGTCCGCATGGGCCAAACAAAGTATCTCTCTTCATGTCTGAACACACCATACATTCCTCTAAGGTTTCAGAATCATTGTTGATCATAGATGGACTTCGGGAACCAACCTGACCACTACAAAGAAACCTTGCAGTCAAACTTAACTTTTAAGAATTTTTAAAATTATTAATTTAAAATACACATCAATTGGCTGTTTATCTATATACTCCTATGCATTCAGGTGTCGGTGTACCATCATAAAGCAGTCTGAACTGCATTTTCCCAAATGTATAGTTGACACCAGGGCGCAATGTCACATGCTCAGATAAGACATTGTACAGAAACAGGCCACACAAGTTAGAGTAGTGTCTCATGAACGTAAAAAAAGCCAACACCTTCCCTCCCATCCTAAGAGCTGACACACCCTGTAGATTCAGAACGTTACGCACAGCTTAACACCTTAATCTGGAATACACTTCCAATACTTGGCAAATGACAGGCCTGTAAAAGACCCCCCCAAACTCCCGCAGTGAGTCCAGGTCGGTTCTTTGTCCCGTGCTGCTGCTCGCCCAGCAGAGGGAGCGCGTGTCGAACCTAACCAGCTCAGCCCTACAGCCCTCACAAGCCCATAAAAGGTGGCGAGGGAGAACAGCCAGGGTGATGAGGCCAAGACAGATGGACACAGGAACAGAAAGACTCTGAAGAAAATAAGCACCTTACACACCAGGGCAGCACCAGCAAAACCAGTCTCTCTCCGTGACATCTTGAGAGTAATTTTGGACTTCCATATAGGAATTACGGACGAGAATCATGTAAGCCACTGGCAGCAGCACTATTAGGACGAGTAGCATGCTGAAACTCCTCATACTGCATGCGCTTGATAACATGACATTTCACTGAAATCATAATTCCTAGAAAAGTGCTTCTGAGCCATCAGACCTACCCCCTCCTCTTTTTACAGAATGATACAATCATTCAGGTTAACAGGTACTCAGGAAGTCACCTGCTCAAAGCAGTGTCAACACTGCATTCATACCAGGTTATAACTGCGCTTTGTCCGTTCCAGTCTTCAAAACTTGCATGGACAAGGATTTGACAATCTCCCTGGCCAAACTGTCACAATGCTTAGTTATTTTTTTCAGTGATTTCTGCCCCCCACAGCTTTTCTGGGATGGTCTGGAGTTCCACCTGTGCATCACCATCTTTCCCATTCTCCTCCCACATTTAACATGTATGAAAGTCCTGTAAGACCTGTGCAAGTTTCAACTAACACATTTGTAAATAGCATTCAATGCACCATAGAAAATAAAGAAGTAATTAAAAGTCAAGAAAAAGCTTGTATGTTTTAACACCATTACTCATAAAGGCACACGGTTTTAAATACATCAGTTAATCTATAAAAAGCAGAGATGCGGAAACTGTGCATTTTATGACTATACAAACCTGACTTTTTCTTTGTGACATTTAGCCAGTGCTTTGCAGAGACTGGGATCAGGGCAGAGATCGAGAGGAGACTGACCCTTCTTATTACGAATGCTGAGGTCAGCTCCGTTGGCTGCCAGGAAGCAGGCAATAGATGCTGCACTCTTCTTCTCTGCTCCCTGAGTGCCAAGTCCCATTATTAACTGAAAGAAAACAAATACGTAAGCAACTTGAGAGACTAAACAGTTAGGAATACTCTGGCTAAAGGAAAACTACTTGACATGCACACATGCACATACACACAAATATATGTATAAATCTGTAAGCCCAAGAGAGCATCTCTAGAACTAAAATAGAAACAATCGTTGCTTAATTTTGAGTCAGCTATATTCAACTCTCCTTTAAGGATACACAAGTACCTAAAGGGTGGGTTGAAGGATGATGGAGCCAGGCTCTTTTCAGTGGTTTCCAGCAATAGGACGAGGGGCAACAGGCACAAGCTGGAACATAGGAAGTTCCATTCAAATACAAGGAAAAACTTCTTTACGGTGAGGGTGACAGAGCACTGGAACAGGCTGCCCAAGGAGGTTGTGGAGTCCCCTTCTCTGGAGATTTTCAAGACCCGACTGGATGCAGTCCTGGGTAACGTGCTCTAGGCGATCCTGCTTTAGCAGGGGAGTTGGACTAGATCTCCAGAAGGTCCCTTCCAACTCTGACAATTCCGTGAACTAAAATTCAGCAAGGAATAGTTCAGCTATTGAAGCATTCAATCTCCTGCACACCTATACTCACTTGTGAAGTGGCCATTCTTCTACATAAACACTGTAAAGGGGAAAGTCCCAGTGCGTATATTCAGAATACACTCAAAGCATACTGAAAGTGCTGAGTTCAGACAAAGTGCTGAAACATTTGGTCTGAAAACATAGTTGGGCAGAGAAATGAAAGCATGCTTACTTTTAGTCTACTGAGAAAGCACCTGCCCAAGAAAGACTTGATTTCAGTTGCCTTCTCAGCCTGGAAGGATTTAAACTCACATACCTGTCCTCCTGCCCTAATCACGTAATGCTCCTTTGCCCTTTTATAACTATTGCTGTATTTCTGTATTAGTGCACCTGTTGTGCATGATTCACAGGGCCAGCTAGAAAAATGAAGAGATAAGGCTCCCTTGCTATTGCCCAGCAAGGAGAGGATTCACTTACTTGGAGCATTCTGGGCCTGTTCCCAACATCATCTTATATTGAAGCTTGATCAGTTAAAACACTCAAGTATAATGCAGACTACATATAACATGAAACTGCTGGCACCATCAAAAATCCCTCAGTAAACTACAGTAGCCTAAATTCAAAGGAACAGCTTTGGCACAGCTAGGACAGCTCCAATTCAAGGAGTTTTAAATGCTGAATTCCAGAATTATAAAGACTTTGACACTAGGACAGAGGCAGGATTTTGTTTGCACCTCTTTCCCATTAATTCATCTAAGTGCCCAACTTGGCTAGTGTACATCTTTTATGCCACTTCCAGTTTGTATAACCTATCCTTACAGCTGGTCTTCCAAAAGCTGAGCGTCAAGTATGAGTCCTCCAAATTAAGTAATTTTGGCTGGATTAACAACCATTTTGTATTTGAAGAACTAGATGTGTTATTTCAGACCCAACAGCATACCGGAATAAATTTGGAATACCAGAAACCTGTCACTGCAGCCCTAAAGTTTGCATATCTTGAAGTCTGAACTATGAAGAAAATGGTTTTCAAAACTCCTCTCTCTAGTTACTACCCCCATCCCCCAGAGGTGACTTGGGGAAAAAAAAAAAAAAGGCTTGGTTTGGGTCCAAGTCTTGCAGCACATGAAGTATGTATTAGAAATCTTTACACTGACTCAGTAACTGCAAGATTATCCTTCTCATCATCCAGTCAGTCAGTTTCCTAGGGAAGCAACTTTTTTAAACCTCAGTCTATACGATTTTTTTTTTTCTAGTTACAAGTTTTTATATCAATAAGTATCACTGAGTTGCTACAAGACTCTTGAAGGTCACCTCATGAATTCACAGATACTCACAGTTCTGCAATTCTTCCCTATGAACAATAACGGTACAGCTTGAAAGACTTCATACCACGAAAGCCAGTAAGTTATGCAGAGAAATTGTTTCGTGGTGATCAGATCACAGAGCATTTTTGTCTATAAATTCAGACCATTTTTCTGCACCTCAATTGCAGCATTGGCTGAAGGGAGGCAGAGTTATTATCTAGCTGCAGTCCAGGTACCTTGGACCATATCAGTAACCCAGCCAAGGTAGCACAACACCCAGTGAAAGCTGATTTGCTCTGGGGCTGGCAGAGTAGACATTTTTTGAAGGCACAACTACACTGAACAATTTGCTGTAGTCCTTTCTTATTTGCTGGGACAAGAGTTCTCTTGCCATCCACACTTGCACCTTACGGGCTCTAAGCTGTTTCTGAATGAAACAGCTACTGTGTCTCCAAGAGGAAAATCAAACACCGACCATTTGCTTCACTTGGTGCAGATGATATACACTACACCAAGACTGGCTCCTCCACCTGGAACAGTCATCAACATTATTGAAGAAAATCTTGAGTCCTAAAATGCCTCTGTGTGCATTGAGAATACAAAGCATATTTAGAATAAAAGCACCCTAGACCAAGGAAGACTACATCTGTAAGAAAGCAACTGAAATGACTTTTTTTGTGGTAGTGGGGACTGTACTTCAGAAAATTTCTCCTCCTCCCAGCAATGTGCTGGATGAAAAACTTCAAAATCATTTCAAGAAATGGTGTTCATCGCTCACAGCACTTGAACATAGAAATCTTTTTTAGATTGATACCTAAAACATGTAGGGCTTCGTGTACTATTGAGGTTGTTCACTACATGTGTTTTAAAATAGTCTATTAAAAAACACCTAAAGAAACCTGACAAAAATTGGTTTAGTTATGACAATGGCTTAGTGTTGACATTCAGAAGGAACTACTAAAGTCAACGCTAAAGAACTCATTCCATATATTCCACTCATGAAATAAGTTCACAGTATCAGTAAAAAGTTTGTTT
>KZ506064.1:396086-415993 GCA_002844005.1 Limosa lapponica baueri
TCATTCATTTCACAATTAAATACATGCACACAAAGTATTTTAGCCACCTCTCACAGAAAATCCATTTCAGATCATGGAAACAACTGCACTGTAATGGCTTTCCTCCTCCCACTTAAGAGGACACAATCATTTTCTTACATATGCCAGTCATATTTTAAATCTTTTTTCAAAGCTTATTCCAGTGTATTTCAGTGAGATTAAGTAACCAGACTGAGAAACATCTGTTGTACAGTGGAATTATTGTTTTGAACAAAGGCTTTTGAACAAAGTTGGTGGGGTTTATTTTGAATTAAATGCAAAAAACTTACCACTCACAGTTAAAATTAGAAAAAAAACATTACCACACTGGTAACTAATGATTCAGCAAATCTGACCCACTGTTATGTCGCGCATCTTTAAAGAAAAAAAATTTTTTGTTTTTCTCAGTCCCAATCACTCCAGAATTTTATTTCTTCTTAGCCTATCAGCAAACTATAAACTTCATCTTTGTATGTTCACTTTTCGGGTGCAAGCATTTCTTTTTCAATAAAATATTTTGACCTTTATTACCTGGAGTTTCTTAGACTATTTCTTTACTACAGCACAATTCCTGAAATGAATTCTGTCAGAAACATACATAATGATAAACATACAAACAATAAGAATGCCTTGTTCTAGCAGAATAAACTTTCAGAGGGTAACAGAAGCAGCTAAACAACTAAAGCTACAAAAGCATGCAAGATGCTGAAGCACAGAAAACAATTTTAGTCTTGTTCTGTACTGTAATACTGTTTATTTCTTTCTTAAAAAGCTACTTTTGATTTTTTTTGGCAGCATACACGTTCACTATGGAAGACAGATTTGTAGAAATATTTTGAACTAAATAACCCTATTTTTCTTTAAAAAAGATAATGACTACATGTGAAAAGTCCCATATAACAATATGATTCTGCCTACCCTGCAGTTTAATGCAACATGTCTACGAAAACTTATGCTGCCAAAAACCAGTTCAACAGTACAGAACTAGACAAACTAGACAAATAAAGAGACAAACGTACAAGAAAAAAAAAAGGAATAAATAAATGCATTTTATTTACTGTGTTCTTTGATGGCTCCCAAGCAGTATCTACCTTGCCCACATCTTGCATGTCTTGGAGTTGACGGAGCTGTGACAGGGTGTGGTGTCTCAGGGCTTCATGCAGGGGAGTATCCCCATCTTTATCCTGAATATCCAGCTTAGCACCTGCACGGACTAAGAGCTGGAAAGAGAGAGATCCCAACTTAAAACTCATTAAAAGGCTATTTATTCCTTTTAACAACAAATTTCAGGAAACTATGGTTTAGGATGCTTCAGGAGACCCAAAAGGGTTATCCTTTTATCTTGCTAAATTCACACACTTGGAGCTCAGCTCCCAACTGAAACATTTATCTCTTTCAAATATCAAGCGTATTTCAGCAGGACCCTAATGCTTGCCTGTGCTCTGAGGGAGCACTACAAGAGATGCTATTTTAGAGGACTCTTTCTACTATCCAAAACCTTTAATTCTTACAAGATAGCCTACAAACAAACAATGTAACATATTACAGCAACATATCAGAAACAGAACAAGTGGGCTATACTTTAGATATGTATATATTCTTTACTATTAGGTTTCAATGACCTCAAAAATCACCACTTTCACACCATGCTAAACTTTACAACTTAATTTACAGTATCCTCCCATTAGCAAAGTAGTTAAGCATGTACTTCGGTTTACCCTTATTCAGCAGAAGTCATAAAAGCCAATGACACTATTAAATACCATCTCAGAACACTTTGGAAAGTAATGAACTGTAGGACTCATCTTTAAGGCTAATTTTAGACACACACTTTCCAGGTCACATGACGTGAATACAAGGCTAAGGCTGCCCAGGCCCTCCGATTCATACTGCCTTTGCATACAGCCCTCCCAGAATTCAATGCACGCACCAGAACTTCCTTAAATACGCCGTTACACAAAACAAATCAACACATGCTGACAAAAAACAATTGCCCCTAAAAATTAAACCCTGTCACTGTTGCTGTTCAGAAACCTGTAGGTAGCAGCTGAGGTTTTAACTTTAGTTTTGAGCTTCTGCCACTCTGCAAAATGCGGATTAGCAGCCCCGACAGAAGGCGCAGCCTAGAAACAGGAGTACACGAAGGGGGATCTCCCTCTTCAGAACCTGCACACTTGCAAGGATCTCAGCCTCTCAGAACCAGAGAATGTTAAGACTCTGCAAAAAGCTAAAAAGAAAATAGTTTAAAAGGAATTCAGAACTTAATTTCCAAGGAAATATCTCCCTGTAATTGACTGCAGCTTACCATTTTCCCCAACCTTTCCTTCCCCAAGCGAAACCAAGAAAACCAGCTAATAGTTGCAACAGTCTCCCACCAACTTCTCACACTCTCTAAATGGATTTACTCTAGCCCAATTTTTTATGTCTCCTATTTGTATCTTGTGTCTGCCACTAGCTATTTACTGCTTAAGAGCTTCTCCTGACAAGAAAAAAAAAAATTCTATAAAAGAACTCTTTTCAGAGCAACCTGGAATCCCTGACTACCATGGAAATTCAAAGCCTCTGCAGAAGTTTTTAAAAAAAAAAAAAAAGCAAACCACTACCCTTTGTCATGGCAGCAGGGCTTTTAAAAGAACCCTGCTACCTTTGACCACTATTCCAGAGATGCCTGAGGGTACAACCCAGCCCTGGAAGGTGCCCAATAGGAATTAATTTTGAAATACGGAGCCAACATGCTCTTTGCATGGCTGCATGAGTTATTTTAGGACTTCTCAAAGTTAATCCAACTCTGAAGTACGGATACTCTACAGGGTCATTCACTTAAACTTTCCCAGATACAAGCACGCAGTTCAGCACACATCCTAGCTCTTCTACATGCCTACCTTCCTGCTCATCTGCTACATTAGCACTATATTCCCAGGTACCGGGTCTGTTCCAGAAGGGCACAAGAGCTCACCAAATATAGCTGCCAAATAGCTTGCAGGATGCAAGTGACACTGACTCTAGGAAACCATTCTTTCGGTAGCAAGCAGTTCCAGATATAGGGCCATATCACATGTTTCACTGTAATGGGATCACATCCACCAGCCCTTGGAGATGGAGAAACCTTACGGCAAAATAACGCCAAACAGAACTGCAGATACAGGTCTGCGTAGGGGCGACAATTCTCTGTAAGCCTGAATAAGAGATAGGTTTTAATATGACTCTCAGTCTCCAAAGACAAACTAAAAAAATTTGTGCCGAGGGCCAAGGCCAGGTTGATGTATTCACTCACAGGGAACATCTCCTACAGCAGCGAGCGCTCGCTGAGCCTCAACAGCCCACACCAGCAATCCAAACACAAAGTCACAGAGGTCCCATGCGGACGGTGCACACAGGCCAGAAGTTATGCCAGTAACACAGTTTTGCTAAACTGAAGTATTAACTTTTGCAACCGCACAAGGAAAAAACAGAAATTGCATTACTTTCACTGCTAAGGTACTTCTGTTACTGCGTATAGCTCTCCCAAGCTAAAAACAGGGAAAACTACAGACGGAAGACTGAAAAGTAGTTAAAAACTCATGAAAAGATGTTTCACAGCTACAATTTGCAAATCTATGAGGCAAGAGGCCTCATACAGCAAGAGGCATCAAAAATGCTATTTGAAGGTCCCATCACAGGACGACAAGACTCCGACAAGTAACGGGAATACATTCTCCCTTACTCAACAAGGACAGATGCTGGAATTGGCAACCACATAGTGGAAACCATAATGTGTGTGTACAAAGACCGAGCATTCCTGAAACATCCTTCGTATTTCCTACTGACCTTCTGTGAAAGTTGGCAGGTTTCCGAATTTACCAAAATTAATCATACATTCAATGGCTACTTACCATTAAATCATTTTTTAAATGTTCATGAAGTACCTATGTCTTAACAGCTACAACCAGCTTGAGTCGAGTACCATTAACCACATGGCTTACTGCAAATAAGGTACTTACCCTAACAATCTGTGTATGCTGTCGTTCAACGGCAAGGTGCAGCGCAGTTTGCTGGTTAACGTTCTGGATATCCAGGTTAGCATTGCCCTGAAAGACATTCAAAGCATTGGAGCATTATCATCCCAGCAATTCATCTACAGGCAAGGCAGTCAATCAGAGCACTGAGTATGACCCTGAATATGATTTCTAGTTTGGAGATTTGAGAGGAGAAGTTACTAAATACTTTAATTATTCACAGTACAGATGTTGATCTGTTGAAACAAACTCGGTATCAAATTTTTCAGTCCCCCTACACCATTAGGCCATTGTAATGATCTCAAAGGCGAGTCTGACCTTTAGAGCTCACCACATGTCCTTCCCTGCTCCATCGCCTCTGCATTGTGATTACAGGCATCAAGAAGCAAACTATTTTCACATCAGATGGTCAACTGAAGTGTGACATTTAAATCCTTCCAAGAAAAGAACCCTACCTGATGCACCAAAAGTTCAGCCACTTCCACATGATTATTGAGAGCTGCCAGATGCAAAGCAGTGTAACCATCATCTTTTTTCTCATCAACAATCCACGGTCGTGGTAATTTGGACAACAATACACGCATTGCACTGAAATAAATATGCAGAGATGGCATAAATACATATATAATGTATTTGCTAAACGACAACAGGACAATAGTAAAATACTCATTCTCAGAATTACACAGTAGTAGCAGCTAAAACAACATTAGTATTTTCCCAGAGAAAGCGGGTAAAAGCTATACCAACAATTCCAAAACATAATCATTTCATGTTCAGTTCCTTCTAGTTAAAGCACACAAACAAGCCATACAATACCCAAAACAGTGTGAGAATCATATTTTTTTCAGAGGAAATGTTATCTAGCAGTAAAAATTACCTCTAAAAAGTATTCACACAAATTCTGAAACACAAGCAACATAAGTTGTTCTGACTGAAAATCCTTATAGCATTCCTTACTTAATTATTTAATAAGCAAGTTCCACTACATTAGATTTCTTTAAAATCTTCACTTCATAAACTGATGCCATTGGCTGTAACAGTTAAGACTTTCAATTGCTGAGATAAAGTTGGAGTAAGACCTCTTAGGCACAGACAAAATAAATGCTGAAACTGTAAAACCACTATTAGTGGAATACAGGAATTTTCGTAACAGATAGCAGCTGTATATAATGTGTCCTGGCAGGGTCTAGTACTCCACCCCTCTTTCCCACCCAAAGGAAGGGGATTTATTATCTTACATCTCAAATTCAAGGGTGGGGAAAACTAACATGATTATTAGAGTATTAAAGCAGACTAAAAGCCCTGAAGTCCAAAGACTGCAATATTAAGGTATTAATAATACAACACCAGATAAACAAATTGGTCAATCTTGTATTCCCTCAGGAATACACTTTTTTTTTTTCCAAGATCGTGTGTCTCCACTTAGTTTTTGGAATAGGTAAGGAACCAAACTTAATTCCTTACTGTCTTATCTTCATAAGCAGCACATGCAGCTCCCTTATAACAGTTCCTCAGAGACAAACAGAAAACCAGAAAATGCTATAATCTCGTGCCAGGAAACCTCTTCTATCATCTAATCTTTCCCTACCATTGAAGCAACCTACTATTTACAAGACAAACACAGCTTCTTCACAAAATTCAAAATTTAAAATCCAAGCAATACTACCTAATGCAAGTGGAAGCACTCAGTCACAGACTGCCTTGCAAGGCAGATACTGTAATTGAACAGTTCTGCATTAGCCACCTGATACTCAAAACGTGGGATCTCAATAAGCTTCAGAAATATCCTCACAAAATAAGTTTCTCAGCTTTTAATTAAAAATATTCTCAACAGATAGCAATAAGCTGACCGCACTGCAAAGTGATAACTGAGCTCCTAATTCATTCCAAAAATCTGTTACCTTGAACATCCACACTGCTCTTCACCTCCTAAACTCTCTTTTAGAGTAAACCAACAAGTTTCCTATTAAAAGAAAAAACAACCACAAACCAAGCAAAACGTTGCGAAATCCTCAATTTCACACTTAATGCACCATCCTGGCAGTGGCAGGAGAGCAGTCACTTTTTTCCTCAGAGTGTCTGAAGGAACCACAACTAAGCAACTGCATCTGCAGGCCACAGGGTCATACAGGCCTACAGGAGACCCATGACCAACTGCTATGTGGAACATCCACACCAGGCTGCTCTGGAGGTTCATCACTTGGCCAGGAACCATTGCAGCCTGTAGGGTCTCTCAGTCTTTTCAGACTCCATCATAATCACAGCTTTCTCGAGGTAGGCAAATAAATAAGAAACCATTCTCAATCTCTAAGGATTTTTTGTTTTCCTGGCAGGACCAAGCTTCTCACTTCCTCACAGTCCAAATCACTTATAACACCGCAAAATAAGACAACAACACTTGACAGATTGTACATTGCTCATTGTGAACCATCGCTCAGCTCCTATTCATAACACCTTCTACAGCTTTGTCATGTGCTAGGAAAAAAGACTAGAATATTTAGAAAAAAAACCCAAACCAAAACAGAACCAAAAAACAACAAACCACCAACATCAATTCTTTAAGAGATTGACTTATGCAGGAATTTCCAAGATTAAGGATAATTTAGTAACACATAGGTTACAAAAGTTTCATGAAATGTAGCAAAATATACAAATACTAGTTACACTGAGAAACATAATTCATTTTGTAATTAAATTATGTATTTTCAAATCTAGGATATAAATACGTCTCTGATTTGCAACATCAGAACTGTTTCTAGCTGCCTTCAAGAGGAGCAAGTCTGGAGCACTGTGGTTCGCGTCTTTAGGACTGTATCTGGGCACACCACCATCAGCTCTTTAGAAAGCTGGGCTGATACGGAGCACACGATACCAGCTACGCACCACTCTGGTCTACTTTGTAGAGTGACTTCCCACAGGGTATCATGTCACGTAAGCTCTTTATCTTCCCCTGCCAGGCTCAGCGCTTCTAAAGACCCCATAAAGCTCCAGAGTATCTACCACGGATCATCTAAAAAGCACAACAAAAACTACCTGAAAATTCCTTATAACTGACAGAAGCAATATGACCACTCTAAGTCACCAGTAAAAGGTGGGGCAACAATGATCTAGGAAAAAATCCAAGGTCAAGAAATTTATTTTTTTTTTTTGAACTGCAACTACAACTTGAGGAACACTATACAAAGGCACCAACACTCAAATGTGCATTTCTCTAAATATAGCCAACTTGTCTCCAAAGTAGCTCTAGTTACTAAACAAGGAACCATCCTAACCAACTCAGATGATATTTTATATCGTAAGGAAATGAGGAAACTGCCAACTCCACAGATCTAAAATAAAATCATGTTTAAAGTACATTCACGCACTTTAATAGATGCATTGAGAAGTGAATATACTTCACAAACATTACTGTTGCCATTTCTTCAACATCTCTCATCTTCGAGAGTAAAGTAAGAAATTAACTGACTTAATATTTTGCATGCTATAAAAAAATTCACTCATCCTAATATTTGCAAGAGCGCTAGTCTTACCAGATCCTCTTTCAAATCTTTTCCTATTTTGTTTGCTGTCAAATACCCGGAAGATTTTCATCTGAAGCTCAACTGTAAAATATTTGGGGCTAACACCACAGCTTGCTTTAATATGAGATGCCTGCTACATTTTTGGATGCTTTTAAAATGCATTGGTCCTACTGAAAAAACAGAAGAACCAGTAAAAATCCAAACAGCTTCTACGTGTAACAGATTTTTATCTTACTTTTTGCAATGAAGAAACATGACTCTGCTAAATTGCTGTACAGCATGATGGAAGGACAGTTCTATGGACGTGACACCTTAAAATTCTGCAAGATACTAACATGCTACAAATGGCAAATTCTTTTAAGATGTTCAGTGGCTGCATCCTCCTTCTCATTAGCTGAGAGGTAGTTTCTCTCCGTGCATAAGATCCTGTCCCTTCACATCACAGCTTTCCTTCCTACAAGCTATTCTATTTTGCAGGATTTTCTAGAGCTGCTGCCAAAATTGTGACAACTTAGCTACGTGGCTACCATTCAGAACAGTACTCACTGGAACAGTCATATTAATGAATTAATGTCACATGCCAATTACACAGTAATTCTTGATTCATTTTTCCACACAAAATATTAAAGAATCCAAGTGGTACTGCTCCATTTTTAGGACCACAACACTTGCTTTTATCTTGTATGCATTAAAACAGACCGCAGACTACTTTCTCTTTAATTGTATTGAAAAAATTAAGAAATCAGCAAATGTAATGGTAACCATGACCATGAAATCAGCTGAACAAAACACTCTTCAGGCTGTCATCTTCAGTGGCAAAAGATTCATGGCTAATTGAGTAGCTTCAAAGATTATTGATAAGATGATTAAGAGCCTTATGAAAACACTGATATTGTGTCATTGATATGCTGTTTAAAGAGCATTACTAAACAGTTACTAATGAATAAAAAAGAATTGTAACAGGTAAATTTCAGCATTTGTTGGTCTGCAGTACTTTCAGATTAGCAGAGGAAGTTCATAAAGACTTTGGGCCTTTTTCAGTTGGATGATCTTTTGCAAGTTCTGAAAATTTCTAGATGGGACAACAAGAGAAAAACTTCAGTGAAATTTTTTGAGGAAGTTGTAAAGTCTTTAAGGCGGTGGGGAACCTAGTTCTTCTTTCATATGAGCTAAACACCTGCTCAGTGAAAAAGGTAATGAGAAAGCACATGTGTGTATAGGGGGCTGAGATCCAGGTATCGGTTGCTCTCCCAGGCCCAGCTTTTGAGGCTACAGCGATTTATAAAGCCCACTATAATTCATCCCCATAAAACAACAGTCCAGGCTCTAATAGGTAGAAGTGATTTGGAAGAAGGAACTCTTATTTATATTGTGTTACATTTAATTTGAGATGTAGAAGTGTAACACCAAATGCTGCTGCTGAATGCACTTTCATTTGACCTTGACATGTGAGTTTTTTTGTTGTTTTTTGTTCGTTTTGTTTTGTTTTGTTTTTAATTTGGGTTTTTAGACAGTCTGGAACCATGGCTTAACATATATATGATGTATTTAAATTATACATAATAGCAGAATGCAAATTCAACAGCATGGATTTTATATTTGCAACATAAAATGCATCACAGATCTGAACAATACACCAATTCATTTTTAGTCACAGAGCAGTTGTTTCCACATCAGTTACCAACATTAGACTTACCCCCCCCAAAAAAATTATGACCAGAAGTTTTAACATATGATATATCATTCATTATCAACCTGCATATAACTCTTTCCTTACTCACTGAATTTTCATCAGCATTACCTGAGAATCCAGCACTCAATAATGGATTTATTTGAAAAATCTACAAGGTTAAAAGCACTTGTAGCAAGAAGATACACTGTACAGAAAAGATTCCAGATTTAGCATTCTTAACTGCAAAGCCATCCTTCCACCCTGTTTAAAAAATATATATATAATGAAAAACTAGAGAAGATTCTCTGCTACCAACTGCAATTTGACTGCAGAATGATTTAAGTGGGGAAGGTTGGGGGTTTGTGGGATGGTGGTGGGGTGGGTTCGTTTGTTTTGCATTTTGGGGTTGTTTGGTTGGTTTTTTTAAAGAACAGATACTTAGGAAAAAAAATAGGGAGGCTACTTCACAATTAGTATAAGCACATTTAACTTAAATGGCTACTGAAAGACACAATCCTACTTTTGCCTGCTCTTCAATTCCTGCTCTAGAGACACATCACTGTCCAGTGAGTGAAACAACCCACCAGATTCTTGATTTGGCAAGTTCGCTTTCAGACAGATCAATGGAATAATCCGAACTTCCCTGCAACTTCACAATCACAGGGAGCGGTAGGAATAAAGAAATGATGAAACCAGAGTTGCGGTGAGGGCAGACTGCCTTTTCCAGAAGCAAAGTCTTAGGTCAGCATAAACTTATCAGGAATCGTATCTCTAGGGCTTGTAATGATTTAGTGCACTTTTTACTACAAGTTTCTCTACTCTCCTGCCATTCTTCTCCCACAAGTCAGCTTTCCACTGTCTCAGTGTGACATAGAAGATATTTTACAGCAATCCTGGCTTGAAGTATTCTCCCCCAAAACACACACACCCTCTTGTCCACTTATTTCCACCCCTGGCTCAGCTAAACACGTTCACCTGTTTCCTGTATGACCTCAAACAGTTGAAGAAATAGATCAGGTTTAAAGATTTTCCATTGTAAAGTTTTCTTTTAGGGCTATATGCTCCGATGTGCATTTTACAACACATTAAAAGCAAGACTACTTTTTACGAATCCCATTCTAAAGTCCTCTGATTACCACCTCTGCTCAAAAAAAACCCCCAAAAAGTGGTCCCAACACAGCATCGAAAAGGTCACCCCTTTTTGTTGGATTATTTCTCATACAGGACAGTACTCTGAGCCTGCTCACTGCGAAGCCAAAGAAATACTTGTACCAACATAGTGCAAGAAGTAACACAGGAGCAGGACAGTGCTATTTTTGGCAACGATATGATCTTAAGTGCACGTCAGCCCACAACTTCAAGCCAAATCAGTTCCCTGATCTGGTTCACACCGCACTGGCCGCAGAGCATAGGGAGTTACGCTGGAAGAACAAAGAAGGAAGTATCCCCCGGGAACAAATAACAAAGAACAGATTAATACCTTAAACCAGTATTACTGAGTACACTGTATCTTGAAATTAGAGTCAAATATTTCACATCTGACTCGTGGCTCAGTTGGCACAAGTTTAAGTAGACAGGCTGTTTCCTTCGTCTCTCAGATTTTCAAGTATCTCTTGGTATTTGAAAAATCAATTTCAATATACATGAAACTAAAGAAACAATGAGATACATAAATTTACATGGAATTCACAAAAACATATTCCATATTAGCTTATATCTTACACAACAATTTTGTCTTCAGTGTATGATTATGAAATTGAAGAAAGAGAAATGAAAAAAATGTGACTTTTACTAGAAAGCTGTACTGCAAAAGAAGTTAAGGGGTAAGCAGCTGCCAAGCACAGGACAAAGTCAACACAAAAAGAAGAGGCAAGGAAAGCATAAATCCAAGATAGTGGTCCGTTCAGGATTTTGCAATTCACACTCTGCCCTACAGTAATGAACTTTAATATATTAGTAACTAGTAATTACACCAATATTCGCTGAGATGACATTTCCATTTGATAAGTATGTTTAATTTTAGATTGAGTGATTTTTCAGCTTTTTCACTCTTCTTGCTCCTGAGCAACATAAAGAATTTTGGCTGAAAAATACAGAGAAAGTCTTGAAGTATTTGGATTCCTGAGTGTTGCATTTAAATGGTTAAATTTCAGTAACTTCATTCTTTTTCTGAAGAAAACACTGCATATACTCCCTATGAATATGAAAATCCCCTTTTCATATTTTGAATGTGTAGTTATTGGTCTTGTTATAGGCCAATTTTGTGTACATGAAAGTCAGATCAATGGACTGAAATGTTGACTTGATTTCTTTTATTCTTTTCTTCTAAAATATTTGAGTTTTTTCAAAGAACAGTAGCACCTAATTTACACATGTATTTATTTTTTTTGAAAGTAATTTTATAGCTAAGCATTATAAACAATATACTATGGAATTATTAAACATGATAACATGGAATTATATGAATTTACTAATGAAAGCAAAGGCATCTGTTTTTCAAATAATTTCTCACTTGATTTGAATATGGAATTGTGGGGCCACAAATCAAAACTAACTTCTTATTTATAAAGTAACAGTAGGACTTGCAGTTGAAAACTTAAAACTAGATGTGGAACAAGGCCGCTTAGACCTCAGGTTAAACAACACGTTGTTACTCGTGGCATTTTTCACTGATCAAGAAACCAGGTTACACAACCTGCCGTGGCAGCGCAGGATATTTATTGTCCTATATCTGCATGAAGTCCTTGCCTTGCTATTAGCAGGGCTGCCTTTTTTTTTTTTTTCTATCCTCTCTCTCTCTCTCTCTCTCTGCTACCCCCCCCTAATGTTTCTAAGTATAGTGACAACCTCATCAGGGTTTACTAGTAGCAGCGCAAGCTCAGTGAAAACCTGGGAAATCTAACTGGAAACACGAGAGAGAGCGCTTTATTTGGCAGTGCTAAAAAAACCTGGGGACAAATGGCTGAGCGCGGTGGAAGTGCAGGCTGCACAATCAATAGGCAGAGAGCCGGATAGCGGCTCCCGCCGCCGCCGGATCGACAATCGACAGCTGAGAGACTATTTTTTGCAATGGTTGACTAAATATGGTCAGGGAAGAGAGAGGCACAAGAGAGCCCGTTTGCCTGGGAGTGCATGTTTCAAATGCTTAGCTGCCTATAAAGCCGTAACAGTTTTGCTCGTGCCCTCTGAGTGGGAAATACGGTTAGTGCCTTCTGTAGTGTGCGTGCGGGAGCCCTGACCTCGCGAGCAGACTTGACCTCTGAAGATGGAAAGTAGCTTCAACACAGACCTGCCTACAGTTAAGCCTGGAAACATAACCTCAAGCAAGAAAAGATGCAGTGCAATATCTAAGGAACTAGAAGAAACCAATATTTGCCGGGGGAGGGGGGAGACGATCGCGCTCTTTTTTTTTTTTTGTGCCTTTTTTTTTTTTTTTTTTGGAAGCAACTCCAACTTTTGGGGGCTTGGTTTTGGTTTTTTGTTGGGTTTTTATTTTTCTTTTTGCTTGTGATTATTTTCATCTGGCATTGGGCTAAGTTCACCTTCCCTTGGCTTCCTAGCATCTATCCTTGGAGTCTTAACTCTCAGTCCAGCAGACATAAGGTATAATTTCTATACAACATCATCCATATTTTAGCATTCCAAGAAAGGCAGCAGGTGCCAATTAGGCACCAGTCTTTATGCCTTTTTTTTTTTTTCCTCCTTTTAAGTTTTATCTATTTAAGGTGGTGAGGTACTGTATGCACCGACATTCACCCCCCCCTTGCCTCCCCCTCCCATGTAATGAAGAGCTGATTCAGCGAATAGAGTGAGAGAGCACTCAGGATGAGATGGCTGCTGCTGATGTGTCTCTAGGTCATTACCTCTCTTCCAACTGCAAATGCTGCATGATACTAAGCTTACAGGTAATAGAACGTCAGGAGAGCTGCATTATTCTGCACGTTTAAAGGATGCCTATGACTTTCTGCATGTATAACTTATTTACTAGAATGTTTTTTTATTGTTATATTAATCCCTCTACTCTGGGAACAGCTTAATTTTGAGTGTGTTAAAGTACCAAGCATTTGTAGTGTAAAGAGCAGGTTGAAAGAAAACAACATTAGTCCAAATTTCATAGGAAAAAAACTCCAACTTGCTTGGTAGGCAGAATTCTTTTTAAAGAAGATAAACTCAAAAATTGCAATGCCATTAACTGACTGTTCATTTCAGTGAAATATATTCTTATCTTCCTATGCACAACTAAAAAAAAATAATAAATTACCAACTTTAAAAAGAAAATCTAATAAACAGTGTGGTAGTGCAATGCTGAGTTCTCAAGTAGATCTAAGCAAAATTTTCAAGGTGCTTTATCTAAGATGTACGTGAAAACAACCTACTTAAAAACTAGAATGTGACTGCTGTGATTCTAATGCTGCATTGCTGTTTCTCCTTGTAGTACTGTGCTAGCTACTGCTACACTCTGATTTGCTCTCTATCAGCTGCACTAGGTTTTTGTCATGAGCTGCAGAAATTCTTACTTCCTCTGCTCTCAGCTTTCCTTACGACTATTACATCTACTAATTGTTAAGCTTATTTCAAATTTACCTTCTAATGCTGTAAAGACAAAGCCTACTCTCTACTGTAACCCAAATCAACTCCTGAAATGCAAATTAAGCAACCATAAGCTATATCTGACAGCCCCTTAGAAGTCAAACCTGTACTGTACATCAAATATTTAACTACAATTCCAAATCATGGCACACAGAGTTCTCACAAAACAGGGCTAAACTTGGAGTTTGTTTCTTTGAGGGTTTGGGGTTTTTTTTGGTTTGCTTTTTTTAGTTGTCATAAATATTTCAAGTGTGGACAAGATTTTGACTGAAGCAGGTGAGTGCCAATTTTACAAAATGAGAAGAGCTGCTTGCAGAAGTGTTGGAATAGGTATTAGCTTTCACATGTGACCTTCGGCCTCACAATCCAAATCCTGTCACAGCAGTTAGAGGTTGTTTTCTTAATTCAATGTCATCACCTTTATGATAAGCAGGATCACCAGCGGCATGTGCTGCTGTTGTTATTTTTTTTTTAAACCACTCAACTACAGTGTAAATAAGTATAAACCTGCAAAGAGTTTGCAGAATACAGGATGGGATACAAAAAGCCTGGAAGTAGGATTGGGGAGGGCAGGAAAATAAGTTTATAACTGCTATATTAGACAAGTCTATGCTTCCCTTCAGGACACTACATGCAAGCTGTACACCAGCATGGAAATCTGCTAGAAGACCCGGAAGGAAGCGGAAGCTTTTACAGTGGAATACAACTCCTGATTCCAAGAAAACACACTGCAAAGCTACCAGTGATTCAACTCTCCACTCAAATGTGGTCACTCAGAACGAACAGCAAGAGGCTGCAAAAATCCGGAAAAGCACATCTAATGTCCCTGCCATCCCCGAACAATGAGCTATAACCGGCTTTAAGCCACTGTGCAGGTAAATTGCATTGCAAAGTTCAGTTAGCAAGTTTATTTTCTACCATCAGTTAATCATAACATTGTTCTTCCAAAGAACTGCCAGCCTGAGTTTTACCAAATGACAGCAACAGAAAGCAGCAAAATACTTCGCAGGTTCATCTGACAGGTAGTCGAGCAACTCTACGTGTACCTGCTCAGAGTACATACTTCTTTATGTACCCATATGAACATACAATGCTATGGAATGTAAAGAAGTATGTATTTTTGGCAGGCACGGAACAACCAGTAAGAGGAAACTAAACAGCTGTTGGAAGAAACAGGTTTCCCTCTTGTTTGAATGACATTCATGTGACAAATTAACTTGCTAAGGGTCAGCTGGTATTGCCAAAATAACTCATACTTGTTAGTAACAAATCACAAAACATTGAATTAAGTGACTATAAAAGTGAGTAGGAAGAATTGTTAACAACTGATAAGCGGAACATTAGTGGTAAACAAAGAATTCAAAATAAGGCTGGAAATGAACCCTTGAAATGCACAGATTGCAGCATAAACTGGACAATTTATCATTACCACTACTTCTTACTTAATAGATCCTAAACTAATCTTAAAAGCCTGATTATCAAAACTTATCTCATTAAAAACAAACCATTGTTCTACTAATCACAGCCAGTTCTGTGTACTTCAGATGTTAGTATTTAAATTTACAACTACCATAGAGTATTTGACCTACAGGTTGCAACTGTAAGTAGAAACAGCTAAGAAATTAAGGTTGTGATTTAAAGAAAAGGATAGCCCAAATAACTGAGTATTATAACTTCTGTAATTTAATATGAGACTTAAGTTAGAATTTTCTCCATATCAGCACTTATTATGCTCACTGAGCTCTTCGATACAAAGTGCAGTGTCAGGTTTATGCACAGAAAGTGACAATACAGAGATTTCTAGGCCACAGTTGCTAGTCAGCAGATTAAAGCTATTGACAGATGCCTAAATGAAAACACAAACGACAACTACAACCTAGAAGGTAAGTTATCTTAAATACTATTTTCAAATAAGCTGAATTTATTTTAAATCCAAATTTAAGAAAATTGGCCATGAAAATATGACTTCATAGCATCCAGAAAATTTTAAGAACTACATGAGAAACAGTCCTGCAACAGTTTCTATTTCTAAAAGTGGTATTAATTAAAATATACCAGTGCATACAGTCCCTAAGTAAAGACACTCAACATCAAATTTAGGAACAAGGGAAAATATGAGGAAAGACCTCTGGGCTCATCGATCCAGCCATTCCTATTCCTGATAGCAACCTTGTAAAAGCAGTTATTAAATAGGATATGTCTATATAAAGTAGGCACATTTGGCCCAGATTAAAGAGTCTAACTGTACACCTGTGCTTACTAGAATGTCTGGGGGAGAAAAAAAAAAAGAAAAGAAAAAAAGGCAATGCACCATTTTTAGATGAAGAATCTTATTTTTAAGTACTCACAAAATTCTCACATAGCTAATACTATACTTAGCCTGATATTTTTATTACCTGAAACTTCAGAATAACATATATACAAGAATAAATATTATCAGAACCATTTTCTTAAGTAAAATATTAAAATTTGTTTTAAAGCTATTTCTCTTATGAGCAGATATTTTGGCATGAAAACTGCAGTATCTTAACATCTATATTAAAACCTGGTTTATAGTGGGAAATCAAGTTGTAGTAGCTTTTTTAAATGGAGTGAAGCTATTGAACTTGATCATGCTCACAGAAGCAATTTGGTATTACTAACAGCTTTACAGGGGGGTTAATTGCTAAGCGTTTACTTCTTTCCCTGTAGAGTTCCTGTCCCCACCACCAATTGATTTGGCTTCCACTATATCATGAGACCAAGTTTTTAAACAGCTTAAATTTATTTTGAAAGGTTTTTGGTAACAATTCCTCCTGTTGTGTTCTTTCTTGTCTCCTTTGTATAACATTGCAATGCTATTCTGAAACAAAATGACAGTTCAGAGTGATACAAAAGTTAAAATTATACGTTGACATTGCTTCCTGCTAGTTCATGTTAGCATATCTCTAAGAATACATATCCAGTCACTCTAAAATGTCACATCCATCACTTAGATCAGCTGTTCAGTTTTAACTGAGCACACGCTGAACTTTGGGCATCTGCTGACACAGTTGTAACTCAAACATTTCAACTGTGTGAGTGACAGGGATAACAGATGCTGACATTATCAAATGCTACACGGCTTTTTTTTCCACGGCCGTTTTTTGTCCCGATATGGCCAGTACATGAAACTGTATTGCCATCCAAAAGCGCACTTGAGCAGCTGTATCTGTAAAACAGTTCCTGTATAACCGGTAAAAATAGAAACTAATTTTATAGCCATCTTTAATGCTTAAGTCCAAGTGACACACCTGCTATGTTTCTATTAGGATACATGGTGTTGGGAATATATTTACATAAATCTTCTCACCAGCATCAGACTACGCAACAAACAGATGCAGACTACACTTGACATACTCATTATTAGTGAATGGCTTGAAAGAAGGTTGTCCCCTGCTTCCCTCTGCAGTCAAAGCTCAAAAAGAATTCAGCATACAACATAAGAAAAAAAATAAAAATCTACGGGAGCACACACAAATGTATTAAGGACTTTAATTTACAAGAAAGCAGATGCAACCCCAGACAGTTCTTTAAAAGCTCTATTTTTCTAGCATTAAACGTTTTTACATATGCAATCAGGGTAAAAAATAAATAAATAATCTATCCTGCTATGTTATATAATCACTCCTAAAAAGTTAATACTAACCAGAGATATAGTAATGGAATTGAAAGCACTTGACATTTATACTTGTGCTAACCAACTACAGCGTGAAAGCAGCTGCAAAAGGGAACCTGCCAGAAAGTGAATGTGGGGGAGAGGGAGGGGGGGAAACCGAAACCTTCTTCCCCAGTAAAGTCTAACCTACAGAGGGAAGGGAGCTCTATGTGAGTAGAAATTGTAAGACTACAGCTTCTGGTCACTACTCTAGAATTTTGTTATTGCAGACAGAAAAGAAATTAAAACTGTAATTATAATTCGATTTGAGACTCATCCAAACAGCCTCAAGGAAATACTCAAGGAAGGAACAAATCTGCACAGGCCTTTCTGGTACACAGCTTTCCATTTTGCCATCTCCAAATTAGTGAAGGAATTTAAATTTGCGCTGACTAGAAACAAAACATGTAGCACAGAAGAAAGCCACATGTTCTTTGTGAACTGTTCATGTACTTAAAAATGTGTTACTGAATTGTAACCTGCTTGCACTCCAATGCTTTGCTAAAGCTGGTAAAATGGAACCAAATCAACTGTTCAATGGATTTGGTCCCCTTCAACCAGCTGTAGCTATGCATTGATCACTACAGGATTTCTCATAGCTGTAAAACTGGACATTAAGTCTGCTCAGAGTAATTATGCAGTCCTCTCTGCAGGTGAGTTCAATTATTCTAGGCAGCTTGAAGACAGAAGGTAACAAGGAGCGTAGCAAATTCAGTATTGCAAAATTTCAAGGCTTTATTTGTAAATGAACAGCTACTGGTGTTTAATACTCTGTCCACATTCAGCAAAAAATGATCTCTTACAGCATTTATAAAGAAGATAGGTAAACAGTGAAATAAACACATTTTCGAATGATCTATTGTCTCTTGTATTTTTCCTCAAGTCTGTTGCCCTTTGTATTAGAACTGACAAAAAAAAAAAGTGATCAAAAGGAAGCAATCATGAACAGTACTGGTAATGCAGGGCAGGTCCACTTTCTAGGCACCCCTCTTTTGCTTCTACACCCTCCCCCCCCTTTTTTTTTTTAATTGCACAAGGGAGAAAATTCCACAGGGTAGGAACTGTATTTGCTATCTTGTACATCCTGGGCATATTATTTACTATTTAAAGATAATAAATTTGTATAGGTCTAATTATATTTTTTCTCCAAACCGACTTGAACAAAAGTATTCTTTCAAGGTATTTTCTGACATAATACTTTAAAGTAAGAGGTTTTCAGAGCATGCTTTTTTTTGCACTCAGCTTCAACCTACACTTACTGTCAGAACTGCAAATATGAAAGCAAAAAATCACTTTTACTGCTTTAGGAAATAATTGTACAACTTTGATTACCTCACAACTTACTGCTGTGAGGACCTCCACGACAATACAGCACAAAAGTCCCCGAGCCACTAAGTGAGAAACCCCACCTCCCAAATAAATCACTAAAACCAGTTAAAAATCCCACTGCAAATCAGCTCAAACCACCTGCAAGTCTAAAACCAAGGAGAGATCTACTAAATAAGACAACCATGGGGAAAAAGTATAATCCCATTTTAAATTACAATTTCATAAACTTGCTAGTTTATGAACATAAAGATGACACAGTCCTTGCTGTTGGACAGCCAGATATGAAATCTGCATCTTACCCAAATATTTTAATTTTTGGATTTAAAGCCCAGTAGAATTTATTGCTCTGGAGAACTGGTCATATGCACGTGCAAAGTCAGGTCAGCTCTAAAAGCAGCCTTTATTTAAGATGCTAGCTACAGTGTGAATAAAGCTCTCTTAGCAAGATACAATGCAAATCTAAAACTAACTGGGGCAACGGATATAAAATACGCCTACACTTCACAGTCATGTCTTCAGCTTAAAAAATCTGAAGTCACAGGTATGCGAATAGATCAAACATAACCAAGAGTTGATAACATGGCAAAAATAACCAATCTGTACAGTGTTTTCAGATTTTACTCTCCTTTTTTCTGTCTGAAAAACCTCGTTAACACTGAAGCGGCAAAGTCTGCCAAGCTTTGAGGTTCCCGGTTCTTTGAAAGAAGTCCAAAATAAATGCACTCTCAATATGACTGACTCAGTTAAAAATTATGAACAAGAAACCATGTATTAAATAAAATCTTAACTTCCCCACACTTCATTTAAAATTTCTTTTTAGGTCTATCTCCCATGCACAAGTTTAAAGCTGCCTACAGCATAAGCTGAAAAACGTCCATTCCATACTACACATCTACTACTATACGTCCATTTCAATACTCCACATGAGCATGAAAACCCGAAGTTCTATTTCTGTACCAATTCACAAAGTATGAAGAGAAGCAAATTATTAAAAAGATAAACATCCCACTAACATTAGGATGCTCTCCAAAACACACTACACCTTGACTTCTGGAACACACTGCCAAACTGTCGTGGAAGATAAAGTGCTGAGAAAAAATCCAAGC
>KZ506065.1:7974-31714 GCA_002844005.1 Limosa lapponica baueri
GCAACTAGGGCTGAGAGTGCTGCAGTATGCTTGTTTGCTGAAGGACAGCAGGAGCTCTAGATCTGCCAGACAGTTTCTAGCCCTCAACTGGTTTGGAGGTCTTCTCCCTTGCCCTCTCCTCCCAGATTTTGAGTTCAGGTATAACTAGTTCTAGGGTGGGGCCTGTTCAATGAAAAAAACTCACAAACCCAAGTAAAAACCAGGAAAAAAAACAGATTGGGCTTGTTCAATCCAAAACATATACAAGGAGGTGGTTCCTCTTCTTTCACGGAAAATGAACTGACATATAGCAGTGCCCTACCAGGTGCCCTACAGCCCCCTAACCAAGCAGCTGACAAAATATCTCAGGAAAGCGTGCCCTCAGACATTTCTGAACTACTCAGAACTCTTCAGCATCACAGGTGCATAAAACATTAAATGATGTACAATCCAGCCCTACACTGTATATATCATTAGCTCTCCAGAATATCTTGACATAAGTTGGCCAATACTCTTGCATTTTCCTGGTCCAGACCTTCACTTGGAATACCATACAGGAAAAACTTCCAAAAATCTGGGGAGTGCCTTCCTGAAGCCAGGGGAGAGCTGTAAAATGCAGCAAAAGGGCAAAGATAACACTGCTGCATGTGTTGCATAGTACCGCAGTGTCTCATCTTCCAGAGTGTACCACCAGAGAAACAAAGAGGAGCACAGTGAGATCCATGGAGGATGCATTATCCGTGACTGATTTTTCACACCAACTATTTATATAAATAGCTGTCACATCTGTCGTGAGCAGCAGCAACAACAACAAAACTAAAACGTAACTTGGGCTGTACATTCCAATACATAACAGCCATCTATGATACACCCAGACAAACTGGCAAAAATATCTGGAAAACAGACAGCTCATGAAAAACTGGCCTTCTTCTTACAAAAGCTGCAGATGAAACATTCCTTAGTATCTGATTTCAGTCATTCTCTGACTTACATGTTACCTTAACTGTTGGCAAAGCCACACTATCTGAACACTGCAGCAGAAAACATCATTAGGTGAATGCAACTAAACCAGTTTCATATACAGTCTACTTCCATGGTGCTTCTGCTGCCCACAAATTACATGCATCACTGACCAGTGGTGGCTAAAATAAGAGTTGCTTCTCTTCATGACACTAGATTCAATCTGTCATCACCTGTTCACAAGAGGTCAAAAAAGTGGCAAAATGAAAATTTTTAATAGCCTCCACACTGAATTACCACATAGCAATGATACTTGGGTAACCTTTTATTCTTAAATATCCTGCAAAATGTTAAAGATCCTTCGATGCTTTTCATAGGTTATGGATGTGCCATATACAACTGTGACAGTGTATGAGCAATGCTACATCTTATGAGAATTGTTAACATAACCATTGTGGCCTCCAATCCATCTCAAAGAGATTAGTCTCAACATGTCAGAGAATACCCTTGTTACTTGTGATCTTCCATTCGACATGGAAGACTGCACCCACACGGAGTTAATTATGGTTGATACAGCCTCCCTAATCCACAAGAACTACAGTCGTGTTCTTGAGACAAATGACCTATCAGTGATAGCAAACTGAAATAATTATCCTATCCATAATTTATCCTATCACCTGCTTTTTAAATTATTTTTAATTTTATTTTTATTTTCTTTTTACATTGCACTATTACAGCCTGTTCTGTGAGGTCACTAGTTGGCTGCACTGTGACCATTGCCAGTCTCTTCAGATGAGATGGGTTTAATGAGGCTATGGATAAGTCCAAGTGACAGTGTACCCCATAGAGCAGTGGCCTCTAGTTTGATTTGATGTCAAATACTGTTGATATTCAACATTTACACTTGTTTGCTTTGCCAAGACACAGATTCATTAGATAGTCTCTCCCGTTGATACTGTTGTGTAAAAAATTAAACACTTATTGGCATATGATACGTAACTCAGATGTACTATGTCCTTGAATATTCTAACCAGCAGCTCAATTCTCTTCCACATTTTGGAGTAAAAAATATTTAAGAATTTTACTAAAAGCATATCAGCTTCACCATGGTATATAGAGACCCACATTTAATGGGTTGAAACACATAAGATAAGGGAACAGAGTCAGGACTTCTTATTATGCGCATGATGTTATATTATATTTATGCAATTGCTTAGGGGTTGTAATACCATTAACATTAGCATTAATGCCAAGAAAAAAATATTCCAAAATGAAAGAGTTTGGCAAAAAGACCCTGTGAAGCATTTCAACTAACTTCTGGCAAATAATATTGACAGAATATTTTGTCCAAATTACGATACATTTGAGCCGTGAAGGGATCGATTCATAAGTATGAATATTCTCCCAAAGTCACTGCATTTCAAGACACAATTATATCCCAGTGGTGGGGAAAATAATTTTTCTGACTGAATTCCTGTGTATGTCAGGGTCCTGAGGGAGCCCTTACAGCCCAGCATCCCCCGGGGCCTCCCCCATCCCTGACCATAGCCCAGGAGCCCATGATCCTGCCTGGCTATGCATCTTGCTGAATGTGACCCCTACCCGAGGGCTAATGTCCTGGCCCAGCCTCAGCCCTCCTCTGCATCCAGGGAAGTGCCTGATGCCCAGCACTGGGGCTGCCCAGCTACCTTGCCTGGCTGCCAGGCCCTATTCTGCCATCCCGGGCAGCCTTCACACCCCCGTGGGGCTGCCAACCTGTGTGGTGCCATGACAATTCAAATGCAAAAACATAACTTGCTTTCTGGACGAAGGATTTCTTTGAATGATTTTAAATTCAATAGCACATAATGAAAAAGGAAAAAAACTGCACTCAGACTACTATAAGAACCATAGCACTTACTAACTCCAGCTTATAAACACATGGCCAAAGAGTTACCAGAAATACAGATGAAAATAATGAATGGTGAAATATCACAGCCCCAAAATAAATCTGATGTGACACAGAACAGAATTATATGGCACAGCCTTTTTCCTCCTTCTCTCTAATAACATCTCTAATGTGTGAGGATTTATCCCATGTTTTTCTGCTCAGCGGCACATTTTTATCTGATGGGTAGTTCATATTAAGCATTTTAGGCTTGTCCAGTGTTATCTGTCCATTTACCACTGTTCAGACAGAAAGCAATGTTATAAAGATCAAGGCCAAGTGGTATTAAAAAGGTGAAATCTAGCATTAAAACTAGCATACCATTTATGCATGTGTGAAAAAACAGTGAATTTGACCAGCTCAGACATGATACAATTAGGTGATAACTGACAGATAGCTTGCAAGGCATATACATCATCCAAAGAGAGGATAAGTGCCTACAGGACAGCTACTTAAAGTTGACTGATAGTGTTTTTGAGGTAATTAGTGAATCAGACTGCAGAGCCTTGGTTAATCACAACAGGACACCTTTGATCTGATTTATATCAGCTATGGAAATGGTATTGCTCAACAAGGACAGAGACCAGAAAAGGTCTTAATGCAACATCTACCACAGACTGGATGAGTGTCAGTAATAGCCCTAATGGCCATGCATGCTTAGCATGTGAGCAGAGTTGTTAACTAATTAGGTGATGTATTACACAGATGCAAGAGATAAGGCTGATAAACAAACCTTAGTGATTAGGAAACTATAAACCTGGAGTTACAATTCCTTTTCTGTGGTCACTGAACTAAGGCTGCTACAAGGGTGCACCACCAGACTTCTGCTTATTTCTTGCCACATTAGATCATAAAACAGTCTGAATGACGAATTTGAAGTCAAGTCAAGTATTCCATCATGGCAAAGTAGGATAACTGGGTTCTTGAAGACATGCAATTGGAAGTAGCCAGCTGTAAACTGTAGGAAGAAAGACTGAACATAACTCTATTGGATCAGATTGTCAAGTCTGATACTGTCTTGAACAGGCGCCCGAGCAGATGCCTAAAAGTCAATATATAAGTAGTGTAAGAAGATAGTGATGCTTTTGAAAAGCTTTCATCCAAGCCACAACAATTTGCAACTCAGGGACTCTTGAGCCAACTATATTTAGCAATTCTCAGAGGATTTCTCTCCCATGATCGTGTTTTGTCTGCCCTAAGCCTTCTAGCACTCACAATAAGCCCCTGAAGCATGGGACTCCTCAGGTCACTACTGTGGTGTATGATGGAGCCTAATCATCACCATCATATCTCTTGAACCTGGATTCTGTTAACTTAATTTGAGGACTTAAGACTCTTGTATACAAGAAGGTCCTAGCAATCAATTATTTTACATCTCCAAGTTACTTTCTTCCAACACACGTTTACTGCATCTGTTGTCGGCGCTCTCTGTTGTGGGCTGGAGGGTCTTTGTTTTAATTAGTAATTCCTGGAATGTAAGCCATCTCATATTTCTCATCAACCTTGGCACATTCTACACTGTACTTTTTCTAGTTCTACTAGATTGGGTTTTTTGATGGGAAGAGGGATACAATCATAAAACTGCTACTAATTATTCTCATCTAGCTTCTTTCTTGTCTCTTTATCCCAGAAAAGGACTTTTGTTTTTATTCCATCAGTTTCTTAAGGACCCTGTGGTAAAGGAGCTCAAAGAAGACCTCCTTAAGGTGCAGGTAGATGAGACTGACCAAATCTTGCTCTCCATGGCTGAGAATTCCTAATGCCTCTACACTATTTCTCTCCACATATTTATCCAAGTATCAAGGAATCATTCTTTACTATAATTTTTTACTAATTTGCCTGTTACAGATACCAGAATTAGTAGATTATAGTTCCCCTAAATCTCCCATGCTAAGTTCTCCTAGACCTCCCATACGGCCCTTTCTAAAATTACCATCTGAGACCCCTGAGTCCTGAAGTGCAAGGGATTTTTAAACACACCCCACTCCAGTTACCTAGTTCAGAGATTTCATCCCTAAGCTGAATTTTTGTAAGTCTTGGTAAATACTGTCTGGTCCCAGCATTCTCCTGTAGTTCAGTTTCTGTTTGTTCCACAATTTCTTCCACTAACACTTCACTTTGAGTGAAATACTGATGAATTTACCCTCAAAAGAATTCCAGCATACAAACCTCTTGAAGCTCATGGGCACTGAACAAAAACTTCATTTAGTTTTTCTTATAGATGCTTACCTTTCCACATGTTGGTATCTATTGACCCAGCATACCATCTAGAACGCTACCTCCTCCTGATGCCTTTAAAAAAAGCTTTTTTCATTGGATTTGGGTTTTGGTTTCCACCTTTTGCTAGTTGTTCCTCCAGCTCACTTGCCTGTTTTATTCTGTTTTACGTATAACTATCAAATATTTCCAATGTTGTTTGAACTTTCTGAAAGATACCTTTTTGCTTTAAATAACACTTTTCCCCTTATGTTGATATTTAGTCATGCCAGCATCCTTTGCCCTTTTCTCAGGTTTCTATATTTATTTATTGGGTAAGTGATGTGCATTTGCTCTCTACTTCTGCTATGGTGTCCTTAAATATCCACCAGAAACATCCAAAACTGCACAGCTGGGAGGTAAAGAGGTAATAGGGATCCAAGAGAGAAAAAAACCCTGATTCTGTGTTCTGTCACTCTACTTATTTGCTCAGCTTCATGAAAATAGAAGAATTTTAAATGTCATTTTAATTTCCTCCTAAATGCTTCAAAACTTTCTCTAAGCTATATCAAAACTTTTGCACTGTGAAGATACTTCTTCCCTTTTATTGCCCTGTTCTCACATCTTGCTATACAAGCTTGCATATCTGCAGCTTAGTCACCATTGTAGGTGCCTAAGGATTGTGCAATAATGTGATACAAGGGCTGTGCTCTCCCATTTCACATGAGGGAGGGAAAGAGGTCATATGTAAGGAACAGTCTCTACCCATCCTTCATCTCCCAATTGTGCGTAAAGCAAAGACAAGAGATTTGATTCTTCAGGTATCGAGAAGTGTGTCAGATGACAGGCTTTCATATGACACACTACAAAAGCTGAACTATCTTGATTTGGGAATCTAACTATTAAGGAACAAGGGACTGGACTGGAATTTGTGTCTTTGCTCTCCTATAGAACAATATCTGATATTCAGACTTCCATGACACCTAGATTACTCTGTTGTTTAGCTACTGAAGACCAGTAATCTCACTTTTTTTTTCTTTAAATCAAAGTGCAGCCTCTATTATATTCTGTTCCTATTTTTGTCTTCTCTCATCTTGAGTCACACTGACAGCTAGATGGTTTTTCAAAAGAATGCCAGAGAGAAAGGGAGAAAAACTACAGTAATTTTCCTATTTCTATTATCAGAAGGTAAGACTGAACAAAAAGAGTCAGTGAAACTGTTAGATTTCAGTGAGATCACCATCATTTTCCCAACAATTCTCATTCTTGCCTAGAAATTATATGGTCATGATTTGTAAATAGTACCATCATGAATCTGATCTCATTTGCATCAAATTCAACCAGGAACAGCTGCACTGGTGCAATGAAACCGAAATCAGAACCTGATCTCTTTGCAGTTCTTGGGTCCAATCTTTCTACGCGGTCCCAAAGACCTTGGCAAACACAAACAGTGTTTATTGTGCCCACTTGCTGGTACTACAGCAATTACAATCCCTGAGACATGGGAAGTCAGTGGCTGCTCCCTAATCTCCACCTTGCACTGCACTCTCATGGTGCCTTAAAATAGGTAATTCCCTAAAAGACAGGAAGGTAACACAGGACATCTAGTGAAGACGTGTAACCAGTCACAGACCTCAGGCCCTATTGTCTGTGAGCACATAGTAAATGCCCTGATAGCAATCTAGAATACACACCATACTTAACGGCCACATTCATTTAATGACAAAGCCGAGACAGGTGTGTGAGCTAGGGAAGGGTGCAGGACAGAGAAGTAGAAACACAGCCATTACATTTAAATGAAGGTAGCTCTTTAGTCTAAAAGCTTTCTGCACACGCAACAGATTTTCTCTCTCTAAAATTAAATTATTGTATGGATGCTGGTTTCCAGTACATCTGCAATAATTCTGTCTCTTTTGTGTTGCTTTCTTAATAATGGCAATAAAGTTATACAAATTTTATTGTAAATAAATGGCACAAAATACCATTAGACAATAAAGTTGTGCTATTTTCCCCAAGATAATATAACAAAGATTTGGATAAGATTTCAGATTGCAAGTTGTAAGAGGCACATGACACCTTTCACCTAACAAACCACAAAAGAAAAATTTTCAAAGAACATTTGAAGCTTGACTCTAAATTTCACAATAAACCAAGACTTGTCAAAATACATTATTACAAAATTACTTATGCACTAATTTATATGCCACTAATTTATATTCATATTGTAACAGTCTCGTAAATAACATAGACCTACCATCACGTATGTGATTCTGCTCAGTGTATCACATGCTATTAATAACTCCCAGTAAAAGATACGATTTGTAGACACTATTGCATTTCCACACAAAATCCTTGAGACATGATTGCAGCTTCAACTACAACAACATATATTAACATCTTTTCCCTTTCTGATTTCTTTACTAATGAGATTAAAATGATAACTCCAATCACTTAATACCTAGATAAATAGCTTTTATTTGGGGGTTGGAGAGGGTTGCATTGCAAAATTCTCAAATTTAAAGAAAACAATATGCAATGTCAATCTAGTTTTCATTGCCACACAAGAAAATGTAGTTTCTTTCATGACTTACCTTCTTAGAAATTCCTTTAAGATTGCCAAAGACTATGGAGTCAAAGGCATTGGTTTGGGTGCAATAGGAAGCCTTTGCTTCGGTATTATGAAGACTCAGGCTCCTGGGTAAACCTGCAATAAAATTAAGCATGGGAAGTTTATGCAATATTTTAGAGTTGCTTTCCATGTCTGGAAATAACTGTAATTCCTTTGATTTGCGGGATATTGTATCACTCTGGGTCTTCAGTCTTGTATCAAAAAAAATGTACAATTTCAGTTCTGAAAATATACACATACTTTCTTCCCCTGCTTCCCCTACTGACATTGAAAGCATACCACTAGAGAAGTATTTACATATCAATACATCAAAAATTTGAGGTACGAGGAGATATAGAAATGGAGGGATAGTAGCATGCTGTAGCAAGCATCTTGGAATTCATCCTTTTTTTCTGAGCAGTCCAAAATGAAGTGAATGTTTTGTATTGCATTCTAAGAAAAAAAATGAAACACGGCTGGAAGGTATTACAACCCATTCTAAACCATTTTTTTTCATAAAAACATTCTACCCATCTAAATAAAATTACCATTCCCTTCCTAAACTATTTGAGGAAGAGAAACGTGTTACAGAGTTTAGTCTGTCATGATAATACTATTGGGTTGTGCATTTCTTCCCAGTATTTTCCTAATACCACATCTCTACAAACCTAAATTCTTCAGAACAGGTTAACTGTAAAATATTTAATGGACTAATTACTACTAACACTGAAGTATTTCTAGACTCTAGCAACAGGGATGTTACATCCACTGAAGATTTTATTTTGCCAAAATGACAACCTGTCCTGAGATTAGGAGACATTAAGTTCCATTAGTACTTGCACACTAATAAAAGTTCCTCCTCGCTGTTTGGATCTCTCCTGGGGGAATCTCCCAGTGGTTATTCTGAAGGTTGCCTCCTGCTGACAAAGATGTGGAAGAATCAGGCTTTCAGATTCTGGAGAACAGCTAAAGGGATTTAATTCCATAGCGAACTCTTAATGTGGTTCCAGGATAAAGAGTAGCTTTGCTTTTGTTGCAACTGATCAGAAGGTTAAAAAGTAGGTTGGTTGTCATACCAATGGCATGCCTAAACCCTTGAGGGCAGATACAGGGAGTCCTGCCATTTGATAGGAATTTAGTAAAGAGCAGCAAATGGCATCAGTCGGTTGGTAGGAAATGAGATGCAAAAAACAGTTTAAAAGGGATCTGGTTTGTTCTGGTCTTTATCCTAAGGTCCAGCATTACAAATTAAATCTCAATGCTGATGAAGCGGCAGTAGCTAGGGATTGAAGAGACTGGGGGTAGCCGTGTTGAGAAGGACTTCACTGGTGGGTAAAAAGGTGGAGATGAGCTGGCAATGCACACTCAGAGCCCAGAAAGCCAACCATAGGCTGGGCTGCATCAAAAGAAGCATGGCCAGGAGGCTGAGGGAGGTGATTCTACCCTTTTACTCAGCTCTTATCAGACCCCACCTGGAGTACTGCATCCAGCTCTGGGGTTCTCAGCACAGGAAAGACATGGACCTGTTGGAGTGGATCCAGAGGAGGGACACGAAAATGATCAGGGGAGCACCTCTGCTGTGAGAACACATTGAGAGAGAGGGGTTGTTCAGCCTGGAGAAGAGAAGGCTCCAGGGAGACCTTATTGTGGCCTTCCAGTACTTAAAGGTAGCCTACAGGAAAGACGGGGACAAACTTTTTAGCAGGGTCTGTTGCAATAGGACAAGGGGTAATGGTTTTACACTAAAAGAGGAGAGATTTAGTCCAGGAAGAAATTTTTTACGCTGTGGGTGGTGAAACCTAGGTTGTCCAGAGAGGTGGTAGATGCCCCAACCCTGGAACATTCAAGGTCAGGTTCAATGGGGGTCTGAACAACCTGATCTAGTTGAAGATGTCCCTGCCCATGGCAGGGGGGTTGAACTAGCTGACCTTTAAAGGTCCCCTCCAACCCAAACTATTCTATAATTCTATATCTTTTAAACCATTCATCTCACAAAGCCTGCTATGGTATAGATAACACTTGATCTGGCTAGTTTTCTGTTCCTACAGATTTTGTTTTCCTAGGAAGAAACTCTGCTTCCACCAAACAACAGCAAAACTCCTATTGATTTGCAGCCAAAACATAAGTAACCTTTAGATTATTTTTAGGCTCAATTCTAAAAGCTAGACATAATACTACCCAATTTGGTCAATAAGAGAAACAGGAACACTAAGGCTTAGCGACTTACCTGACAATTTTGCACTCGTTCAGTGACAGAACAATGATTAAGATGCTCTAGTTCCCTTTCTAAATCCATTTGAACCTGCTGCTCCTGTGTGAGAAATTTGGGATCTAAAGATCCCTGCCACTTCAAGAAAGTTATTTTCTTCAGTTGCTGCGTTCCCAGCATTTGTGTCACAAAATGACACAATGGAGGCAGCACTTCAGGTGTAACAGACTTATAACTGCAGTCTAAAAAAGCCTTTTCTCATATGGTTTTCTGCTGAATTCTTTCACAAATCACCTCAGAAAAACCCAGATTAAAAAAAAAAAAAAAGGAATTCTGAATTCCAATGTTTCCCCATTTTTTAAATATAATTGACCCTTTTTTCATATTTTCATCATATCACTGTGTTCAAACAACAGTAACAAAAAGGAGGAGGAAGGCAGTTGGCTGTGAAGGTGGAACTCCTAGGGTAAACAGGCAACTAAATATATCAGTCACGACAAGAAGGATCCCATCATCGGAAAAAAACATGGTAATTTTCCTTCTAAAGTTCTCTTGTACCCAAATGACAAAACAAAATCTGAAGATACAGCAAGAGCAGAATGTTTTAGCGCAGAAGTTGTGCAATATTTCTTATATTTATTTAGAAATAAACCCACCTGAGATCTTTGCTCAGCCATACTCAGGTTTTCTATGGTCTTTATTTAAAAGCTACACAGAGAAAAACTTGGACCCACATCGAGTGGGATAGGTAGCTTCTATGTTGAAATATCATATGACTTCTGCAAAGAATGACCAAGGAGATTCTTAGACTGTATGCAGTTCAGCTACTTGGCAATATCAGTGGAAAGATCAAATGATAAAAAAGAGAAACCTATCATGCAGTTCAGATTTTCCTCAAAAAAACCCACCCTTAAAATTCAGAAAAATTCCACCTTTCAAAATATGTTGTCTGGACTGAGGATGTCCTCTACTCGACCTCTGTCCCAAGCTGGTTTTGTTGTTTCATTTAAAATATCACTCAGGTCATTGTGTGTTCTGATGTTGCTAACATTCATTATTGAAACTAAGTGTTTTCTATTGAAAACCACGCTTCCTGTCCCTACAGGCTTTCTCTTTAGTAAGGAGAAGAGGCTTAATGATGTTTTCTTGTAAGCTAATTCCAGTAATAAATGCATGAACTAGGAACAAGAAAGAAATGATGAGACACTGCTGATTCCCTGCTTTCAGGGTCTTCCATTCAAAACAGCATGTTCTCTTTAGTCCTCAAATGCTGTGGCCCCATGAAAGGCCATGGACTTCAGAAACATAAAGGCTTAACAAACTCTCAAACAGGTAACAACTATTTCAGTTCTGGTTCTGTAGGTAGTAACAGAACCACAATGTTATTGCAGGTTATGGTTGTAAGCTACAGTGGAAACTAGGAAGAATGTCCCTGATATGTGAAACACTGGCACAGACCAGTATTTGTTTTGAGACTCAGGTTAGAAAATGAAATAAAACAATCAACTGTTGCTTGTGATAAAGTTGTGAAGGAAACAAGCAGCAGTCAATTGCCTGTTGCATAGATGAAAAAGGAAAGCAAAGTTCTGTAGAGACAGACAAACATCACAAGGGGAAAAAGTCTCTCCTAAACAAGCCAGGTGCTTGCCTGTGCGAGTTAACGATGTGCTTGAACACAGTCTGCTTCCATGTGTATTTGCAAATGGAAGTGAAGCGAGTTACTGTCTATGCTGAACACATTGATATCTCCCATCTCACCACCTTTTGAGACAGAGAAGTATAAACCAGTATCAAACAAAGCCAGTCCAGATGCTCTATAATATTCTACAACAAATTTTAACCCCATAGGAGATGCAACTGCTTCGGTGTGTATTCTTTTGATCGTATGTGACCAAAATGACCTCCAAAGGTCCCCTCCAATCTCAACTTTTCTGCAATTTTGTGAGAATTAATAGAAAATAAGATCTTCCCTGCATCTTTCTTTCTGTGATTCCTTATTATAACATACTACTCAGCATTATCAGACAGCAAACAAAGTGCTGATGTTTGCAGGGGAAAATGGACTCAATTTCATAATACCAGAGCTATTTAAATAAGGAGGACAGGAAAGTTACATTGACTAAAATGTTTTGGGGTTCATATTGCACTCTGGCAACAACTTTAATTTATTTCAATGAAAACTAAGGCATCTGACAGTGTTAAAAATTGCTGTCTTCCAAAGGAAGTGTATGGAAGTTCTTGCATATCTCTTTCAGCAAGTCACAACCACAGGGACAATCCAAGGTATCCCAAAAAGGACTGAGGACAAAACACTGAAGAGGTAAAAAAGTCTAAGAAATAATACGCATATGATCAGTGAGTTTAGGGGATGAGCAGAGGCTGGAGATTTGAAGCCAAAATAGATAATCTGTGAACTACTTCAAATCCTGTAAGATCTGTTTTTCCCTGGTGCTTTAATACTGATTAATATTAAAAAAGAATAAGTGAAAGAGTTAATTTTTTCATATGCCATCTAGAGGTAGGTCAATGGCAGTTACTAAAAACTGAGAGACACAAGTAGCACTTCAAATAGGTGGACAGTTGGCTTACTGAGGTCCCTCTTTGCCTTTAAGTCTCTATTTTTCCCAAGATGGACAATACAACAGAGACAGGCAAGAGGAGATATGACCAGATGCCAGAGATGTAACTCTGACATGTCTTCATCTTTGCCATACTGTTGTCACAGCTGAGCACTTTGCAAGTTCTGATGTGTGAGGCTGAGGACTGCCCACAGTGCTGCCCTTTTCTTTCCACTGTTCCAGAAAGATCCTCCTGGGCTCCTGCAGTTGGGGGCCAGGAAGGTGCTCAAGTGTCTCACTCAAGCCCTGTGCTCTGCAGATGCATTAAACGTGTCTAGGACTCCAACACTGGCAAAAAAGTACATTTGCCTAAAAGCTAACAGGTGTTTACGAGCAGAGAACTAAAGCTTTCAAATACCCTTTCAGATTAGACATGCAGGTTCGCCTCATCAAAAGTCACATTGTTTCTTTTCCCTGAATAAACAAACCACTTCATATACTGTTTTGTTCTGGTTAAATTAAATACTCGCTCGCACAAGGCCAGATGTAAGTTAAAGCCAAACATATAAATTCAGGAACATTTTGTTCTTCCTGACAATGTGATATTGCCACAGCATTCAAAACAGGAGTAACAATGTAAATCAGTACGTTATTTCCCCAATTAAGGTAATTTTGTTATACAAATTGGTTCTTTTGGCACCATACCAGATTTTCAGTCTTGTTTATGCTTCCTTTTCTCTCCTTAATAGCAAAACGTTTTTGATTAAATAATTTTAGTGAAGATATAATTTCTGTATTTATCCTCCAATAAAACAGGAGTCAAAGCAGTGCTGATCTACAATCTCAGCCTTACTGATCTCTGTGACATGCTTTAAGTTGCAGCTCTGGGTCCCAGGACAATCATAATGTCACACAGTACTGTTAGCAATTCAGCCATTTAAAACCCTGAATTCTTTCAGAACTGGGAGAAATTATTTCTAGGCTTCTAATAACTGCTCATTTTGTCCCTGTGTCCATTGCCTTTTCTCCAGCACTTTGGTTTGAGACATTCTCTGGTGAGTCCCTCTGGATAAGGATTCAGATGTAAACTTCCCTGCTACTTTTAACACAGTCAATACAGAGAGGAAAAAATGTTGCAAAGTTGGTTTTTTCGTTTTTGTGTTTTTTGTTGTTGTTGTTGTTTATTTTTTTTCCCTATAGTCGTAACTTCTCTGAGTGTCCCGTTATTGTGAATAAACAGTAAAACAAGCTTTAAGTTATAATCACATTAGGTGGGTCATGAATACGCACATAACTAAATACCTGCACAACAGTTCGTTTGGCACCTTACTATTCGCTAGAAACGGAAAAGCTTGAAGAATAGGTAGGGTATATATTCAGCATTCCATGTGTCGGAAAAAAATTACTAAACTGATCCACATATAAAGAGTTACAGGGTACTCTAGTTAAGAACTTGACCATATCATTTTAACCTGTCACTGAATTTTTTCAGTTTTGTTTTTGTTCATGTACAACACAATTTAATGTATCAGCAATCAGCAAAATACACTGTAAGAAGCTTGACAGAATTTTATGATTTATGAGCACTTGGAGATTACTGGGGTTAATAGATTTAATTTTCCTACTCTTTGACAGCTTATCTGATGGCAAATTATTTGAGATGGGAAATCCACAACAGCCACTTCATCTGAGCTCTGACTTCATCTGGGACCTTTGTGTTACATAGGGGAGGTTGGTACAAGTAAAAGTAGAAACAAAACTCTCCCAGACATTCACTCTAATGCTTTTATTTGTACTCATAGTTGTGTGAGTATAATTTTTAATTTAACATACAGAAGCAGCTTGGAATATCTAACTACATGTAACTGCAATTATTCTCCGTATGAAAAAAAGGTTCCACTTTACATTACAAGATTAGCCTCTTTAATAAGATGGCCTATAATTAATTAGTATGTAAGAATAACGGTTGTGACATGAAGCATCCTAACACTTAATTCTCTTCTGAAAACTTAACTTCCCACAAATTTTTGTGAAGTTTCTGCACTGATTAAAAAAAAAAATATAATGAAAACAACTGTGCCCAGTGCTGAAACACTGGGCAATCCCAGACTCTAGGACTGTCTGGATGCAGAACCAAGACTTAGTGAACTCATCTGAAAGCAAAATATGAAATTTTTGGCTCTATGAAATGCAATGGCAAAATCCTCTAACATGAATAAGGCCAGAATTTCACCCACACTGAAGAGATGACTAGTAGCATTCATTGATACTCAAAAACAGCAGAAGCATTTAGAGAACCCTGCTACGAATATTTATGAAGCAAGTAAGCATCTGCCAGTTTCTAAATGAAGTTCCTGTTTTAGCCACAAAACAAATTTAAGTATTTTCATAGGTTTGTTGCAGAGCTGCAAAGTGCTTGAACTACTGAGTGCTAGTCAGAAGACTTCATGTTTCAGAGAGAAAGCAAGAGACTGCTAAGTGCTGTTAACCTCTGCTGAAGGAGGTTACACAAGTAAGGATGCTCACTCCATTAATACAGCTGTGGAAGGGAAAGGGCCTCTCACATAGTCTAATCTTCACATGTGAAGTGAGTACTGTTTTTCACCATCTATATCACTTTAGAGTTAATGCAGTTCATTTACTGTTGTAGTGCCTAGTTATTATTACAAGACTTTTCCACAAGTCTTTGCTTTCATTTTGTTTTGAATAGCCTAATATTAACAAGAATCTAACCTCAATATTTTTCAATAAAAACGACTTATTGCTGTATCACAAAGCTCTGTGATGTTTACCTGCCAAGAATACAGTATATCTGGAGATGCACAGGTGCATATAATATTATCAAATCAAATTAAATACGATCTTGTCTCTTAATTTATACATTAAGAGGTTTCCACACTTGAAAAACACAGCCCGAATCTCTGAAGAGCCCAACAAGCTACTTCTGTGTAACTGCAGAAGACACTTAATGGAAGTCATGAATCCAAACTCTTCCCTTTCACACCTATGGCTGTTTGCTGTTCCCTTCCTTACACACTCTAGGGACTTTTGCCATGGGGGTTCTCAAATTCTCCATCTCAAAGTAGGAGTCATGGGAGAGGGGGCCTGGGAATAATTATCATGTACCTGTATTCTAACCAGAAGCAGACTATGCATTGCATCATGAGCAGCAAGATCATTTTTTGTTCCAGTAAGGAAAAGGTCATATTTACAGTATTTACCAGCTATCCCCAGTGATTTCCATTGTTTTGGCTAGATTAGATACAGACGGCGTGGGTGTTGCTGAAAGTGGTACCAGTGCCAGTTTTGGTCTGTTTCTCCAGAGCTCAGGTTGGAAATTTAACTAGCATTGGTAGACTCCATATCAGGAGTTTAGGCTACTTGAAGTCATTGAAACACTCTTATTCGAAGGACAGATTGATTGCTGGAGGAAAGAGTGTAAGACCAAGAAGTGATCTGAAAGCACATGGGAAAATGAATGAGAGGAGTTCTCCAGCTTTACCAGCTTGGCAATAAAGAAGAAACCATTGAGAATGATTTTGAGAAAAACTACTGACACTGCACTTTTATAAAGAGCCAGTTTGGGTTTACAGCTCCTCTGTCCTTCATGCCCTTTGGTGGACAAGTGCTGAGTACCTACACTGCAAGCTGTCCTAACAAACCTGCAGCTAAAAGGATTCTGTGACTAGTGCGAGGAGGGAAAGAGGTACAAAGGTATTCTAACTCATAGGTCTTAGAGATAACCTGATGATTAATGTGTGGTATCCAGGGAAAACTGATAAAGAAAGGGACATCATTAGTATTTTTAAGATGTATGCATACAGTGACATGTCTAAAAGGATTTATAGAGTTTTAGAATAATAATACATATATAGTAGCGCTCAAATCACCATAAATTCACTTAGGAATGCAATAAGAATATAAATTCTGAAAATTATAGGGTAAGGTTAACCTCAGACAGGAGCTCTGAGAACCTAGCACTTGAGGAAGGGGAGAAACAGTCTGTAGTAGTTTTGTTAGCATTAGAAAAATACCATAAAACCAACACCATAAAAACCCTGGCTCAAAAAACACATGAGCTGCTCTGCAAACTTACACTGAGAGACCTGGACTCTTCTACAGGGCAGAAAAGAAAGCACCCATGTGAATCCTTCTTGCTTACTATAACTTATGTTATTTTATTAAAAGCCTTCTACATGAGGATCTCAAGGAACTGGAATGTGAGGATTCAAGACTTCAGAAACAAACTTGAGCTTTCCTGAAAGGCATTTTAGGTTACCTCTCTCAATAGTTAGAGTTGAATTCTTCTTCAAATGGAAAGTATATTGAGCAAAATGCCAAATAAGTAAGAAATAGCCTTGATTCATATTCAGGTGACTGAGTATGAGCCTGCAATGTGCCCAGGTGGCCAAGAAGGCCAACAGTGTGCTGGCTTGTATCAAAAATAGTGTGGCCAGCAGGACAAGGGAAGTGATCGTCCCCCTACACTCGGCACTGGTAAGCCTCCACCTTGAATACTGTGTCCAGTTTTGGGCCTCACAGTGCAAGAAAGACATTCAGAAGCTGGAACGCATCCAAAGAAGAGCAACAAAGCTGGTGAAGGGTCTAGAGCACAGGTCTTATGAGGAGTGGCTGAGGTTGTTTCATCTGGACAAAAGGAGGCTGAGGGAAGATCTTATCGCTCTCTACAACTACCTGAAAGGAGGTTGTAGTAAGGTGGGGGTTTTGGTCTCTTCTCCCAAGTAACAAGTGATATAACAGGAGGAACTTGCACCAGGGGAGGTTTAGATTGGATATTAGGAAAAATTTCTTCACTGAAAGGGTTGTCAAGCATTGGAACAAGTTGCCCAGGGAAGTGGTAGAGTCATCATCCTTGGAAGTATTTAAACGATGTGTAGATGTGGCACTTCAGGACATGGTTTAGGTATGGACTTGGCAGCGTTAGATTAACGGTTGGAAGCAATGACTTTAAAGGTCTTTTCTGACCTAAATGATTCTATGATTCCTGAAAATGTAGACTCTTCTGCTTATATTTCTACTACCTTCCTCCTATGAAAACGATTATAGGCAAATTCTTCTCTCTCTACACATGCAAACTGGAAGTAGAGAATAAACTTTTATATAAAGTTGTGATATTCTTAAGCTTTATAAAACTGGACTCTCCTCCTTGGCCAGCAACAATTAAACTCCATATATCTACCAATATATCTACTCAATTATATCTACCACTGATGTGTTCTTATAACCCATAAATACATAATTAAAAAAATAATCTTCTATCTTGCATTTATCTTCCAAAAATATTTATCATAGAATATTTATTTTAGTAATATTTTCTCTTTCCTATATACTTCTGCCAGTTTTGGAGGTTTTTTGCTCATCATTTTATTGTTTATGCAATCTTTCAAAACAAGACGTATTTGTTCAACAAATTTCACTGAGTATTTTTTATTGTATACAAATATTTCCCTGTAGGTCTTCTCTGACTTGGTTTTTTTTTTGTGTTACAATTTTGACTTATTTCTGAAGGTGTGCTATGTATACTGAATGCTAACATTAGCAATTTAATGTATGTGTCCCAGATATGCCTACAGTCACATGCACACTTAATAATAATTAAATAATTGAAATAATTTTGATATGACTGCTTAGTTTATCAAATAGACCCTGGAAATGAAACTATCTTCCATTTGCAAGATTTCCATTGGATCAGAAGTTAGGTCCAATAGCAGACCTGTGAGCAAAAGGTCCTTCTGTTTCTGTTTCTGAAACACAACAAATGCGTGAAGACGTCAAAGAATTTACTTCCTGTACTCTAAATACTTTTTAAAAAAAATACCAAAAAGTACTAAGCACAACCTCCTCACAACTACTTATTATAGCAATCTCTAACAGGCTTTGAAGAAATTTACTTATATCAGTGCAATTCAGTCCCAATATTTTTCAGTGATTTGAAATTTAAAAAGCACTAGAAAAAAGTTATTTCATAGAGATAGCCTATTTTGTTTGAATTTGCTAAAATGAGCCTGAAATTTTCCAAAGGTTTTAGCTGGCTAGCTTCTGCTCTCACTGGTAATGAAAGGTGAAGTTTAGGGTGGATAACTTTCAGATTTCGATGTTGAAGGAGAGGGTACAAAGAGGGCAGTGTTATAATACAGACTGAACATCCAGCTGGTGCCAGAATATAAAATAGCTATATCCAGAGAGAATAGATTCCTTGGATTAAGGGGGAAGCAACAAAAACTAAACCCAGCTTTCCTACCTGGTGGAAAATGTCACAAGTCCTTTAGTACTAATAAAATACTGTTTGTCGCAACTGAGGTTCTGAAGTAATGAGTCTCTTGGAACCAGAAATACAGATGAAAATCTGTCAATGAAGGTTGTATTACTTCAATCCCTTCACAACTTAATAAGCTTTCACTCCCCCTTAGAATATTGAACTTTAAAAGTCAAAGTTTCCTAGTAATGCCAGTAAGAGATGTAGGTTTCTGAGGCAACACACCAATTATGCCTCCAACATCCTGTTACAGTGTCAGTAAACGCAGGTATTGCAGTATTAAAAAAGATCTTGTCCTCCTTGAAAAAATATTAGATAAACGAAAAAAAACACCATGAAAATTATCAAGTACCCGAAATAATACACAGTCACATTGACATATGTACATATCCATCCAAATAGGAATGTTAAGCACAAACACTAAGTGCCTAAGAGAGTATATTAGTATATGCATACAATTTCTTTAAATGGTTGGTTTATATTACCTTCTATTTCACTTCAGAAAATGAAAAACACATTTCTGTTTCGGAGAATAATTCCATCTGCAGTGACATAATTACATAAATGAGATGTACCCATTTTCTATCAAAGAAACACTACCACTGATTTTTCAGTGACTACAACAATGATTGTACTAGATTTCACCCTAAGAAACTACAGCATTCTTTGGTTGAGGATGCACTTTCCTATGAACTTATTGACTGATACAGAGATACTTTGCAGTTTATGTAATCCCACAAGGACTCCTCATTAGCTCATACATCAAAGATCTTAGGCCAATATTTCAGAGACAGTGTTATGCTAAAGCTAAATGATATGAAAGAATTAGTGAACTACTAAATTTTATTTGCTAACACACCTGACAAGACATCATCCACCCTGAGAAGGCAACACTACACAATCAACCTACTCCAAACCCTCAATATATTTAGTTTTGTCAGAAAGCAGCACACCTGGGGCCAAGATGCTGCCACATTGGTTGTCAGCTGATTACTGTTGCCTAGTCTCACACATTTGTCTTGGATGTAAGTCAGGGCTTCATTGGAGCCCTCTGGCTTTCTGATACCCATATGGTCTGACAGGTACTCCAGCAAGAAGTGGCACTGCTCTTCCCCCTTCAGCTCTCTGTCCTGTAGACCTTCGTAATTGGTTTAAGCCAATGTAAGTGATGTGGCAGAAAAGCTTGGCTAGGATGAGGGATGAGTATCCAGACACACAGCTCTCACGGGGGGAAGAAGGAAGGAGAAGGGAACGTTGGGTCTGGATGATTTGAGAGGTTGCTGAAATGTATTTCACAACTTTATACTGAGGATGTCTTTTATTGGCCTTGTCCTCTTGCTTTATACCAGATAAGTGTAGAGCAGTCTTGAGAACTATCTTGCAAGAAACATTATGGTTTTAAGTATTGCAGTTAGTAAAAGATCTGTGACGTGCTCATTTTCAACCACCTCTACTGAGGGGGTCCATGCTCTTCTGTGTTACTACAACAAATTATAAGGGCTCTATAAATTCAGGTGCTGGCTGTCCTTTAATCCACTGAATGGGACTTTTCTGCTCCCCAGTTCGTCATCACCTCTGGGACCAGTGTCCCCCAACAAGATGTGGTGCTCCAGAAGTGACCTCCCAAATGTGGCATGGGAGGAGTATACCACTCCCCTCCACCTTCAGGCTCCTATCTTGCACTGCAGCCCAGTATAGAGGCAACCTTCTTCACTCCTGACAAAGAAGAGCCCACACAGTGTTTTTTTCCAAACTGTATCAACTTATTTTAGTATTGCGTGCAGTAAAAGACTCCACAGCCTCTACAGCCATAGAGAAAAGAGCAAAACCACCAAAGGTGAGTCTTCCACGAACTTCACTTCCAAAGAGAATCTCTCAATTTTCTTACTACATGTTGGTAAGAGCTGAGATCCACCTCCTCCCCTTTCCACTCCCCTCTCCTTCCATAGTGCCATCTGAAGGCAAGCAGAAAGGTAGATCAGGGGAGAGAAAACAGATGAAAATCAGATGAAAAGCAGACAACTCTGCTCTCTAGCTGCATTGCTTTGATACTCAACAATGCCAGTTAATACTCTGGCTTTCTGAGGGCGCTTGTGCTCTGTGGAAGTCCTGGAGGGCTCAGCAGCAGCAGTGCTGCCTCTCCTGGGGAGTGCCATGTTGTCACTGCCAACGGCTGCCTCCTCATGGGGCAGCCAGGTCTGGCACCCACTCACAGGCCTCATGTGAAAACACCTGACAAAACACTCCTGGCAGCCAAAACACACTATTTGTCTTTTAAGTGTGGCCTCTTCCCTCAGCTGCAGGGTCAGCAGCTCAAGGGGAGGTCACAGTACGACATTGAAGCCAGCCCATGGCTCGCTGAGGCAAACCAAACATGGCGGGTGGGGCTGGGGGGTCCCAGGCCCCAGAGCCCTTGCAGACGCACCCAGGGGGCAGCTGTCTTCTATGGGCTGAATGAAAAGGGCCTGTTGTAATCAGGCATAAAAGTCATAGAAAGTAATGTCTACCCAGCGTAATGCTATTACTGTGCCAGAGGGATGGCCAAGGACCGGTGGTGTAAATGGGAATGAGGCCATCAGTCTTCAGTGCATCTGTCATTATATATAGGCCAAAAGGAATTTATTACATTTTTAACTCTCTTTATTTGTAGTTTTCTCAATCATTAAGATTTATAGCCAAACATGCAAGTCAAATGAGGATGATATAGTAATTTTCCAGTCCCTCTGGCAGAGAAGACGTAGGCGTAGTAAAGCACAGAAAGCGTACTGTGGTTTTTTTCCTTTTGTGAGTGGGGCAGTTACAGGTTTTATTAGGTTTTTTTAATTGCTGTTTTGGGGTTTCATTTAACTTTTTGTTCAGGCAGTAGAGATTGTCTCAGTGCAACGGTATGCCCTTTGAACTGGTAAATAGGAATCACTGAGTCGCTCACTCATGTCCCTCTCCTCTCTGTGACCAGCTCCAGCTCCGGGCTGTCTCTCCCGGGACCTCTGGCGCAGCAGAAGGTTTGAGGTCCTCTTCCAGTTATATGTGCTTTCTTCTGCCGTTTACATAGTATAGCATTCCCCCTTTTGCCTAAGGTAGTTGCACAGATGAGGACATGAAATCAGGTTCTGAAGTTTAATTAGTGTGGTTAGAAAATCGAATGGAAAGGCAATTTAGGATGCTGCTGCAGAAGGAAAAAAACCCTTGCTGACAGCAGAGAATTGGACTAATAATGTACTATTCCCATAACACTAATCTCCCTATCTCTGCATTGACAAAGATGGTTTTTCAGTAATTTGAACACCAGCTGGCGTCAGGATTTTGAATAATATGAACACTTGCAATACAATTCTTATTGTGTCAGTTTATATCTCCTTTGCAGCTGAGAAAAGTTTCATTGTGGGTTGATACCTATTTTCTCTTGAAAATTTTTGCTTGACATACTGTCTCTAGCTGTTCAATGAGTTACCCAAATTTCAACTGAAAATTTAAAACTGCCACTGAACTCTCCAGTGTGGGTTCAATTCATTGCTCATCTTGCTCATTTACAGACTTTCTGTGCTACCATAAGCAAACTGAGACCATGCCCAGGTGTCACTGCTGGAACTTTCTAGGAGGTGCAAAATAGAATCAGCACTGTCAAGTGACACCCAAGTGTCAAAGTTGCCTGAAACCCATTGTGTCTGAGTTCTGTTGCAATTCAGAAATACTTTACCTACATCCCCTCTTACATGACATCACATCATACCCTGTTCAGACAGAAAATACTTGAAAATGAAAGAGGATGTTGACAGGACCTTTCCAAAGTAGCTTAGTGGTAAAAGACTAGCAAAGGAAACAGAAGTTTAAGGGTCAAGGTCCCTTCAACTTGACTGAGAGTGTGTTTCCTCATCAGACTGAAGGCAGGGAAGCACCAATACACAGCCAGAAGTGCAAGAACACTGTGACCAATTTAATCTTTTGTCTGGTAATGTGAATAAGGAAAGAACACGGTTTCTGACCTATGGGAGAACCATGTGTGTGTTTTCCACTTAAAAGCTGATGAATAAATGAGCTCTGGGAGCAAGAAACAGAACTCAAGACAGTCTTCCTACTGAGTGTCAAAATCAGAATTTCTCTTGGTTATACTCTCTTTGGTGCCATGAATTTCATGTTCCTTTTGCACTGGCTTAGCCTTGCAGAGAGTTACCCTACCTCAGGCTACTTTTGTTTCTCTAAAGCTGTAGCCCTGGGGTAAAGTCCTTACAGGATGCTGAGGGTCAACTATGTGCTTTCTCATTTTGGGACACATCTCATAACCACAAAACCATTGAACTACAGAAATTGTTCTCCGCCTTGCAAGTCTCTCCAGTATAATACACAAGCGGTCAAACTCTTGAGTCCCAGACTTGTGTTCTTCTGTCCTGTTTAGCCCTTTCTGCTGGAAAGTATTTCCCTGCCTTCTCAAGGTTAGAATCATAGAATCTTTTTGGTTCAAAGAATCCTTTGAGATCATCAAGTCCAACCATTAACCTAGCACTGCCAAGTTACCACTAAACCTTGTCCCTCAGCACTACATCTACACATCTTTTAAATACCTCCAGGGACAGTGATTCCACCACTTCCCTGGGCAGGTTCTTCCAATGCTTGACAACCCTTTCAGTGAAGAAATTTTTCCTAATAGCCAACCTGAACCTCCCCTGGTATCACTTGAGGCCATTTCCTCTTGTTACTTGGGAGAAGAGACCTACCCCCGCCTCTCTACACTCTCCTTTCAGGTAGTTTTAGAGAATGATAAGGTCTCCCCTCAGCCTCCTTTTCTCCAGGCTAAACAACCCCAGCTCCCTCATCCACTTCTCATATGACTTCTCCAGACTTGTTGCTGAGTATCACTGCTTTGAAGATCTTACAGCTGCTGCTTGTGCCACACATGCTGGTGATGCACCTGAAATGCCTTATTTCATGCATGTTCAGATTTTTCAATTGTTTGCGAGATCCACTGTGAATAGTACAGTTTTGTTGTGGTTTAAACTCAGCCAGCAATCAGGAATATAGCCACCCACTC
>KZ506065.1:32171-44830 GCA_002844005.1 Limosa lapponica baueri
GAAGCTGAAAAAGTCCTTGGCTAATGTAAACATCACTTAGCAACAACTAAAACAGTGTTATCAAGTTTATTCTCATACTAAATTCCAAAACACAACACCTACTAGGAAAAAAATTAACTCTATCCCAGCTGAAGCCATGACAAGTTCGTTTAGAGAAATCTGTCTCATGCTGCCAGATAAGCAGCATGGCTTATCTGCAGCGTGGCTGGACAAACTGGTTTTTATTTTTAACTGCCATTCAGGCATCGTTTATTTGACAACCGTTTTGTGAGTCTCAGTGATGACTGAATTCAGTAAGTAGTATTTGCCAAAGGGAAAAAACAAGGAAGAAATGTCCAGGATAGCAAAACAATTGATTTATAATTTCCATAACAGAATATTTCAAATGTTCAGGCTGTAACTGAAAAACATAGTGGGGAGGAGGCAGATGGTGCTGCTGTCTTTTACACAGTACAGAGCTTACCTTAAGAAGTCCATCCAGTCTTCAGAAGAAACAGAAATTCTAACTTCTTCTCTGCCTGGATGAATGCCTGGTTTGAGCTCAGATTTCCAGCTCCTGAGGGAGCTGCCCAAAGCTCTCATTAAAAGAGAGATTTGGCTCAACCCTTTAAGCAAGTTCTATAAATTCTTGCCATATAGCCATCCGTACTTGCAGCCCTAGAGATATGTATGTGAACTGAGAACTGTAGGAGACATGCAAGGTCATGTCACGCAATGTCATTTCAAAAATGCCTCATCTACTTCTGAGTGAGCTCTGATGTGCCTACATGACACTGCATGAATAAAATACCACTGGATCCAGCCAGGATGAAACAGTTCCAAACACATCTTTTCCCAAAGTTTAAAAAAGTAAGTGGAGACAGAAGTATGAATTTATTTTTCAAACTAAATAAATAAATAAACAAACTTTCAAATTTATCTGAAAATACATTATACCTAGAAGCCATTGCCATCTCTCCCAGCTTAAAGCTAAAACCCATGTTTTCCATTTAATCCCTTCTTTTTTCATCCTACTGGCAATGAAGATCTCCAGAAATAGATTGAGGTGATTGTTCATTGAATTTATATTGTTCAGATTATTAAGTTTGTTTGGTGTATTTGTGCTTCAGGAAACCGGAGTGAGAATTGACTTTACAGCATTGTCTGCAGTCAAGTAGCCTATTTACAATGTTGGTATTAAATTACAGGGGGTTGTTCTTGCAGTGTTCCCGTATAATGTGCTGAATTTACAGCAGGTGTGATTTAGTTAAGACTCAGGACTGAAACACTGGGTATTCTTCTTGAATAATGGGATTTCACAATGATGCATAACAGCCCCTTAGTTATTGATGTATGTGGGCATGTTAGTGACAGTTAGAATGGATAAGGCTACATGTGAAATATGTAGAGAAATATTTAATGATGTACATGAAATCAGTAACAAAAATCCTTGGTGCACTGACTTTTAACATTCAGGTAGTGAGTTTCTTTATGAACCCAAAGACACAAAACAAGGAGGGTGCTCTTGAGAGGGCAGAATGACACCGAGCCTCTTGCCTTATGTATATATGCATTTTCTTTCCCATTAATAATGCTGCAGGGCACCTCCGCACCTAAAAGCTAAGAACAAAACAATGGAATAACAACATCCAAAACAAACAAACAAACAAACAAACATACATCCTGCTGGAGGTAGGATATTCCTTTAGTTCTTCCTCCTCTATGAGAAAAGTTGACTAAATTATTTTCATCCTTCTGTCTTCCGGGTTCGTCTTATTTGTATCCTTCCCAAATTGCCTAAACAGTATCATAACAACTGGAATTAACACTCTGCCTAACATATCTGGCTGTATATAAGTATTGAGATATATACACACACACATACGTATATATGTATATATGTAAGTAGGAAAAGTCTCTCTCTTTATTTGTTTGGAAGTATGTAGTAAGTTTTACTCAAAGCTAATTCTAGGCTCTAATAATACTCATTAGTCTGGTGGAACGCGTGCAACTTTTGGCTTAAACCACCGGTAATCAACATGAAATAGTAGGCATTCATAAAGCAGTTAAATCTATTTTTATTATAAGTTCTGCCACTAGACACGTAAGAGCAGCTGTACTTAGGTAAAAGAGCGCAAAATGTTCCCAGCATTGCTGCACTCTCTGCTTTTTGTACATTTAGTAGTAAGCATACCAATTTCAAACTGTTTTAGGTTTCTTTTTTAGCTCTAGGTAAATGAAAGAAAATAGTTGGTATGAGCACTGCAGAGCTGGTTTTGAATTACCTGTTGTCATACAGTTAATGATCCCTCTCAAGTACTGGGGCTGTTTTTTACAGTACACTGTGAAATACAAACAAAGTCTTCCCTTCTTCAGCATGTACCGTTCGGGCTTCTTAGTATTCCCTTTGCAACATGGCTCTGTGTCACCACAGAGGCAGCTGTTTGGTTCAGTGCTTTCTGCTCTTTTCTCGGTGACAACCACATCCACTGTCATTTCTGCAGCAGATAAAGAACTAATTAGGCAGCAGTGATACTCTCCATCATTGTCATAAATAAAGAAATATTGAGGATTCTGTGTAGAATTCTGTTAGAAAGATAGAACTTCAAGGCTGTGGATGTCTGGCTGTTGACCAGACTGTTGACTTTGAGATGTGCTGTCTGCTGTTACAGTTTGCCCCAACATTTCCATACTCCATTTTCCATACATAGTTTTGGAGATACATATACTTTCATCTCAGTGCCTGCAAACAATGGAGAAATTGTTACCACATAGCTAAAATTCATTTTCCAAGATTTTCTGTACCCTTTTCCTGTTTGGTTATTTTTTGGGAAAATGACAAAACCCAAAATAATTTATTCAATCTTTCTCTGGATTTAACAAAATAAACAGGCAAAAAATATCAAAAAGACAAATTCATGTGTGCTTGCTTATAAGAAGGAATTTGTAACTCGTTACTGAGAAGTTTTCATGAGGAGTATAACAGCTATTTTTAACAATACAAAGTACTTTCCTTGTGTTCAAGAAAGAGCTAAAGTTGCATATTTTCATATGAAAATACCACATTTGGTACATTTGTTAAAAATAGCTCACAGATTTTTCTGGAAATGAGAATTTATTTCCTAATTTTTACCTATGGAGCAAACACAGAGTAACAGACTGTCAGTCTGATATTTTTATGAGAACTGATTCTGAGCTAAGAGGGAAGAATCTGCTAGGACACGCATTGAAATATATCTGATTTTGTTTGCCTTTTAAATTCTAATAATTCAGCAGGTCTGAGAGCAGCACCACAGAAAAACATGTCTAGATCTTCCAGTTCCTCTCCCAGTCTCCAGCTCATATTTTCACTTTAGATTTCAGCTTCAGTTTTTACTATTTGCTATTAGCCAGCAGACTGTTGCACAGCCAGAAACCCACAAGCTCTTTTCTAGGGCAGCATATGAAAAGGTTCTCCTCATGTAGTGTGTAAAACTGATGATCATAAAGGAGTGGGACTTAGAATTTGAAAAAGGGCTATTCCGATAGAACATTTCTAAAGATGTTCTTCAGTTACCAAACATAAGCAAATTTTTTTTTTTAGGTGATAGATTTTTCAACTTCTCACTCCCCCTTATTTAGTAAATTTGAACAGGAGAAAGAATATTTAATTCTTCATAATAAAATGGAAGAAAGAGCAGTGAAAGTTTACACAATCTAGTTCTGCAGACAAGAAAACTGGGAGAACAAGAAGCAGATGAACAACCTGAAACATAGGGAAGATGACTTTTATCTGAAGCAATATATGAAAGGAAGTGGATAAATAAAGGAAACTGTCTTTAACACTTTGTTTTACTGTGATGCCTGTATCACTGTGCAGAGCCATCTATTCTCATTCTATCCAAACATTCCCATTTATTTTTATCCACTTGTGTTTCTCATTTTATAATTAAATAGTGAGTGCACTGAAGTAAGATCTGTCTTCCAGCTTTGTGTTTGAACAGTAGCTTGCACTAATTGCTCCCATATCTCTGGCTGAGAAAAAGTAGGTGCTGCAGAAATAAAAATAAAATCTGGATCCACAGACTTTGATAAAGAGATACCATGATTCATCTAGATAAAGACATGATGGATGAGCCTGGCTTCAGAAACATGTATAAAGAAATGAGACAGTCATAAAAAAAGGGCAAGGAAGAGAAAGTATTAGTGTTAATAAATGCAAAGATATCATGACTGCTTCAGAATGTCTAAAAAAAGTTATTGCTAGGGGGCATGAAAGTGCATTTCATGTCCAGTCCCTGTAGATGATGGATCTATCTGCTAGAGATGGTGGACTGACCTACTATGGCCATTCTGAAGACCTTATATAAATGACTAAGAGATACTGAAGAAACAGAGAGAGATGTGGTGAGCAGTCAGAGAAGGAAAACAATCATAGAATCATACAATGGTTTAGGTTGGAAGGGACCTTAAAGATCATCTAGTTTCAACCACCCTACCATGGGCAGGGACACCTCCCACTAGACCAGGTTGCTCAAAGCCCCATCCAACCTGGTCTTGAACACTTCCAGGAATGGAGCATTTACAACGTCTTTAGGCAACCTCTTCCAGTGTCTCACCACCCTCATAGTGAATTTTTTTCCCTAATATCTAATCTAGACCTACCCTCTTTCAGTTTGAAACAATTACCCCTTGTCCTGTCACTAGATGCCCTTGTAACATGTCCCTCTCCAGCTTTCCTGTAGGCCCCCTTTAGGTACTGGAAGCTCGCTATAAGGTCTCCTTGGAACCTTCTCTTCTCCAGGCTGAACAACACCAACTCTCTCAGCCTGTCTTCATAGGAGAGGTGCTTCAACCCTCTGATCATCTTTGTGGCCCTCCTCTGGACTTGCACCAACAGGTCCATGTTCTTCTTACGTTTGGGTCCCCAGAGCTGGAGGCAGTACTGCAAGTGGGGTCTCATGAGAGCAGAGCAGAGGGGCAGAATCACCTCCCTGCACCTGCTGGCCACGCTTCTTTTGATGCATACCAGGATGTGGTTGGCTTTCTGGCCTGTGAGTGCACGTTGTCAATTCATGTTGAGCTTCTCATCAACCAATACCCCCAAATCCTTCTTCTCAGTGCTGCTCTCAAGCCGTTTTCCACCCAGCCTGTATTTGTGCTTGGAATTGCCGTGACCCATGTACAGGACCTTGTACTTGGCCTTGTTGAACTTCATGAGGTTTGCATGGGCCCACCTCTAAAGCCTGTCCAGGTCCCTCTGGATGGCATCTCTTCTCTCCAGCAAGTTGACTGCACCACACAGCTTGGTGTTGTTGGCAAACTTGCTGAGGGTGCACTCTATCCCACTGTCCGCACCAGTCCCAGTACTGACCCCTGAGAAACACCACTCATCACTAGTTTCCACTTGGATATCGAGCCGTTCACTGCAAGCCTTTGAGTGAGACTGTCCAGCCAATTCCTTACTCACTGAGTGGTCTCTCCATAAAATCTGTGTCTCTCCAATCTAGAGACCAGAATGTCATGCAGAACAACGTCAAACTGCACAAGTCCAGGTAAGTCCAGAGATAAGTTCCCTTATCCACCAATGCTATAACACCATCATAGAAAGTCACCAAATTTGTCAGGTATGACTTGCCCTTGGTGAAGCCATGTTGGCTGTCACAAATCACCTCCTTCTTTCCCTTGTGCCTGAGCAGAGTTTCCAGGAGGATCTGCTCCATTATCTTGCTGGGTACAGGAGGTGAGACTGACAGGCCTGTAGTTCCGCAGATCTTCCTGTTTTCCCTTTTTAAAAATGGAGGTTATGTTTCCCCTTTTCCTGTCAGTGGGAACTTCACCAGATTGCCACAACTTCTGAAATATAATGGAAAATGGCTTAGCACCTTCATCTACCAGTTCCCTCAGGACCTGTGGATGAATCTCATCAGGTCCCATGGACTTGTGTACCTTCAGGTTCCTTAGATGGGCTGGTACTTGTTCTTCTCATACAGTGGGTGGTTCTTCATTGTCACAGCCCCTGCCTTCGCCTTCTGTGATTTGGGCGGTGTGGCTAGAGCACTGGCCAGTGAAGACTGAGGTGAAATAGTCATTCAGTACCTCGGGCTTCTCCATATCACAGGTGACCAGGTCTCTTGTTTCCTTCTGGAGAGGGCCCACATCTTGCTTAGTCTTCTTTTTATCACTGACATACTTACAGAAGCTGTTCTTGTTGCCTTTGATGTCCCTGCTCAGATTTAATTCTATCTGGGCTTTAGCTTTCTTAATCTGATCCCTGGCCACTTGGACAGTTTCTGTATATTCCTCCCAGGCTACCTGTCCTTGACTGTAAATTCTGGAAAGCCCAGAAAGGTGCAATTTTGAGAAGTACAGGTAATGGTAGAAAATAAGATCTCAAGCTAAAACACAACTGTTAGAATTGGAAAACAACCAGGATATCTGAGGAAGGAGGGAGAGGGCATGAGGACTGGCAGGTCAAGCCCTGCTGGATTTCACCCCCCTCTTGGTATTGAAAAGTCAGTTAGTCTGTATGGAGAGAGAGGACAATCAGAATGGAGAGCTGAAGTTCCCTCTGTGACTTGGGGGCCAGGATTAGGTCTCATGGGAGAAAGGAGGAGGTCAGAGGAGTTGTGAGGCCAGGTGCAACACCTTGGACATTGAGTGTTGGAACGGTACATATGCTGAGGTTATGGAGAATATGAGGAGATAGATGCGCCTCTGTCCATTCTGGTTAAACTCTTTGCAAGCAGGATTGGGAGGAAGGAAGAGGAGAATGATGGTTGCCAAAAGATGGTAGTAGTGTAGTACTGTATTGTGTAGTTTAACGAAATCCATTTGTTGGATTGGATCCATCCAATCTTGAACAAAGCAAATAGTTACTAGTGACTTCCATAGATTTTTTTCCCTTACTGGTATTCGTTGCTGTCTATTTCTTTGACAGAAAATTATACTTCTAATTCACTTTTGTTTAATTATGAAACAAGACTCTTCTAACCTCTTGTGGTTAGAGAGATTCTTCATTCTGCTGTAAACTTTCTGAATTATGCCAGTAACCAACTGAACCGCAGGCCTTTAGCATGTTGTTAAATAAGGGAAAATCAGTTCAGTAACCCCAAAGTAAGCAAAGGGTGATTCTTGCTCTGTAGGGAGGGGATCTGGCAAGCACAGGACTACATAAACTGCAGTCCTTTAGTTTCTGACAATGAAATCAACCAAGACATCCCTACAGTCAAATAAACCTAGAGCTTCAAACTCAGTCTGATTAAAATACCTCAACTGAATAAGAAACAAATTGAATGAATTGTTACATCTACATTTACATATCCTTTACAATTTCTTTGTCTTGCAAGACACTCATTTTGCAAAGACTCACACGTTAAATTTCAGGCATGTGAGAACTGTTGACTTTCATGACCCTTGCCACATAAGCAGTACTTGAAGGATCTGAATCTGTAGTCAGATTTTAGAGTGTATTAAGCATATTAAAGGAGTAATCTCACTGACCCTATTACATTTATGTCAGAAATGCACTCTGATGTCCTAGACTTTAAAATAAACAGTCTGTACAGGAAGCTCTTATTATTCTGCAAACAATGGGGTAATTTCCCGGAGGGAACAGCACTGTGACCTCTGTATGTGATTGATAGCAACGAGCAAGACATGATATTGCCAGTGTCCAGACAAAAGCAGAGTGTTAGCTGGGAGAGATTCCAGCATGTTTTTTATCCAAGACTTTCAGGCTGCCTCAAAGAGATAAAACAAAAATAATTAAATATCATAAACCAAATTCTTTAGGAGCATTAATGTTGCAACGTGCCAAAGTAACACAGGATCTCCAAAATGCTCTCTGGGGCTACATCTCTCTTTTTGTTGCTCTTTCTTTCTGTATAGGAACTTTGGGTCTGTAACTTCAGATACTCCCAACAGCACCCTACTTAAATGCCCTTGAGTAGATGCATGATGAAAACCTATCTTTAGAAACCTTGGTGGTAAATACTGGGGGATATGCGCTATTTAGCGATTCCTTGATCTAGGGCAGCATCTTACACCCTCTCTTAACTTGAGACAGCAGGAATGTGATTTTAGTGGATTCAGGCTACACGTGTGCTCTATTTAGGAACTCTTCCAGCTCACTATCAATATGACTGGGACTAAGATTTGGGGTTTGGGTGGGGCCCAGTACACCGGCACCTGAGAGGAGACAAGCCTACATTACTCCTTGTGACGGCTTGCTGCCAGCCTGGATGGACAGTGGGTGCTGTGCCTTGTGGCTCGGGGTCCACAAACGTACAATTCACAACGTACTCACTCCCTTGGCGATAAGGGACCACACAGGGCTGGCAAGGTGCAAACAGAGCCGCTGTGCATCGCTTTGGGACGTGCTGCAGCCGAAGTACAGTGCGAGCGTGGCCAACAGCTTCCTGAGGCCAGGATGTGTGCTTCACAGAGCCCCCGTGGTCACAGTGTGTCAAACAATGATCCAGGAGGAAATAAAAAGGCTTAATTCAAATATTTAACTCGCTGTATTCGTATTCTGGAACCACAGTTGTTTGTTTATCTTACAGGACATTATCATTTAAGGCTTACCTTCTGTGAAGTTACTCTGGAACTGTTTCATGACATTTTATCCCTGAGTATAAATCCAGTGGGCTGATGCTCTTTTCCTCGAACAGGAGTATGTCCTTCTGGTGTAGTTCAACCCACTTAGAGTGAACAAAGTACTCTTATTTTGGAGTAAGAGTGGCCCTGCTTGCAGTTGTTCAAGGACAGCAAATTTTTTCTGAACTTACTCTCTAATTGGAGACAACTTTCAAATGTATACAGCCTATTTAGATACTTCACAGAGGTGTCAGGAAGAAGATACCCCTTCTGAGGAGTGGTGTCCTTGCTGAAATGCCAACTTCTACCTGCGCTTAGGTAAATACGCAGCCTGGCAATCTCTGGGTGTGTTGCAGGCGCCTCTCTGGAGCAACCTGACCTTTCTGCCACTGCAGGGAATGGCGTGACAACACTGATATTCTGGTATCCAAATATCTCCCTTCCACTTTGATCTGCGCAAAAAGAAATCAAACTAGGAACATACGAATGCACAGAAATATCTGATGACTTTAGGAATTTCACAGCATATCATGTCATAACTGTCGAAATTCTGTGGATGAAGCTCAAATATTCTAAGAACTTCCTTCCTTCCAGTATATGCAATTCTGTGTGCTCAAATATGGGGCAAATTTATACACCCTGGGATGTGATTAGAATTAGGAGAGGGTTCCTGCCATATGGCTACACCTCTGAGTGCAGAATCTCCCGTCGGCTGGAGGCTCTGGATGAAGCACAGTTCTGCATTTTCTTCCACCCCTGACTTCAGAATCATCTGCTGGGCAAATCAGAGGTCAGGCCAATGAACTGAATTTGGTGCATGGAATAACAGAGCAGGAAGGAAACTGCTGTGCTGTACTGCTTAGAGACCAGCGACGCAGGAATACACCCCCAGGGGAAAGAAACTAAGGCAGGAGACACTATGAGTCTCGTGCTCAGCCTGCGTGACTTGAGGGGGTGACTCGGGTGGCAGTAAGGACACCCATAGATCATGGGTGCTGTGGAAGTATCAGTATTGGGGGTTTGGATGTTATCCAGAATTTTCCATTATTGGTGATTTTGGGTGCCTACCATGAATCTTGTTTGCTACTGTAGCAACAGTTTCCAATGCCTTCTTTTAAGTGGGGCCCCTCAAACTATTTCACCCTCGGGCATACCTAGACCACCCCTAAAAATCTTTACACTAATACTTTCTCTAACTTATTTAATTTTCAATTTATTTCTAAATTATTAGCTACTTGTGACTGGAACAAGTGATCAGAGAAATGCTGGGGGAAAAACATCCCATTGTGTGTCTGTACACCAGCTGATTTATATCAACTTACTTCCTGTGGTGAAAAGCATAAATGCTTGGTAGCAGGCTTTTTTAGTTTTAGTGAGTCCAAAAGCAGTTTCAAGTCTATCAGCTGAAGAGAAGGATATTAATACCGGCTCAGCAGCACTTCCTTTCAACAAAAGACTGAATGATGCTTGAATTCAAGTGCACAATTCAACCACATGTTGATTATACTCAGAGTTGTCCCTCTCATTTTATATGAATGTAGCAGTAATCAGGTAATTAGCTTCTTTGCTCTCAATAATTTATATTTTTACAAAATTCAAGTCTCTGATTTTGGAAAAAACATAAGATTCTTGTAATATTTTTGTTAGTTAAACTTCTAATTTGCATTTATTGTCTTGCAAACAGCTTGTGCTTTTTAAAAGAAGTGTAAGGTGCAGCTGTATCAGTGCATCCTAATGCTATACTGGGCAACGTTTGGACAGGTGATGAATGAAGGTTTTAGACTAAAAAGAGGATTCCCAGGTAACTCGTTTGCTTAAATCATCATGACAAAAAAATTTACAAAAATTATCCTGCAGAATTTAATGTGTAGCACATATGCAGGTCAAATTTAAACTGTTGTTGTCACATGAACTGAAAGCATGGACATTTCTTTAAATCTCCACAAAATTTAAGATGAAGCTGAATTTCAAAGGTAATTGGCTGTGAATACTATCAGTCTTAAAGGAGAAAACTAAGCAACCGCTGTTTCCAGATTCATTTGTTTATGAAATTTGTATAAAAACCTTCCATAAAAGACAAGCTGGATTTGATTCAAAGTAGAGAAAAAGGCTTGGTTTTGTTCTTGGAGAGCAGCCCTTACATGTCCACATCGGTGGAACATGTCTCCCCTGACATCAGGCTGTGGAATTGCCTTCATAATTCAAGTCTGTGGAGAAGAAATGAAAGATGCCACACCAAAATGATATCCCTTTATCAGCAGAACACTATTGATTAAATACAGCCCTCAGTCCCTTGGTTACTCTCCACCTACCTCAGTTCCTTGATTGTCATTCCTGAGAACAAACAGAAGAGTTTATGTTATTGTCATTACTTTGTGAACAGTAGTAGTAAATAATTTAATGAATACAGTAGGTGTTTCTGGGTTGTCACCAGGATCATTTCACAATGCAACACTTTTCACAGCTTGGTGAAATGTACTTCTGGGGCAGTATCAGCTTTTAATACTCCCATCTCCCATCTCCCACCAGTTTGCCAAACTATGGAGGAATTTATTCTAAGGCTCTAAGACTAGTATTGTTCAACTGTTTTGATGGAGCAGATGGGTTGATTTGTTTCAGACTTTAGGAAAAGACTGAATGCCTTTTTTCTCTCCTATCAGGTGACTGGTTCTGCATGTTGTCATGTGCAGGGCCAGTGTTCCCAGAGATGCTAAGCTCCTTGTGCAAGGACAGCCACAAATATTGCAAGTGTGCATTCAATGGGCCATCAGGTACTTCAGGAACCTCCAGATGTTGAGCAAAGACAAACGCCAAGTCCTGCATCTGGGACGAACACAGTGTGTATCAGGTTAGGTCAGGGACTGACTGATCTGGTAGCAGCTCTACAAAAGGGACCTGAGCTCCTGGTGGACCAGTGGACCTGGATTCAGCAGTGTGCCCATGCAGTGATGAAGGCTATGCTGAGGACAAGTCCCTCTGCTCAGGACTTACGGGTCTGAATCTGGAGCTGGGTGTCCAGCTTCAAGCCTGCAGTATGTGAGATGTAAACCAGGGAGAATCCAGAAAAGGCCCACTAATATGGTTAAGAGGCTTGGTTACTTGCCCAGGGCCAGCAATGCCCTGACCGGTATCTGTGAGCAGTTGCACCACACCAACAGACAGGACCTGACCCTGGGTCAGCTGTGACCTCCCTGCTGGGAAGGGCAGACGTAGCAAACGTACTGCTGGGGAGGGAGTGAGCTTAGCGTGGGGGCTCATCTAATCTCCCTGGTTCTTAAGTACACCCTTCTATCCAGACCCACTGTGTTTGGTTGTTTGCTCTGTCTCACCCGCTGAGCATCGCTGCTATACGCCCACCTACATTCTTGATTTGTAGCTTCACCCGTCTGAGAGCAGCCTGTGTGCAAACATCCTCCAGACTGAGACCGGAGCACAAACCCTAGCTGTAGCATCACCTTCTGTAACGGGCCAAAAAACATTATTTCCTTACTCTCGGTCTTAAGGAGAGTATCTTACGCAGAACCACTAGTGCTGAAATGGCACAAAAGCCAAACCAAACCACAGACAATCACCTTTGCAATGACGCCAGCAATTATTCCCGTACACCCTCCTGACAGCAGCTCCAGCTATTCTCTTCAGCTGCAATACTCACCCCACCACACAAACCGATGCTGACGCCCACCAGACTAAAAGAAGAGGCAGCATATCCCCGGTCTATAAACCTTTGAAAAACACGTTGGTTTTCTCACAGGCCTCTCTCCCAAATGCATCTGCTTGCCGGCGTGGCTGCCAAGGGAGGAAAACAGGACTCGAAGCCATTTTGGCACAGGGTGCAGGGATGCCGACCGGACCGCCGGCGGCCGGTGCGGACCAGCAGTGCCATCCAGCGGGAGGCGCAGCCAGCGACACCTCCCCGACGGAGCTGCAGGGACGCCGAGGTCGCCCCCCCGCCGCCGCTCCCGCTTGGAGCATCCCTGGCCACCAAGGGGCCGCTCCGCCAGAGGAAGCTGCGAGACACCCGGCAAGTTACGGGGACGCTGTCAGCGCCCTGCCTCCTCTGTCCTGCCAGCCTGGCAGGTCCCTCTGCTCTGGAGCTGGCAGCC
>KZ506065.1:58344-71471 GCA_002844005.1 Limosa lapponica baueri
GCCGGCCCCGCCGGGGCGGGACGGGGGGCGGTCGGCCCACGGTGGGGAGGCTCGGAGGCTCCCGTCCCCTCCCCGGCCGTCTGGGCCTGCCACCACCGCGGAGGCGGTGAGGCTCCATGGTCCGCGCCGGGCCTCCGGGCCCAGGCGGCAGGGGGAGCGGGGCGTCTCAGGCCGGCCCGGGGATGCCTCAGGCGGAGCGGGCGGGCCTGCTGGGACTGCAGTTGTGCTTATATGAGGGGCTTATATGAGGGCTGTAAAGCTCTTCATAACAGACATTTATGGCTTCTGCGGCGGTGTCCCCAGGGAGAATCCCTGGCATGTCCCCTGTGTTGCCCCCATCAAACGATGCTCTCCTGCCGCCCTGTGAAATGGCTCCTGCCGTGAGTGAACTGCGACGGGTGCTGGAGGGCAGCGAGGTTTTTTAGGACCAGAACCATACTTTTTATGAATAAATATGTTGGTGGATCTTTACTTATATTTTAGTATTGGGTTACTTAACATAGACGTGCAACTGTAAAAGTACAGCTAAATCATCTTGAAACCGCATACCTTCGGTTAGAGGAATGAGACTGTAGTTCCAATTTTTTGTCCAAATTAATAAATAGCACACTTCATGAACTGCAGAACTGCTTAATAGTTTCCATGCTATGAGGGGGAAACAGTAAGTTTTACTTTTAATAAAATACAGCTACTACCCCACAGTAAATCATCAAATATTTTACGTTGTGTAGTTATAAAAATGCTGTCTTTCGCTATATTGCTCCTCTAGCTTTCTCCATCTCTCCACCTGCCTGGGAAAAGCTTACGCCTCAGTGCCCATTGCAGAATCACAGAATCTTCGTGGTTGGAAGGGACCTTTGAGATCATCGAGTCCAACCATACACACACACACACACACACACACACAAAAAACCCAACCCAACAATCTCAGGCACTGGATTTTGTTAGCTTGAATATTTTAAAGGAATAATTGACTAAAGACATCTTTGACTTTTCAAGTCATATAGTCTTCATTCTGTTAGTGTCTGTGTCGCACCAAAGCAGTTTAAAAAAAAAACACCAGAAAAAAGTGCTATTTACTGGGGTACTTCAGGTACTGTAAAGCTGCCTACTTACAGAAATGGGTGTTTTTGCTGTTACCTGTGTTACATCTTATGAAAGAGTTGCCAAACAGATTAAATACAACAAAAAAGTAAAACCTAAAAGGCAAAATTGTGTTTGCTTCCAGAAATGGGTTTATTTCTAGAAGAAATCTTTAAAGTTTTAGTTGGATACGTATTGTCATTTATTCCTGCATAGTCCATAGCCAGATCCAGTTTTTCATCTAAGGAACAGCTGTTTTAACAATACCAAAAGTATTATGGTAGTTAACCATATCATATCTGGGAGTGGAGAAGATGGTGCTTCAAGTTTTAAGTGAAACACAGGACTTTCCATATTGTCAGTTTTGGGACTGAAGAGTGGCTGTGCATTGATAAGTTCCCTCCTTCAGATCCTTTTTTTGCTTGGTCCTGCCCTTACTTCTCTGTTTCAATACCCAGCTATGATTTTGTTGTTGTTGTTCTTAGTTGCTTTCTTCATAACTAGTCAAGTGGGTAGGTGGAGTGAGACCTCAGCAGTGAAGGAGGTGGGTCAGCCCTCAACAGTGAAGGAGATGTCATCCAGCTTTCAAGATGCATCTTGTAAAAAAAAAACAAAAAACCAAAACACACACACAAAAAAAACCACAAACAAAAAATCCAACCCAAAACAAAACAAACCTCCCAAATAGTTGTGTGCTGACTCACTTGATAAAGGAAGTGGTATCTTTTTTCCTTCCTGTGCTTCTGGCACTGCTGCAGCTTACTTTAGCTGTATCTGTTTTGAAAGCTAGATGTACATGCAATAACTTTTTTTCCAGAAATTGTTATCCACCCTTTCTTTAAATGCACAGTGGAATCTGGTTTTGACCTTTCTCATCAGTGGCTGAGGTGGAAGAGATGTGGTTCTGTTAATGCCAAGCTGGTAATACAAAAGCTGCTGCAAATGTTAAAAAAGGGGGTCATGTCCACTTCTCTGAGGAAGATTTTTAGTGGATTTATTTGTTTATTTGTTTTCCACCCAACCTGATTTTGCCATGAAATGTGGGAGGGGTCAGAAGACATCTCTAGTGGCTTTCAAGCATTTTCCTTGTCTTATTCCTACATACTCCCTGTTGGGAGCTGATTTGCAAGGAACGGGGGTGGCAGGACTTCTGGGCAAAGACCCGAGGGACTGCAGAGCCTGGAAGAGGGGCTGGGATGAGCCAGGTGGGATGCTGCTGCCCCACTGCAGTGGGCAAGCCCTCACCTTCCCCTGTGCTCTGCCTGTGTCTGAGCAGCCCTGTGTCCATCCATCCCTTCCTCAAGCTGTATCCCCTCTGGCACTAAACCCCCAAGCTGCATTTGTAGTTTGTGGAGCTGCTGTGCTGGTCTTCTCCCCACACCTTGCAAAGTGCTTTGGACTAAAGACTGGTGAAGGACTAGGTGTCTGACTATTTGAGAGAACAGTGACCTCAGCTTGCCTTGTATTTTGGTTTTTGCTTAGAACCTGTTTAGATAAATCCCTGCCAGATATTTCAGAGAGAGGGGCGGTTGGGGTTCGCTGTCTTTCACTGTTCTTTTCAGGGCTGGGAAATCTTCAAATTCTCAGAGCTACACACAAAGATGAAGTTGTATCCAGTATTTTTCTGAAATTTTTCCACGCCTAAGAAGAAATTTTCTGGGTAACTCAATATAAATTATGTTGGGTAAAAAAGTAATTTTGTTCGGTATTCACCTTAGGGAGCAGTTCCAGTATGGTAAAATGATCTCAGGTGAAGGGATTCACGAGGTATTTGTGATTTTTCAGTGCCTAGTGCTACCTGTTTTTAAGGCTACTGTTACTAATAAGGGAAGGGGTAAGGTGTTGGCTGTTTGGAGACAGGCTGTGTTCCTAAACTGGAGGAAGCACAACAGGAAGAGTGTTGTGGTGTGTAAACAGTTGCGGTTGATGGGAAAGGGAAAGCTATTACAACTTTGTCCTTCACTGCCAAGAATATGGCATTGCCACGACTGTTTTCCTGTTATTTTGGGTTCATATATAAATGTATCTCTGTGTGTATGTGCACGTAGGTATGTATGGAGTGAATGTAAAGTAGATTCTGTAGCTTGCTGCTTTTTTCCTTCCAAACAACATCCTCTTTCTGTCATTTTGAGATCTGTGTCTCTAAATGCATATGCTGGAGAACAGACTGGTTGTAACTATACACTTTGGGATTATTTTTGCCCTGTGGTATTCCATCAACACTTACTAATGGTCATGATATATGTAACTTGGAAACTGGGCGAGCCTGACATCTCTGAATACCTGAAAACTTTGAACTTACCAGAACAGCTAATGTCTTGGATATGCATAATCTACCTTGCTTTAAAAGTTCTGTGACGTATTTTATTTCTGAAAGTTAAAGAAATAATACTTAAACACAAGCGTGTTGTTCTTTTGTACATTTAGTATTACCCAAACGAGGAAAATGTTTTTAGCTTTAAGCAAAAATACAGAATTATCTAGAGAAAGAAACTTTGCACAGCAATGATTGATGCACTTTTATCATTACTAGCAGCTTCAAGATCTTTTAAGTTGTGCAGGTTGTGCAGATTTTCTCGAACTATGGCACCTAAGTGGGTTGATAATGAACTCATAATAATTCTTGGACAAAGCAACCAAGAGAGAAATTTTGTTGCGTTCAAGTGAACTGTGTATGTTCCTAAACTCACAGAGTATCTCAAGTTGGAAGAGACCCATCAGGATCATCAGGTCCCACACCCCGCTCCTCACAAGAGCACCTAAAACTAAACCACATGACTGAGAACATTGTGCAGAGGCTCCTTGCCCTCTGACAGGCTTGGGGCTGGGATCGCTTCCCTGGGGAGCCTGTTCCAGGAACCGACCACCCTCTCAGTGAAGAACCTTCTCCTTATGTCCAACCTGCACTTCCCCTGGCACAGCTCAGTTCCATTCCCGTGTGTCCTGTCGCTGGTCACCAGAGAGAGGAGATCAGATCAGCACCTTCTCTGCTGCTCCCCGTGAGGAAGGTGGACATGGCCATGAGGTTACCCCTCAGCCTTCTGGTTGTGGGCTGTGTTGATCTCTAGAAAGAAAGCTGGAAGAGAGAGACTTTCCTTTCAGCAAATTAGTCCTCTGACCAGAGGTTACTAAGCCTGGTGTTGGTTACTGGATTACTTACTGCTTGCTTTGGTTATGAACTGACTCTTAATGTTTAAAAAAAAGAGGGGAAAAAAGAAAGGCAAAAAGGGTATGTGTGGAGGTGGAAGTAGTTAGTAATGGAAAAGTTGAATGGAAAGACAGAGATGAAAAAACTAGATTAGGCCCAATTAAACAAGACTCAAAAGATGCCAGACATTATCCCTTATCTAGCAGATTCCTAACACTTTTAGAGTCAAAATTTGTATTCGAACTGAACAGGGGAAGCATCATGGATATTAATACAGATGTACTTGGCTAATTTGAGTTTATAGCAGCATGCTGATTTAGCTGTCTTAGAAATGATGCTTTTCTGATATGGTGTGCCTCTGGTAACTAAGGAGCACTTTATAAAAATTAATCCAAAGTACTTGCTCTTTTTACTTATATCTGTTAGTAACGTTTGGTCATACTTGTCTCCTGTGGGTTCGAGTAGTAGCTCAAAATAAGTATGAAGTTTTCTTCAGGACCATCTTGTTTTATTTTGCACCAGCTGATGAGCTTCAGTGAGCAAAGAGGTGAACTGCAGGGATGTGCCAGCCTCACAGTCTGTTCTGTGGCTCACCTGGTCAGAGCTGCCTCAGGAACAACCGGATTGTTGCACCCAGTCTCAGGTGTTGGACTTGCACTGTAAACTGTGTTAGTTGTGGGTTATAAGAAATGCTGGGTTTATATAAATACTTGAGAGAAACCAAATTTACTAAAATGTGTTATAGAATATTTGGTCCTTCACATGTTTTTCATCACTGTATTCTTTGATGCAAATATTTCTGCTCTTGAAAATAAGAAAAAATATTTGTATTTATGCACAGAAACTATTAAACAAGGGTCTTTATTTATTGTATGTGAGCTTCATGAGTTTGTTGTATCTAATAATATAGGTAAGAAAGATGGTCAATATTATGGTATCACCTTTCAAATGTTCCTTGGATTCGCAAAAGGGGATGCACATTCTCTCTCTCCTTCAGTGTGTGGCTTTGTAGTTGCCACATATTCATACTTCTGATGCCAAATATGAAATCAGGGCATGAGAGTGATCTGGAATGGAATTTTACCTTTGTGTCAATAGATGTGAAATATGTTTATTCTGGAGAGGTATGTGAGTGCCAACTATTAGTAGACATTGTAGGTGCGTCATATTTTTGTTTGCCTAACCTTGCATTACCGTTCTTTGTTCTACCTGCTTTCTACTCTGTGTATAGCTCAGGTGGTGCCCTGACAAAATACAAACCAGCTGCTTTCTTACAACATGGTCACCTGCAACCGGGACGACATGGTACCTGGTTTGCGTTTAAATAGGTTCTGAACATGCAAGATGATACAGCTGTTTGATTTTTGGTTATTAGGAGTGGCACTCACTGAACTTTGATGTTGGAACTGCTCTCTTCTAAAGTGACCTCCCTAGGAGAAGGGAGACAAGTAGTAACTGCTTCTTGCTGCTTGAAGGAGAGCTGAAGTAGTTTCTTTTTAAAAAGCAAATATAAAACGTACAATCTTCTGTAAAGGAATGGAATGGTTTACTTGCAACAGGCAAGGGAGCCTGTGTTTTTCTATTATATGGTTAATGATAAAACAACGGTGTGTGCTGTGGATGCCTTCATCCAGAAGAACGCTTGTGCCTGCCACATCTCATGTATGGGCTCCTGAATGTGTCGGTCTGGGAGAACTTGCTTTCATCAGTCTTCACCCCGGTCTCCAACTGTCCCAAATTACTGCGTATGCAATTTAGGGTATAACTTCACAGCTGACTAAGGCATAAGTAATGTCATTTGGTCAAACAAGTGGCTAGGCGCAGGTCCCTAACCGCATGTTCCCGTCTTCAGTTGTGTTAATCCTGGAGTCAGGTGACGGTTTGGTGTGTGAGGTCACCTCACTTATCTGCCTGAGTGCTGCCCAGTTTTTCCACACACTAGTCCGCAGTTGGATCATGAAGCTGATCTGGATGGCTATAAGCTGAGACTGTAACTTCCTTCTGAAGCTGTAATGTGTAATGTACCCTCAAAGAACCTTCATCTGGCTCTTAGTAAAGTTTTGTGCCATCGTAAGAGTCTTGATACAGTTAATTCCCTTGGATCGTAGCAAAATTAGATCTACTAATTGGGGTATTGTGTTAATCTATGTAGCACTTAGCATTAAAGCTTTTCCTGTTCTTCTGGGGTTTCTCTTGAGAGGAAAAAACCCCAAACATTCCTGAAAGGATCATGGGATGGATAAGATGTAACGTGTACTTGGGAATGCAAGACAGAGGTGTCATGCCTTAGTTTGGCCTGTGTTTCTCTTGGAGGAGTGCTAGTTTAAAGAGCTGCTTTGCTCTCTTTCCCCTTCTTACGACTCGTCATGATGCTGCCTTTTAAGTTGTCTTTCAGGTGAACCCGGCTGGGAAGCTCATCTGTGTTAAAAGCCTCCCCACCCCTTTTCCTGTGCTACAGTTGGACGTTCAGCCATGCAAATGCCTGTACTGTCCATGCTGGGGCAAGAGGTCCGTGGGTTTTGTACGTTAAACCCGCAGTAGGATGTGAAGTGTCTGTGGTGTTCTGGTTGGGTTGCTGGAAACCTGCTGGAAACCTGGGGCTATGACTGCGGAGACTACCTTCTTGAAGCGACGTTTAACCAAACACCCTATCTTTTAAAAGCATAGGAAAATAAATATAAGCATACTGATTTTGAAGACCTGTTCTCGTCACAGGTAATTCCTCTGTTATGGTGCACAACTGCTGCAGTGGCAAACCACCATGAGGGTAGTCAAGATTTTACTCTCTGAGATAAACGGGAAATCCAAGATTGTTGGCAAATTTTCTGATTCCTGTTGTGAATAACTTGCAAGGTGAGTGAAATTCTGGAAGTGCTTGCTGGAATTTATTAACAATTTAAGTGCTCTACAACCAAAAAGCATCATGTTTTATTACTTGGATAAATAATCTAGAGTCCTGTGAATTACACATTCTAAAGGTACTTTTAAATTACATGGGAATTTTTTGCCATTCCCATAGTAATTAGTTTCAACACAGTCTTTCTGGTTACCGTTGGTACTTACAGATCTCTGTGCCAAACTTGCTACAGAGGTAGCACCTCGCTGGGTCCTTAAGTGAGGACAGGCGCTGGCGCTGAAGGAAGACAAACGACCAACACCTCGAAGCCCTTTCTGTTTGAGGGTTCAGCAGGTTGCCACAGGGTGTCACCAGTGCGCTCAGAATAGGCCGGCTTTTAACGGGGGATGTTTCGTGGTAGTGATGTCAATCTGAAATGATTGTGTTTCCTGAAATTCTGCAAAACCCAGACCACGGAAGTCTTCAGTGAACTGCTAGGGTATGGCTTCAAATGACCCCTGAAGCAAACCATCCGGATCTTTGAAGGAATATTTTGGGGCTGGAGAAATTGAGAGACAGAGGCCCGAGAGCTTTGCAACAAGCCGCTGTGGTGTGCTGGTAAATGCAGGGAACCTGCTGCTGGGGCTTAGCAGGCTTCCAGGATCCTTTTGAGTATCTGTAGAACCAGGCTTAAAATCAGACACACATACTTTACCAAAACCAGGGCAGAGCTGAAGGGAAACGTGACAGTCTAAGATTAACTGCCTTTTAAAAAGATGGATGAGTGAATGGTAAGGGTTCATTTTAAACCACCTTATAGAGATTTAACAACAAAAGTTTAAGATTTTGCCATATGTCCCACGTGAAAGTTGTGTTACCTTCCTTACCAATTCTTCTGTTTGTTTGCCTACAACCGAGAAATGAAATGTCACAGGAAATGAATGACTGCTTTTCCTATTAGATGTGTAAGTTTTGGACCACTGATAATATTAACCAAGGCATTGATGAGCTGCCCACTGTAGGGCCAAAGCAGTTCTGAACTCCAGACAGCTGTTCCTCCAGCAGCTGGATGGACTAGAAGAATTAGGCGAAACAATTCAGGCGAGGATGGATTGGCACCTGGTTTTGTCAGCGCAGGCGGGGAACTGGCTCCCTAAGTCAGTGGATGATAAAATAATTACAAGGGCTTGGATTGTGTGCGTGAGTTTGCATGCTCGACTCTTGTAGCTGAGAAATGGTGCTTGCCAATTAAGCTCCACACCCATGAAATGGATGGCAAAGTCCAAGTTTCAAAGAGGAAACCAGAGTTACTGGCGAAACTTGCAGACCAGGCAGGTGTTGCTTTTCTCCCTTTCCAGCCCCGGCGGCTGTCCTGTGGTCTGATTGTGCAGCACAAGCCGCAGTGGGGTACGGGGGTGCGTGCGTGCCATCTGTTTACTGTGCACAACGTCTGCAAACACAGCTCTGCGTGATCATCTCCAGGCTCTGTAACTTGTGTATCAAATACAAGGAAAAAGATTTCTTCGTTTCACAAAGCCCTCCTAGCTTCTGAGTTTAAAGTACAGTCTGTTCCTGATGAGGTTCACCTGCAAGTACCCCGTGCAGCTTATTAATGTAACGTTGCAATGCAGGATCCGGAAAAGCCTGTTGCAGTAGTGCTACCAAACATGAGCTGACTCGCAGGGTGACAGCTGCTCAGGATTCCTCTTTACAGTTTGTTGTTTCTGTATCTCCTTTTGTTATCTTTACCATTACCCTTTTACAACACTATCAGTATGGAGTGTAAAAGAACCCCATTCTTTCAGCTTGGCCAGAGAGGGGTAGGGGGAAAGACTTTCCTGTTCTGTTGCATTCTTGCAGCAAAATATTCCTGGTAAAAATGAGGAGTAAGGGATTAGTAAGCTTTTATGAATAAGAATTTAAACCAGACTTCCTATATATGTATCTCAATACACAAACATAAGGAATGCAGCTGATGTCTGCAAATATCTGCTGAATGTGCATTTTGGTTTTTCCTCACTCCTGCTGCAGAGGAATGATAAGTCACTTATCCTTTCTCCAGAACTAGGAGACATACTGACTGCCACTTTGAAGGTTATTACACTTAACTAATTTAGACAGTGTTGATGACAGTGAGTATGAACATGAACAGAAGTGCCAAGGATCATGCCTAATAACAGACTTGGTGGTTCTATTTAAACAAAAATGACACCTTCATTTCAAGTACTGTAGAATTACACCTTGTAAGTACTGTGGTTTTGAACTGAGGTGCAGCATTTGCAATGGTCAGAAAGTTTGAAGTTTTGCATTTTTAAAACTACTGAATCGAAGTAACTAACTGTTGATTTAGCTGCTGAAATTCCAGTGGCTATTTCTCAGTGCTGTCATGGTTAATAATTGAATAACTTGCTGTGGTAACTTTAATTCTCCAGTTTTGACCAGGTATAAAATGTTTGGTGGCTTCTAAGATGTTCTGCCTAGTTTCTTATCTTAGCTTCTAATAATGATATGATAGCCTGACATGATATAGAAACATCTGTATCATTTATATAAAAGTAGAGCATCCTGCCTAAAATATGAAACTGCTGTAATGGAAACTGGGCTAGTATGAAACCATCAGACAAAAAAATCTCCCCAGATTGTTTTTCACAATATGTACCTCCTCATCCAATTAGTTTTGGGTTTTTTTATTATTTTCTTAATTAAGTGAGGTGCTGAATTATACTATGATACTCATTGTAACAAAAATATGTGTTGACTTTCTGTTGTCTGCTGAGGAGGCCCTTCAGGGATAAGAAACTGCTCCTGCCAAAGGGTTGTTGATTCTTCCTTATTATGTAGCTTCAGGATCTTTTCATACTTTGGTATCCCCTTTGGTCATAAGCTTAGGACTGTAAAGAGAAAATGTTGCCAGGGTTAGTTGGCAAAGGGATTCCTCAACAGCTCCACATGTTGTTTCCTTCAAAAATCTTGGCTCTGTGGATCTCTCATTTGCTTTACATTTCCGTAACTGTCTAGAAGATGGCTTTTTGTTTTTTCTTGTTTGCTTTACAAATATGAACTTTCATTTGCCAAATCCCTGCTGATTTTTAACATGTATAGTTTTCACTAGACCTGTAAGTATCCATTTTCCTTTGTAATGACCTTCCTTTCACCTGAACCTTGCCAATAAGTTGAATATTTAATTTCACATGGCTTACTAGCATAATCATTGGTGATGTGAGTGGTAGCCCTTTTGTTTTCTCCGAGTTAGATATATTTCCTGTAAAACCTATGAGTAGATCTTAAAATTGTTGAATATATTGCACAGGAGGTTGTAATTCTTTTTATGTACTCAGCTGGAATATAATTATCTAATGTCTTTAGGTCTGCGTTATAAGTTCTGTATCATTCCTTTATTTGTTTTCCCTGTAATACTCCATTCGTGCAGGAAGATGCAGATGCTATGAAATAATCTTTGAATTTTCTTTGACTTTCCATTCCATGTATGAGTTTCAAGTGCTCTTAAATGATTAATATAAAAAATAGTTTAGTATTTTGAGTAATACTCAAAAATACTTAAACACCAACCTTTTGTTTCAGAACTGGGACCTATTAACATGTTGGAGGTAAGTTCAAGTGTTCTGTGTGCGTTCTAATTGCTGCACAGTTTAATGAGCTTTCCCTTCTGTTTGGCTCCGTATGTGATTTTCATGCTTCAATAAATTAATTTTCTTGCTGAATTCCAATAGATCTGAAAGAAAGGCAAATTGCTTAATTTTAATTAGCTGAAATCTGGGTCAAGTATAAACAAATTTTTAGAAATTTTTCTAGAAACAAAGTTGTTCATCTCAGAGTTCTGGTTCTTCCCCCGTATAGGTAAATCAAACATATAAAAATAGCTTGCCTATGTGCTAACTTTTTGGTGGCTTCTTTGGGAAATACTATTTCACTGTATGGGAGTGCTGACTTTGACGTCTTACTATGCTTGGTACTAATATAAGTAAGCTGGTGTTATACGGTGTATATAATGATTAACCTGTGGTAGCTCCAGAATGCTTACCTGCTGACTCGTTTTTGGCACCAAGGGCTCAAAACTCTCCCACTACTTACTTGTAAATGCTGCTGGACTTGAAAAGTGTTTGACTTGCATGCTACCACTGTTAAGTGATTTGCTTCAATAAACAAAATAAGATCATATCAAAAATATTCTTGAACTAGATGATATTTAAGATCCCTTCCAAATCTAACCATTCAATGCTGCTATGATTTTAGAGATTTGTTTCATATTGGCTACTTAGCTGTAGCCCTGGTTGTATGAAGAGCTTTAAGACATCTTAAAAATTCTTTTATCTACTCATTCAGTTATGTTTGGAGATTTTCTAAGCCAAAATAAGAGGCAGTCCAAAGCATCTGGACTTTGCACAATTTTTTGGAATATTTTTGGGTTTAGATAATCCGTAGCATCTGATAAGGAAAGTTACATCCCCCTGATTTCCTACTTCAAAAACTGTAATTTATACAAGTAGAATTACCAGCTTTGTATAATAAGTGTTCCAAGGAGGTATTAATAATACTCATGCGCTGTACCTACTGCATGCAGTTGGCCCTCTTCCTCCAGCCTGCAAAGAGGAATGCTGTTAAAGTACCAAATAGTACAAACCCCATGCAAAGTAAATGCTGGCTGGGTGTTTAACAAGTACGCAGGAGTGAACACTTTGATAGTTTGAGAACGTATACTGTTGGTTTAAAGGAAGATAATTATCGAACTGAAGAAAATAAACTTCTTTTAGACAAGTTTTTCAATCCTTAGGGAATTTTTTTCATGAAAGGAAACGTGACTTAAGGAATTTGCACATCTAAATGAAACTTAGGTAGAAACGAGGTTCAGAAATCCAGTCCTGTAAAACTTTTCTGCTGATGCTTAGCCCTGGAAGAATACAAGCTGTGCTGTTACTCTGTTTTTCACTTCATTAACCCCCTGTATTTTTCAGCTTTTTAAACCTGGAAGTGCCCCGGACTTAACTGACTAGCTAAACATGGTGGATATCCAGGAAAAAAACGCAACCCACAACCTTCCCAACAATGAAGATATCTCCCCCACACTTCACTGGCTTCTGCAAGGTTTGTATGGGATGTGAACTGTAATTACCACCATTTTAAAAGAAAATCCATAAGAGTGGGGTGGCATGGCAGGGCGAATGAACCAGCATCTGCAAGACTGGACCAGCGCTCAGAATAAAATGGACTGGGAGTGCACAAACACTTTGGAGACTTGCAGCATGTGCTTAAAACCTTGGCTTCCTCCTTGTAAATTATCCTGCTGCACGTTCACACCTGCACACGTTCATATCCTGCTGCACGATGGCTAAGTACAGTGAGGCCAGCAGCTGTGTTGGAGGCAGCCTGGAAACAAGATGAGGAGCACCGTGACCTGCAAGTAGTGTGACCTCCTGTCATGTGCGCGAGGGGAATTTCTCTTTTCCTGCCTCTAAATGGCTTTTCACTCATTTCTCACTCACTCTAAATGGCTTCTCATTTTTCAGTGAATCCTGTTCCATCGGGCGTCGTTAGAGCACGCACTGATCACTTGGGGTATTTTTAGAAAGCGCAAATAATGGCAGAGGCATGCTTTGAATTTTCCTTCTATAGCAGCGGCAGAAGTGCCAGCAGTTCACATCACGCGGCTGCTTAAACAAGCCTACAACTATTCCAGTAACATTTTCCCACCCAAACATAGCATCCAAGCGCCCTGCGGAGACCATGTGCCAGCTGGAGCCTGGCTCGCCCCGAGGGCTGCGGGGTGGAAACTTAACCGTTCAACGCCTCTGTCCGTCCTTCCATCCTCGTGATGTTCCAGGGAGCGGGACAAGGAATTTCAGCCACCTCAAACTTCGCGGGGAGACACCTGCGATGGCGCATCTGTGGAAGAAGTTGGGAGCATCGGAAGGAAAAGAGGGGGGAAAAAAAACCCCACAAACCACCCGCCATCCCCCCACCCCCCTTTACGATCGTAACACGGAAGGGGGCTCGTCCACCTCGGTTTTCCGTGGGTCTGAGGGGTTTGTAAGAATAAAACCG
>KZ506065.1:87805-106005 GCA_002844005.1 Limosa lapponica baueri
GGTTTCTTGGTCTCCCCTTCAGGGCTTTATCCCATGGTGCTGTACCAAGGAGATCCCTGAAGAATGAATCCTTCATGCTTATTGATGCTGCTTCCCAGCAGTTTCCAGTATTCCCAGGAAGGCAGCCAGTCTGTCCTGACCACCCCCACTTTTCTTAAACACCTATAAATGTCTATTTATAGGAGAGTTTAATTATCTCATTTTATTAAAAAAAAATCAAAAAAGCCGTCTTCTGTCTCTTATCAGAGTAGTGTGACATTCCAAGTCTCCTTTTTTCTGCATGAGAATGCAAGTTTCTATTCCCTACTTCATCAGGCTATGTAGGGCTTGTTGGCGTGTGAAGCTTTTATCAGCTTGGAAACTTAGGTAATCTTTTCTTCTCTGTCATGCTGTAGAATTGTGTTTTCCTTGAGCCACCAGAGAGGTTTGAGAGCTGCAAACTGCCTTTTACCTGGAGTGCAACATTGGCACGTTGCCTTTGGCTGCTTCCAGTATACTTGAGATATGTGGGCTAGATATGGCCAGGAGTCGTCTTTGACTATGTTTTTAATTAGAAAAGGCAGAAAGTAGTTTTTGACAGGAAGATTTCATAGGCCTGAGAGTGACAAAACGACAGGAAATAATGTGTTGCTAAACAACCAGACCTCCTTAATTGTGATTACTTTTTCTCGTCCACATCAGTAGACTGGGGAACTTGTGTCACCTACGTTCTTGAGGAGTGCCAGGTTAGATCTCTCTTCCTGTATGTGTTTCATTGATTCTGTTGATTCAGACTTCATCCTAGTACAGAATGGAGAAATTTCTAGAGATCTTAACAATTTTGAGGGCAAAAGAACACATTCTCTGTCTAGCACTAATCTGTACTTTCCCACTTTTGACAGCATACGTAACAACTATATCAGCTTTCACCACACCTTTTCCTTCCTGTCTAGAGCAACACATTTTTTGTTGCACTTACCTTTGTTTAAATTTTTGAAGGACTGAACACAGCTTTTAAATGCAGGATGTATTCTTTCCATTCACTCAGTAAAGGATCTTTTTTTCTTTTTATGCTTACTATTTGATAGGAAGGGTATTGCCTGCAAGACAGGTATTTTAGGGTTAACATTTTCAGCATAAACATAATTTAAGCTGACAACTTCAAAGAAACTTTTGTGACTAAAACAAAACTACCAAGAAAGCAGCAAAATATGGAAAGGAAGAACAAGTAGGTAACATAAGACATATTATATTGAAATGTTACATTGAGAGAAATTTCCTTACACCAGAAATTGTTTTTTTTAATTTTCATTCTTTACTTATTTTATTCTATGGGTTTTTTTAAATTTTTATTATGTCAAGTAAAGAGCAAAGGGTAGGGAGTATAGGAGTGAGAACAGTATTTTCACTGCTGTGTGCATAGGAAATGTAAAATAGGCTGAAGTGCTCAAATTGAGTTTTTGGAGAGAGATGAAAGTAAAACCGATGTGCATGGAAAGCAAAAGGGTTATTTCAGCTGTAAACCTGAATGCAGACTGGATCCTTAAAAGATGGATAGCACTGTATTTCTTTTAAGAAATTTACATTTAAAATAAACACAGAAGATGAGTAACAGCAATTGGAATTTGTGATGCTGCTCTGAAGATGAAATGCAGCTGGGAATTGAAGCAATTTTGTGTTATCAGGCAGGCAGAGCCTCTTAGTGCATGACTTTCTGAAGGTAAAATTTCTCTTGTCATTGTGCTAGGGAAATAAGGTTGTATGACCTGTGTGCTCAGTGGCTAATCCTCACTGCAATTTTATTTTTGAATAAAATGACTGCCTTTGAGGTGAGGAGAAAGAGTGACTTAAGAAGAGAGGAACAACTTAGGGTGAGTGTGACAGAAGAATTTTGTGTGATTTTCTATTTAATTCCTGTAGGGAACATTGAAACTACGAACTTTTGTTTGACAGAAGATAACCTTCCTGTGGCAGATGAGGGAATCGAGTGTATCTAATTGGGATTCTGCATGGGATCCTGCAGGATGATACGCGAAATCCTCTGAAGGACAATGTGCTCCAGCCCAGCTTCTAAGACTGTAGGAGGAAGGATTATAGATCTTAGTGAAATGAGGCAGAAATTTCTTTAACCATTACAAATCTGCTGTTGACCCTCTTTTGCTACTTCTTTCTCATGTGAATGTGCACTCAGAATTTTGTGTCTGCCTGCAGAGATCTCGTGTCTGCCTGTTTCTGTTTGATTGCTTGCAAGTTTAGCAATGGTAAGAGCCGTGTTAACCACCTGAATGATACGCAGGAGTAGCAAACTGGTTTGTAAGCAGTTCAAGCTGGCCCTGCTGGTTCTTGCACTACAAAGCCCTGCACATTTGTTTAACATCTGTACTTTTGCTGCACACTACTCTAGTTATACAAACCCATTAAACTGCCATCAGATATTGTCTGGCTGGTTACATTTGCTTATTACGTTTTATTACAAGAGGTCAGGGTTTGATGGTTTTCTTGTGAGAGGGATTGTCCTGCTTTGAGTGACCCTCTGCAGGAAATTCTAGCATTTGCATTTTTAGTCTTCTTTTTAATCCCTGTCTTTGCCCACAAGACTCCTCTTTCTACTGTGTTCCTGGCTCTTTCAGTTTTTCCAACTGCTGGAATTTTTTCTTGTGGGCAGTCAGAAATATAGGTTGCTTCCAGGCAGCGCTCATTTAATTCTCGAGGCTTTGGCGCTGCAATGCTGCATCAGAGTTAGATTTTTAATGGGTCAGAGTAGGGGAGTGGAGAATGCTTTTATAGTAAGTCAAGTTCTGTAAATCTAGAGAACATAGAATAGATTCAGAGAACCAGATCAGAGAAGCTTGTTTCACTTCCCATCTTGCAGTTTCCAAAATGCCTGAATGTGCATAGAAGTGGGCTTTCTTCTTAGAATAGCTCTAGCCTTAAAACAGTCCTCATTATGCGTGCAGCTGAGAAGTCTGTCCGTGCAGCTGTTGTGAGCATCGTGGCTGGGGGTGAAGAGCTGGTGCTGGTACTGCTCTGCTCAGCCCCGCTCCCTTCGCACGCAGCGCTGCAGCGTGTCCTGCGGGACGAGCAAGAGGACAGTGGTGCTGTTGTACAAGTGGGTTCATCGTTACCACTTTTACATTTGAAAACGAATACTGTATAATATAATAGCAAACTTTTTGAATCTGGCTATTTGGAAGGATTCCAGGGGGTCGCAGCTGGGATGCCTGACATGGATCCTGAAGTGACGGAGTGTTAATGTACTTTTGGTGAGGTTTGGATCGGTAGGTTCTTTCCTCTGATCTACACAGATTTATTCTCAGCTCACTCGGCACCATAACTTGATTTCTAAGCTGTTGCGTTTTGGCGTGTTTTTTTTTGAGTAAGATAGTATTTTTTGTATGGGAAGTATAGGTTTGTAGTACAGTACTTATACATGTCTCCTTTACGTTCTTTTTTTCACCATCACCATGGCTTATAAAGCTAGAGTTAAGGGATATACTTACCTATAATTCATAGTGTTCACATAATTACAGCGTGCTGGATGCTGGGTTTGGTTTCTTAAAGGATTCTTTTAATATTTTTCAAGATTTCTTATCCTGAAATCTCAAGCCATTGTGTGGACAACTAAGTAATACTGAATTGAAACAACTAGTGGCAAATAAACACCAATTTCTGTGAGATGCTTCTGGATCTTGACATCTTTCTTGCAGTGGTAGTAGAAGGTCTGAGTTCTCCACTCACACGTTGCAGAAACCAACATAAATGCAGAGGAGCTTCACACACATGTACCAGTCTGCCAATATCCTGCATAATGTGTTGGAAATGTGAAAGAAACATGCCTTTGTAATATCATCCCTGTTTATTTCCATTTTTATGTTTTAACCTCGTGTTTTTTCCAAATTGAAATAGCTTTTTTTTTTTTTACAGAGTCCATTTATTACAGTAACAGTAATTATTATCTTACCTTATATACAAACCAGCACTGTAAATGTGAATGTGCCTTTCTCCTTGAGCTGCTGCTAAGCAATCACTCGCCTTTTTCTGGCGAGCAAGAGTTTAAACAAAAAATAAGTCTTTGTTCACTCAAAGCCAGGTTGTGTCATGTGTGACATTTTGTTAATTAGTAAGGCTTTTCAAAGGAGCAGATATGTAAAATAACACCACTTGTTAAACTGGTATTTGTAGCTATTACATGTGAAATGTCTTTAAGTTTTGGATGTATTCAGTGCCTTGGAAGAAATAAGGTCTGAGCACTGGACTCCTAAATTTTAATTGTAGCTTTGATGTTCTCTTTTCTAAAAGCTGGAATTTAATTTTTGTCTCCAATTCCTTATGTCTAAAGTGGGGGGAGATAACTGTCTTATCTTGGTAAGTCGTTAAATTTTATCAAGTGCTTTGGATACAACAAAACTCTGTTACAAATGCTGAGTATTGTCTGACTTTTTCTACACAGTGTTGACAATTTTGGACTTGGTCTTCTGCTTCAGACTAAGCAGATAAAACGCATGGTGTCATCATATGTTGGAGAGAACGCTGAATTTGAACGCCAGTATTTAACTGGTGAGCTTGAAGTTGAACTTACACCTCAGGTAAGGCGCATCTCTAGGAGACCAGTGATTTCTTTCCATCTAAAATACCAAGAAGAATAATGCTTAAGTGCTCTTATAAAATTATTTTTCAATCCAAATGTTTTGCCTGTGTGCAGATGTGCAGTAAAGACAGATGGCACTTGCAATCTTAGGATCACAGGGTGTACGATGCAACCAGTCTGTTAACTGACTGGTGGTATTTTGTGAATTCCATTTATGACTTTTACATTATATTCATATTATATATATGTGTTTATTTTATTGTACAATGTTTGATTTTTGGTAGTTCCTCCCAGATTCCAGGAAAACACACGAAGTATTCTCATTACTGTGATCCGTATAAGGGGAAAGAAGTCGGGGAGTTGCCGAATTCCCATATTGGTGGCAGCTGGGGTGTGCTTTTGGGGGTGTTGTGTGTGCAGTGTCTGCCACCTAGTGGGTAAGACTCAAATTAGGAGATTTCGGTTCATTGTGAGACATAACTGGTTTGGGTTTGTTCATTAAATCTTAAATAATTAATCTCTGCATAGTGTTAAGAGCCAATAATTACAACTTTATTTTTTAGCATCATATTTTTAACTGTTTCAGCACTTCCATGCTATGCAAATAGCCTGAATGCAATGAGATCCTAAAACCATGAGTTATCAGTCATATTCTCTTGCGATCTAGTTTTGTGAAATTAGTACTCCTAACTTTAAAGCCTGCAGCGTGTTAGTGTGTGGTGTTTCCAAAGGTAACATGTAACATTTGGGCTTTAAAGCGCTGTTGATTTAAGTCTCTTGAAAAAGCAACTGTATTAAGTTTATATGGACTCTTGGGCTCCATCTCTTGGGAATGTCTCTTAACATCTCAGAGATGGGCAGAAAAGCTCCTTTTATACCCAGTCAGCTAATATGGAAATAACCAGGCACTTGTCACTTCTCGTGTTTCAAAAGCGACAAATCTCACCATTCTATCATCTCACAATTCATTTTTTTCCTTCTTCCTACTTAATGTTCATTGCTTGCATCTATAAGAACTTGAACTCCTCAGACGTGTAATTGGCTTTGTGGACTGCACAAACAAACTATGTAGATCCAGCATGAAAGTACTGGGTCTACAGTGTGCAGTGGTAAACAGTAAGGTAAACTAATGACTTGCTAGGAGACGTGGGGATTTGAAATATTTGTGTCAAGATAAAATAACCTTTTGGAAAATTCTCTTGAAGTTTGTTATGACTTTAGGCAAAATGGAGAACTGTTGCGTTCTTGTTGTACAGTAAAGGAGAGGTCATAGTGAGATCTTGAAATGCTGTGGCTGTTTGGAACACCAGACATTGTGCCATCTGTCTCTTGCTACCATTTTGTAAACGTACCAGAAGTTACTGTGTTTCTTGCAGGATATCTGGGGAAAATGAAACCTATGTTTTGGAGGCCATCCAGCTAGATAATTGACCATGATGGTCTTGTCTTTCTTTGAATATAAAAAAATACCAAAACCAGAAATAGTTGGGAAAGGACACTAAGAAAAGAAGGCAGACATGTCTTTGGCCAAGAGTCCGTAATTAAGGCTGATGAGGAATTTGGGCTGTTATTATCTGTGAAACAGCTGGACACAGGGCAGAGTGCAGATAGGGTGGTCTAATAGAATAGAAATGCTGTTCTGTCAGCTTCTTGGTATTCTTAGCATGGGCAACCCAGATCTCTGGACTCTGTCTTCCTTCCTTGATCTTGTATGCGCGGCTGTTCCAACTTGGAGTGAGGTATGAAGTTTTTCTTAAGATGTTGGAGAATGAAACATAAATACATAGGACTACTATAAGAGAAAATCCTTCCAGCCTATGTAGGCAGGTGAGAAAGAGAAAAAGAACATTGTACTCTTCTCAGAGTAATGGTTTGGGAAGCAAGCTGAAGGAGAGGAGGCACAGCAAAGTGCTGGGGATGGGGGTTGACAAGGAATTGTGTGACAGTGTGCTCTTGAGCAATTTATGGCTGTGTGTGAAGCATTTCTCGCCGTAGCCAGTATCAATCCCACAAAGAAGAGCTAAAATGGGAGGAAGTAATAGATGTGATGGTCTGCTGAGTTCAGAAGGAAAAGCTCCGAATGACAGGATATAAAAATAAGTTCATGCAAGATATTCATCAAAGTTTGATTTGTTCTTCCCAAATGACCAGTTCTTAAATGTGTTTTCCCACAGGGTACGCTCGCTGAACGTATTAGAGCAGGAGGAGCAGGAATCCCAGCATTTTACACCAGTACTGGCTATGGGACACTGGTGCAGGAAGGGGGTGCACCTATCAAATACAACAAGGATGGCACCATTGCCATTGCTAGCCAGCCAAGAGAGGTAAGATGTCAATTTGTTACTAGGAAGCCTTCTGCTTTGAAAACTGAATTTCTCACATATTTCCAAGCTGAACAGTACTTTAAGCACCTCCAGACCAAGTTTAACCTTGCTACATTGGATTAACAGGATACCTGTGGTACCAGACCCATTACTTTTCCTCCCACCGCTTACTTCTGTCCCCTGTGATGTGTTAGAAAAGATTTTACTTGACTTAGCATCGACAAGTGTTCCAGGTGAAAACCTACCTTGCTGAGTATACTCTTCATTGGACAGTTCTGTGACCAGGTTCACTGTGTATTTAGACAAAGCCTTGTACCAGGCCACTGCAGTGCACAGTATGGATTGAGGACAACCTCCTATTCACAGGGCAGGTGCTCCTTATATACTGTGGTATGGAGAAAGCAGCCCTGCACTGTACATGAAGATTTAGCATTAGAAGGGATGAGACATTTTCCTGTTAAACAGGGAATAGCTCTGTTGACACAAACTTTCAGGAAATGCATTTGCCAACAGTTGAAATGCAATTTAGTCTGAGTATTTGAAATTGCAAAGAAATAAAAGAGAGTGTGGCTTCCAAGTGAGAAACAAGGGCTTCATACTGAAATTGGATGTAGAATTTGGAGAAGGGAAGGTACTTCTCAGTGCCATAACTGTACTTGGAAAAATGGATGGGGCTAATGCTTTATCTTCCAATTAGGCTGCAAAATAGCATTAGATTCTACCTCAAGAACGTCTCTGGGTATAGATAATTTCCCCCGATCCATGGTTTTTGTGTATTTTGTACATGGCTATTTTCAATATATATTCATTACCTAATCTTTTTGTTTCCTTATTTTTCTTACTAAATGTGTCATTATGATGTTTTACCATTTGAAGGAACGCTTTGTTTATAAAATTATAATTTTGATAATGTTTTTCTTCTACTTGCAACATTTGTGAAGAAGTCTCTTGCTTTCTCAGTCTTTTGGGGGGATAATAACATGCCTAGCATGATTTGGTCAAATCCATTCTCCAAATCCATTTTGAATACAAGTGTCATGTTATAAAAGCTCAGATCTCCTTTTACAGGATTGAAAAAAATCACTTATACGCTTCTGTCACTTTGTCCTTCTCAGAAATTTTAAATAACTCTCAAGTAACTTTTGTGCATACTCTAACTTTCTACATTGTTTAAAGAAATGCTATTTCATGTTTCTATATAGAATTAAAATACTAGCTATTCGTCAGTTACATATTCTGACTAAGGCACAGTATCATTACAAATACTGATCATGCATGCAGGAAAACCAAATTAAATTCAGCCTGTCAGATGGTGTGATTTGAGTACTCTGTCTCAAATCCACTTCATTTTAGATTTGGTGTTTCTGGTGGTGGGCAGTGATTATGAACTTTTTCAACAGTTCTGCTGTAGCACTTCAGTTTTTGGTTAGCTGGTAGATGTGCAGGAAAATAAGCATGTCTAATTCTGGTAGATGGAGCAGCAGGAGTATGGATCTGATTCTCATTCTGTTTCCCTAAATAGACACTATGATAAAACTGGGATTTACAGCCTTTCCATACTTCTTCGTTATTGTACAGTTGAGGTACAGTTTTTCAGATAAAACTTTATGTAGTACAAAAAGAAGTCTAAATATAATAATCTGTAAAATTAACCTCATAAAATAAATATTGCATGCGAGATCTTTTTGAAGAAACCTACAGCTCAATAGCATACTTTTCTCTGTAGGTGCGAGAGTTTGATGGCCGGCACTTTATTCTGGAGAAGTCAATTACAGGAGATTTTGCTCTTGTGAAGGCATGGAAGGCTGATCGTGCAGGAAACATAATTTTCAGGTATGACTTGTTTACCACTGGGAAAAGATTCTTTAATGGTTTAGACAATGGAAGAGAAGGAGAATCCTGTCTCTTGTGTGATGGCAAAGTAATGTTTTACTGATTTCACTTTCTTTCATGTTGCCTTTCCCTACTGTCAAATTATACTGCTATAAAGAACAAAATATAATTGCTTTTTCTAATGACTTTTGAGAATGCAGACATAGCTGTGAAATAAAACATTAGTAGTTAAAAATGAGACATAGCAGACCAAAGCCTGCTATTATGATGGCTGTGGATAAAAGTAGTGACATTCTGTTCATTTCAATTTTCATGTTAGTTTGGGTCCTTTCCCTTGTGCAATTGAAAACCCTGAACCCAAGAAATGCAGCTTCATGTATGCCAGAAGAGAAGGGAGCCAAGTCAGTTTCCTGGCCAGTCAGTGATGGGAAAACTTGATTATGTCCCCAGAAAAGCGTGTTTAAAGTCAATCTGTTCTCAGTGGTGTAGGGAGAGGCAGCATATGAACTTAAACATCTATTGTAGTGAAAAGTTTGGGTGTTGCACTAGTGATAACATCATTTATTTGAGTTGCTATATTTGTGCTCTGGTTTGACCTGAACTGAAGCAGGAGAGGTTTGCGTATGTTTAATGTCTGGTTTTTATTTGTTTATTTTATGGCTATCAGATGAAAAGGTAAGTGTTACGGTAATCACTTGCAGTTTACTACAAGAAGATGCTGAATGATGCAGTCTGTCTTTGTATGTTTTAAAACAAACAAGGAGTTGAAAAAGCAGCTGAAAAATATGCGAATAAAAGAATACTGATAATGCTTTTTGTGTATGTATGTAAATATACACATGTATTCACATAAATCTTGTCTATATATCTTATAGATACAATAATAATACTAAAATACTTGAAAATTAAGAAAAAAATTATTTTGCCAAACTCTTGACATCATGGCTTGCCCACTGCCAAGACAAGATGGTTTCTGATTGAAAACTGAACTTTCTTCTGTGGGTGCTGCTAAACTGCTTTACTTAGGCTCCGGGACATGGAATACAGGAAACCGTCTTCCCCCTTGGGCTTGTCTTTGTTTAATCTTGAGCCTCTACTGTCTGTGTTTTTACCCTGTGTCAATCTACTGATGAATACTTACCTCTGAAAAATTCTTTTGTTCTCTGCAGAAACAGACTGGTTGCGTTCTCCCTTTCTCCCCCTCTTCCTTTATATCCTGTGGCCTCTCTTTATGCCTTTCCCTCTACCTCCTGTTCCTTTCAAAAGTCTTCGTATTTCTCCCACATTCACACAGTACAGTTGATACCAAATACTACTTCCATCTGCAGTGGAGACCTAAACATCTTGACTCCTTTCAAGTGTAACTAATCAAAGAAGGAAACATCATCATCCAGTGTCTTATTCCATGTAGAGTGTTGCTGGCTTAAAAGAATTTGCTCATAATAACCAGTCACCCATTCTGGTTTCGGATGACACACAGATTACCTCATGGCCTACAATAGATAAACACAGGCTCATCTCATAGCCTGTCGGAGACAACAGAGGAGGAAACTGTACCAAATTAGAATATAAAAGTAATATTTCTGTGATCTACAGGATGAAAAGGAAAATGTGTTTTTGATGTCATGCTACATACTGAGTATGTATTCACTGCCAGTGGGACCCTTCCATACTTTTTAAATTTGGATTTATGTGCCTTCTGGTTTTGTTCGCTGAGGTATGCCTAGCTATACATGGGCTCTGTGTTTACTCACATCTGCCACCACTTTCACAGCAGTGTGTACTATTCACACTGTGTTTTCTGTGACTCTGGTGTCTGTGGAGCCAACAGGAATGGAGTAAGTGTCTGTCAAACTGTTAATCACCCTCAAGCTAAGAGCTTCTTTAAATCTAAAGGATTTACTTGACTAGGTAGACTTATTTGGACCACAGACCAGCGTGTGTTTTATTGTCTCTTCTCATACATGAAGCCGCACTGTTTTCTTGGGGAGCCAGGATGGCCCCAGCTCCTTTAGAAAGCAATTTTTTAAACAGGTTTTATTCATGATACTTCACGTCCTCTAGCTCTTTGTTCCAACCAGCATGCTGTGGCTACTTCCCTTCCAGGCATCTCTATGCTGACTCTACTATTTGGCAGCACAGCTTTTGCCTAACAAGACCTGTGTCTGACCCAGTAGATAATAATTATTAGCTATAGTGCACCATTACCAAGACAAATAATCCCAGACTCCTTCAGACATAGTGAAATAATCCCACTTTGTTCCTGTGCTAGCTGAAAGGATGCGTATATGGGCATTTTGCTTTGTTAGTCTGATGCAGGTACTAGTTCTACTTAGTAGAACAGGCTGCCTCCAGGTCTTAAGCTCCCCTGGAACTTTGCTCGTCAGGGACAACAGCAGAGAGTGCTAGTACTTTACCTTTGGCTTCCCTCCCTTTTCATCTGGGACCATTCTGCTTTCGAGGTTTTCTAACCCAATATGCTTTTCCTTTACGAGCAGAGGTGTAACTGGTTTTGTGCCAATGAAAGTATGCTCTTTGCAAAAGGGATCACCTGAGTCTCAGGGGCTGCTGTCACACACAGTCATGTCACGTCATCTTTTTATGCTTCAAGTGGTTCTGCAATATGTAAATTCAGCTCATATCTGAGGCGTCCCTTCATCTCTGTCCACTAGGTGTGTAGTGGATGTAGTTTGTTGGTTCAGTCTACTACAAACTAGTTTGCTGTCTTTTGCCTTTGGGAGCAAAGCTGCTGTCATGCCTTTGGGTTGGCTTGGGAATCCATCATTGGAACCATGGACTTTATAGACAGTGCTGAATCTAGATGTTCAGAAAGCTATCTTAAAATAAAAAGGCAGACTTCTCTAGCTAGTTTCAGGATTTCATACTCCAAAAACCTGAACGATATTCTGTGTTGGAAAGTAAGTAGAGTATTTCTGTTTTTTCTTCTTCTGGATGATGTGTTCTTTAGAAATAAGACCTTTGATCTTGTAAAAGACTGCTGCTTCTGAAACAACTTCACTAACTCAAGAACATTCTAAATTGCATAAGCTTTTATAAACAGGGTCAGAATTTCTTAATTTGACATTGAAATGTTTTCTTGTAACTTTTTCCCTTATGTAAAAATAATTTTATATCAGTTTCTTCTACTGTCAGACCAACCACTGCAGTCTTGAGAAAGCATTTCCCACAGAAAAGTAGCCACTTGAGATGAAATACTGAATTCTTTGTTTCCACATCTGCCTTCTCCCATCTGTAATCCATTCCCCTGCTATTTCAGTTCAGCTTTTGTAACTCTGTTTTTCTTCTTATTTTCTACTCTACCCAGTTTAGGGTAGTTTTCCCTAAATCATTACTAGCTAGTATTGTATTCATGCACTAAGCAAAAAATATAAATTCTAGTTGTGTTTTTGTTTTGTTTTGCTTTTTTTTAATGGTTTCTTCTTACATGCTTTTGTGTTTACATGACCACAGAGGAGACCCACGGACAAAAGATATTGTCCCTTCTGTAGTCTCTGTTAGAGGCTTCACAGCTGCTGTTTATTTATTGCCAATGGAACAGGATTTCCCCGAGATATGTGTCTTTGGGTATAGCTAAAATTTTGTAGGCCTCTGCACTAGAAATCCTGTTAAAACTGCATGGTAGTCTCAGGATTTGGCTATTTCAATTCTCTATCTCCCCCAAAGCCACGAGGTGGCAGCAGCATCCCAAAGTTGGGCTTGCCTACAGCACTAGGCATGGTCTTCGCTTGAAAGAGTGAAGAAAAGCGGCAGTGTTGGGAAATAAGGATGGTCAGAAAAAAAAATGCTTCTGTGGAGAGTGGACGGGGCAAAAGGCGGTTTTGACTTGTTTTGAACCCTTGTTTCATGCATTTTGATGAAAAATATTCAAGAATTCTACTTCTTAAAAGAGAAAAATTCTGAGGAACTGTCAGTGGAACCCTGCTAAAGTATACAAAATTTTTCTTAAATGCTATGTGTCACAGGTTTGTTTGCTTTCTGAAAAATACTGGGAGGGGCTGACACAGATCATTGGTTTTTCCTTATGCTTACTAGGGTCTGGGTGCAGATCCCAGCATGGTTATACATGTCATGCGTTACTTCTATTCCCTAGAGGTTCTTTTTCCTTGCTACAGAAATACTGCGTGGGAATACTTAGGATGAATGCCAGAGTCTTGCAGTGAGTGCCAAAACTGGCACAGCATTTTTAATCAAGAGAATTGGATTAAATTTACAACTGTGCAAAGTGCTAGCCCAAGTCCTAGCCTGAATTATGAAGGCATATGTGGGACTTGAGAGGTTGTTAGGCCCTGTACTGGCCCTCCTGTGGAGATTAATTTTATCCTTTGTGCAGTGAAATAATGGGAAGGTACATTGTACAAAGCCCAGCTTGCTGCTGCTCTTGGATCCAATAAATGAAGATATCAGTAGCATACCCAATTTCAATTAGACAATGTGCTGATTAAAAGTCAGAAGAGCTGTAATAAGTATTTTCCAATGTAGCAAAATATGATTTAATTTCATATGCATCTACAAAATTCTATAGTAATTTTCCTCCCTCCTGTTTTTTTATTAGTCCTCTAGCTATGTGGCAAAAAGATTTGTGATGTTTATATTACAGGGATACTTGTAATATCTCTGAAAAATCTTTCCTCATACTATTGCAGCTTTTTAATATTTATTCTTTTTCTTTTCTTTTGCAGGAAAACTGCAAGAAACTTCAACCAACCTATGTGCAAAGCTGCCAAGACAACTGTGGTGGAGGTAGGGAATTGAAACATAGTAAGCCCTACACCCCTGTAGTCAACAAGCCCCTTTGTTTTGCATGGCAGAGTTCCCCATTTCTTGACTTATTGGGAATTTCATACCAGAGACAGTGGTCCAACCTGTCTCCTTGGATTGCCTACTCCTAAATCCTGTTTTAGTGATTTGTTCACCATGGTTCCTCAGTTTATTACTGTTCATCTGATCTTGGCCAGGAGTTCGTGTTCACTGTGATCAGTCTTTGAAAAGAAAACGTGGCAACAGCCTTCAAATTTGTTAAATAAAATAGCATACAGATGAAAGAAGAAACAGTAGGCTTGTACTGTGCTTGAGAAGATTCACGTATGACCTTATGCAAAACTTCCTGATAATAAGTATGTAATAATATAAACTGGGAAAATCACGGAGCTATCACGGTTGCAGTTTCTGAATATTAATAAACTACATAAATATGAGTCCAGAATGAGATATTGACATTTTTTTTTTGTGCCTTGAGAAAGAGGATGGAGTAGATGATCTAGAAGTTTCTTCCCATCTTTTTGCCTTTTTTCCTTGTTGTCTAAAATGGTAATGTTTAAAAACATGGAGTTGCCTACACTGGAAATATATTGGTGACTGGAGAGTTGCTAAGGCATAGTAATCTCTGTAAGACAGACTGCTGTATTAGCTTTTTCATCACTCTCTGGTACAAAGGTTTTTTTATATGCCTAATAGAAGCTAAATGTGGTTTGACAGTAAGATCAAGAGGTACTCTTCAAGTGTATTTCTAGTAAATTCTAAACGGAAGAGGTTTGTGTTTCTTCAGGGGTTTTGGGTTTTTGTTTGGGGGTTGGATATTGCTTTGGATTTTTGGGGGGTTTTTAGTAAAATCTTATCTAGAAAATATATTTCTTATATAAACGTCTCTGGATAATACATTTAGGAGCTTGAGTTATTTATTTGTGTATTAAGAACTATGGCAAAAAGTACCATGGAATTTTTCACACAATTTACAGTCGTGACAATTCAGCAACAGTACATGAATTTTCTTAGCTGATTTTCAAGAAAGGCTTAAAATATTTTTCCATTTAAAAATGAAATAAAGAACCTTTCATCATTCCCTTTCCTTCTAGTCACTTGCCCTTCATACTTTGTTCAGTCTGGCGTTTAGAGAATTTAAGTAGATCAAAGCCTTCCACCTACATTCCATCTTGTTCTTTCTTTCTGCTCTTCTATCCACATGTGATAGGGTAGAATTTTCTTGTCAGTGAGCAGCAATTATGTGATATCCTTCTTGCTATAATTCCACTTAACAGTCTTTAGTAGATCTGCTGTGAACTGTGTCCATCGTGAGTCTTGTTGCATCTTCGATACCATTTAAAAACTGACAAGCTTTTTGCAAGATGGTACATTAATATTACTTTACAACTCTAGTTTTTTATGGACAAATTAATGGGTGAAGACACATAATGAGAGATTTAGGACAAATAGGTATTTTGAGCCAAATTCAATGCCTCATTGGCTTAACTTTTACGTGTCTTTCTCCCAAAGTGGAATACAGAATGTTGTGTTTGCATTTAAGAGTTCAAATTCAGGGAATTGGAAGGAGATATCTCAATATAGCATCTAGTACATCCTTAGTAATGAACCTGAAGGTGTCTAGAGCTGATCACTAGGGAACTGAGGCAACTGAAAAGAGTTTTGCCTGACTCCTTAGTTAATGCTCTTCAAGTCTGAAGTGTGAAATTCTCAATCCCATTTACAGGGAGAAGAAAAAGGTTTATGTAGAGTAGTAATTCAGACACTCTCTTGGTAACGGAGATTTCTGAATTCTGGTTTCTGTTCCCAGTTCTGTTGCTGTTTTTCACCCACTGACTATTTAACTTAATTTAAGTAGACAGTCCTAGAAGTAGAGATTTGAAGCCATCCCTCCTCCTTTCCATCAACCCAGCTACAGGTCAAACGTGTCTTCAGAGTCATGGAGTGATTAATTGGCATTGGCAGGATTATAGTTTCTCAATCTGGCCCTCTCATCCCAATTCTGAATGTGGAACTCTGTACCTGTTATGCAACCAGGTTTATGCTGCCAACATCTGCTTCTGTAGCATGAAACACCAAGCTGAGGCAGGTAACTAGCCAAAAATTAGAGGTATATCTCTCTGTGTTTCTGATTTTTGAGTTGTTGAAATTCTTCCTTTAAAATGAATGCTTTAAATACACAGAAAAAGAGTGTTGTTGTTCCTTGTAGCTATTCTGACGGATTATTTATTTCCCTTTGCTGCTTATTTGCATACATCTGGTTTTATCCAGTCCGTTAGAAGCAATCTCTTTTTCAGAAACAGGACTTCATTTGTTAAATTTCATGTTAGGAGGAGGGGTGCTAGGCTGTTCACTTATGTCACTGTTAAGCTCAGTGAGTACATTCAATCAGAATATAACTTGAATTTTGGAAGACAGGTTTGATCAGAAAGTTATCCTGCCTTGATGCAAACAAAGCAAGAGATGGAAAGCTCATCCTTCTGTTTGTGCTTGTTCCAGTGGTTAATCACCCTCACTGGTGTAAATATGTCTTTTCACTGTAATTACTTTGGCTTTAGGTTCCATTCAGTGCTTTTCCTTGCTTCTGCTAGATTAAAAATCTTTCTGAAATTGGCATTTCCTTCCCACTGAGTGACTTCTCAATGCTGTTGATACGATGAGCAGATTGAGGTCTTAATGATTCTGACTGTAAGACATTTTCTTCAACTCTTCTATCCTTTTTATGTCCATGTCCTTCCCTCTCTGTTTTTTTTTTGAAACTTCACAAATATTACTAACTGTAATATATTCAGCATCGTAACATTGCTTCTACTAATGCCGCCTGAAAAGCAGAGTCACTCTTTGGTCCTGCTGCTTCCTTCTTTGCATACCCGTGCCCTTTGCTGGTCATTGTAAAGTGGGCCCTACAGCATTAATTGCTTACACCTTGTTGATCCCCTTCTGGCATACTTCAGAAAAAATGTAATCAGTGTTTTCCAACATGCATTCTGTAAGTGTGGCAGGTATTTCTTGATCACGGATGCCTAACTTTGTGTTTTGTTATGAAACATGTTATGTTTGAATAGACCCAGTTCACATGTTGTGTTTGGTACTACTGCTTCCTCCTCAGGGTTTATTATTTCACGAATCTTTTCACAGGTTTATTTTAGTTTCTGATCATTGATAAAAATGTGGAATAGCACTTGCATACCAAGGGAAGTATAAACTACTGGAAATCCAATGTCAAGGTATCTGTGAACTTGGTGAAAGTGGGAAGTGCACTGGTAATCAACTGCATTTGTTAACCTGTCCCTCTACGTTAACCTGAGGAGCTTCTGAAATCTCCTAACATGCATACACAGTAAAAGACACCTTTTTCTTTAATGTACTAAAGCTGCTGTTCTACAGTTTGTCAGTGTGGCATTTTACACTCTCTTAGCTGAATTTGTGGAGAGACACTTAATTTTTGTAACAATTCAGAGGTGGGAGTATTTGGCAGCATTTGCGGATGTGGAGGATAAGAGTGCAGACAAAAAAAACCCGCCTCACAAACCCACAAATTGATAGCTATTGCTTGCTTAAAAACTCTTCCGTGTTGTGAGGAGCGAGGCTGGTGTGCGTAGAGAGGCTTTGGAAGGAGTAGGAAGTCAGGCTGTACTGTTACCAGTTATGTCTGTGGCACGCAGAACAAATTTCAGATTAAAGTGTCTGACCCTCAGCCTTGTTTATTTTGACTATGCAAATGGCCAGAAGTAGCTGTTCAGTACTCTTTTCAGGATCAGAAATATGTTGATTGTAAACTTCTAATGAAATGCAAGAGGTGTTTACTGACCTGCATAAATATTTTGGATTGTTACGTCATTTCTTTTGTTTATCTAAGTAATAGGAAGTAGAACCTGCTAATGTTCCTGATAATAAGTATGTATGCTGAGGCACAGATAACCGCCTGTAAAGATCCAACTGTGCTGAGTCCAGTGGAATTTCTGCTTTAATTTAAAGATGACCAGTATTAATGGTCAAAAAGAAGTTTTCAACTGAATTGCATGATGCCTGTTATTTGGAAGGTAACCTTTGAGGAAAAAAAAGTTAAATAATCCAGTATTGGCAGCATTAGTTAGTTTGGCTTTATCTATATGTGAAAACAAAATGATACAGGAGTTTATTTGGTTTTTAGTTCTTCTACTGTGTTGCATTTGAAAGAAGTTCTCACTTTGTCTTGCAGAACTTGCAGGAGTTCAGTATACAGTGAGAGCTGTAGTTTTGTTTGGATGTGAGCCCTCATGCACGCACTCAGCCTGAGGCTTTCAGTTGATTTTCAGATCTATAAACACTTTCCTGCTCCTATTGCAAAGACGAGAGAGTCGGGAAATCAGACTATCTAAAAGGAATTCAGCGGTCACAACTTGTATATGAGCCACCAGCCCTCGTAAAGGTGCAGAGGAAGGGCTTGGCACATGAGCAAACATGAGGGCTTGTGTGATCTTATATATGTGGTAATATTTCCAACCCTCTCTGAATGAAGGACACATCTGCTGAATTCAGCAGGCAGCACTGCTGTCAGGCCCCTCGACAGACGTGTGGAATTGTGTGATGGGAAATGAAATGGCCCCTCACTACAAGAAGGACACTGAAGTGCTGGAGCATGTCCAGAGGAGAGCCACCAAGCTGGTGAGGGGTCTAGAGAACAAGTCCTATGAGGAGAGGCTGAGGGAACTGGG
>KZ506065.1:106352-121600 GCA_002844005.1 Limosa lapponica baueri
TGTAGATGTGGCACTTCAGGGCATGCTCTAGTGCCTGAGATTGTTGGGTGTGGTGATTGTTGTTGTGATGGGGTGTTGGTTTTTTTGTTTTGGTGTTATGTGTTGGTGTTTTTTTGTTGGTGTCTTTTTTTTTTTTGGTTGGACTCGATCTCGAAGGTCCCTTCCAACCATGAAGATTCTGTGATTCTGTGAAATGTCTAGCAGTGCGGAGTTAGAGGGAGGCCTCCTGGATGAGTGCCTAGACTGCTAGGGCAAGGACTGTGATACTTGGACACCTACCAAGGTGTGCATCTGCCCGTAGAGGCTCCTGCGAGCAGAGCCCCACCGGGAGGGACAGCTTTTGATGGTGACACCTCTTTTTTTTGGAGAGAATTGAGGCAACTCAAAGCCACAGGAAAATACATGGTGTGACCTTGCCAGGTGCGGGTGTCATGACAGCACGGGAGAGGTAAAGGGTGATACAGGCTTGGGCTCTTGCTGCCTGCCGTGGAGAAGTACGTAACCATCCATGACAACCTCAAATGCCCTTAAGCTGTTGTTTTCTTGCCATGGTTATTCTCTGCTGTGAGACCTACTGAATACTTGTCCCTGGAGAAGTGGTTTGAGATCTCAGCCAGTGCCATGATATAAGTGTTCGATAGTGATAATAGTCGATATGTTTAGAAATATTTATTGACTAGCTGTTTGAATATCCAGTTTGAATAATTTTCTTGTTCAGATTGCAGAGGATGGCTAAATATATCTCCCCGTGTAAACAGCATTTCTACCTCAAATAATATCAGGGGAGGAAAAAAGAGAGTGTACTTTCTCATAAAAATGCATTAAATAAAAATCATTAAACCCTGCATTTTATCTCTGGTTGCCTAGTAACAACACAGCCACGTCAGTGAGCGCCATTATCTCAGGTACAATGAACTGCGCTGCACTAAGGGACAGAAGCAGACTGAAATAAGCTATTTGTATCCTGTTATCTGTGCTAAATCATGGCATTGTGTTTTATTGAAGAAACTGGAAAATGAACCTTTTTTTTTTTAATGTCTATTCCTCCAAGTGCTTTAACAATGGCAAAACTTTCCTCAGATGCATAGCTCTGTTGTGAGGAATTCTTCAAGGATTTTGCACAGTGACAGTTTACTGTAAAAAGCCTGTAAGTTCTATTTTAAAGTGGAAAAATAATCTAAAAGATTATTTTTTCCAGCCATGGAACTCGATACTGAACCCTGGTACAGGAAGCAGTTCTGGTTTTGGGATGAGCACAGACTTTGCATTAGGATGTGTTTCTGGGAAACAACAGACCAGGATTTGAGGCCAAGAAGGATACAGAATTGAGGTCCTTCCGTGCACATGCTGTAATCACTGAACTGTTGTGTTGCTATAGACTTTTTCGATATTAATTGCTCAGTGATGACTCTGTGTGCGCTCAAGGGATGATTCCTGAAGGCGTGTCCCAGGAATCTGTGGTGGTGGAAAGTTTTCTTTGAGAATCCCAAAGGATTGGGATTGGACGCTGAGTTGCTTAGTCCAGCCACTTTACCAGCAGCTTTTGGCACAAGTGACAGTAGAATTTTAGTTGCCACGATATATTAGTATAATAAATGCAAAATATAATGTTTTATATATATAAATATATATTGTTAATGTAAGTATGGAAGTCTTTGCATCTTAAACATCTAGGCGGTTATTCAGGGCTTTTGATTGCATGATTGGATTTACATGCCTAGGTTTTGGCTAAATCCTGAATCAGAGATGCTTTTGAATCTGAATTAAGAAAACCAATTGTGTAAGTGTAGACATTACAATATCCTTTCCCAAAGGAACCTTAGGTGGAAGATTTGAGTGAGCACTTGTGGGAGAGTAACTGTGAAATGCAAGCTCATGATCCTTAGAAAGCACAGAAGTCAAATATCATCAAATATACGTCAAAATACCAGGAATGCCTCTGTAGGCAGGAAGACTGATTTTTGTGAGCTCAGATACTTGGTAGATGAAGTCTTCTGGGAGGTATAGCTAAGAAGAAGTGAAGCTAGGGAAAGACTGTGTTAAGAGCTTGAGAATAAGTTTTTCCAGCGTGGAGAAAGCATGGGAAGTACAGTAGGAGTTTCACCTCAATCAAAATCATTGCAATTGCAAACACAGAAAAGAAAAATGACAGAAAGTGAGACAAAGGTCAAATGTCTGAGGCTAAGCATTACAAACCCCAAACAAACAAAAAAGCTTAAGCACATAGGAGCAAACTCAGAAATCTTCAGCCCAGTACAAAATAAAGAAGACTTGAAAGCAGCAAGAAATTTTTCTAAGAGCACATACATAGTGGGCTGGGAGACCAAGGATGTTGATACTTCAATGAAGAGAGTAAAATTTCCAATGCAGAGTACGAAGAAGGCTGAACTGTTTAATGCCTTTTCTTCTTCAGTATTTAGCAATGTTACAAAGCAGTTTGGTGGCTATTACGGTGCCATTCATAGGTGGTTGAAGAACAAGTCAGAGAAGGATTGGAACTGAAATCCAGGAACTACTAGTACTGGTTTGGAGAAGCGGTTCCTAGAAACATTTCTGGACAATTACCACAGTAATTTTAGTTTGCCAAAAAGAAACCCATGCCCAGACTTGAATGCTCTTTTGTTGTTTTCATTTCCCTTCATTGTATTTGATTCCTTATTTCTGTGGGTGCATGTGTTTATTAACAGACAGAACAGCTAAAGAAAACATATTTACAGCTATTGTTCAGACCGTCTTATGATGATTTGAGAAGCACTGGAATAGACTGAACTAGAAGGGAGTTCATAAGGTAGTTCTTTTTACATTTAGTTAACAAGCTTCTGAATTTCAGGGGAATAAACTTCTTTAATAGTTAGTTTAGCTATGTGTTTGTTCCTGTGGTTTTTTTCCTATGGTTGCTTTTCTTTTATATATTTGAATTATGTGGGTTCAGATTTGACACTTCATTGCTGGAGTAGTGAATATTAAGTGGTTAAAATTCGTAGCAGATCAAATTGTTGCTGACTGCTGTTCATGTAGTTTTACCTACACACAACATTGTGCTGGAAGATTTGAATTTGTTTTTCTTTTATCTGTCTCATATTTTATTCCTTTATAAATTGATACTTTCTTGAATGACTATCGTGGGCTTTCTCAGCATTCAGCTTCAGAAGTTCATTGCAGGTGTGAATATAATCTTCAATGGAAAAAATCCTTTTATCTTTGTCACATATGTTAAGAATAAATATGACATTCAGAAGGAACAAGCTAAAGCAAGTCCATGGTTGATCAGTAGATACTGCAGATTGCCAGGAAGTCAGTGTGCTGGGGAAATGATGGAAAGCCTCTGTTTGCTTCTAAAGCTAAATTTAGGAGGTTTTTTATAACGATTTGTAGAAAGCCTGATATACTGTGCATTTGAAGTATTTTTCACTAACAGTACTCATGTCCTGTATCATGAGAATTTGAAACAGGATTTAAAACAGGATTTAAAATAGATTTAACTTTTCACTGTATGGACTAATACGTACAATAAATTGATGATAATTCTTATGCTCTGCTTTGTGTAAGATGCATTAATCAACGAATCCGTGATTTATCAGTCTGTGTGTATTAAATCACACATGATTATATCACTGAAATGATGGTGCAAAGAGTGTTTTAGGCACAATTCAAGGAATTTCTATGCATACATACTTTCATTTATGTCTCTTAAAGCAATAATTTTTTTCTGTACTATTAATAACTTTCTGTCATTTCTGATGGAGATTTCTAGTACAAAATGGGAAAGATTTGACATTCAAACTGAAAATCTTACAAACAATTCACAGTGTGAGTAATTGCCTACTGACATGAAACAAATGCATTTTTTCAGGTGATCAAAATACTGAGATTTGAAAAGCTCCAGCCTTGTACCTATTGCTGCAGGGAGAATTTTGGGGTATTCATATTAATCAGTAGCTCAGATTTTAGTCTTCTTTTGCAGCCTCCTTCCCTGCAACTGCTGTAGAATAGAATTATTCAGTGAACAAAGTGAGGATTTGAAGGATTGAGATACCAAGACTGTTTTGACTTCAAATCATGCTGATTTTTCAGGCTGCAGAAGATGGTAAAAGAATGGATGAGGAACATAGAGTAGTTTTCTATTTCTGTTCCCAGTTTCCTGGTGTTTATTTGAAAGTCACCTGTCTTCCTTTTTTTTCGCCAAAACTGTGTTAAATTGCATTACAGAAAACTTGCGTTCATGAAGTCCCACATGTGGAAATGCACTCCCATTGGTATTCCCACAAATTTAATACTAAGTTCCTTAGAATGATACTTGTGATTAACGTGGAGAAAGTGATAGCTAAACAAATCTTAAGACAGCTTCGTGTTTAAACAGATGTTTTGTTTTGTTTTGTTTTTCATTCTAGGAAAACAGGCATATTTCCCTTTTTTGTTAGCCTTTGGAATAAGTCAAATGTATTATATCAGGTTTTTTTCTTCTTGTTGAAAGAAGCAGGGAAAAGTCAAGAGGAAAGCTGGGGTGTATTCCTGGTCAAAACGGGGGAGGTATGTGGCCAACTGGCTGTGTAAGTAACGAGCTCTCAGGAGCGTTTGTGTCCCTCAGGCTATCGAAGTGCTGAATTTCTCAAACGCTCTGAGTGTCAAAAGCTGCAGATTGAAGGTACAGACAAATCTAGCAGTGTAGGTTTTTAAGTAAACTAGATATCTCAATAGTTTCAGGTACCAGTTCTTTTCCCATAGTACCTACAAAGTAGTCACTTGGGTTTTTATGCCAGAATTTTTGTGTATTTCAATTCCAGGCTGATGGAAGTTATGCTGATGTCTCGTGGTTCTCCCTTGTTCTTTTAAGTGAATTAGGCAAGTTCTTATGTGCCTTTGTTTCTGTTGCTCTGTGCTGTTGGGGTTCTTTGGTGACTTTTTTTTTAGTTGTGTATTTTGAAGTGTGTTGTAGCAATTAGAAAAGACTCCTGTCACGCCATCCACACTGAAGTAGACTATCCCTTGATTTTCCTGAGCTATGTATGTGTTCAGTTTCTCCTGGTGTTCATGCATTGAGAAAACCTATCTTTAAATGTTTTAGGTCTTAAATTTTACAGAAATGTGATGGTAGATATGCTTCATTCATTTGAAATTAGAACTAATTTGAGATTTTAAGAAACTCCAGATTTAAGAGACTAAGTTAAGCCATCATACAAGTAGAAATGAACTGCTGTTTTTGATGGATTCTATCAAATTCTGTGAAGGTTGAACATACGCTAACAAAATGTATCCAATTTAGATGTCTGCCAGTAGGCTTTTGGGAAGGAGGAGAACCAGATGAGTTATATGAAGTTGGCTACCCAATCACTCACTTCAATACATTGTCTAGACTTTCAGACACAAGAAGAACAAAAATTTCTAAATGAATGTGAAGATTTCTGAGTGTGCTGAATTTTTCTTTCAACAGTTCAGAGGAATCGGAGGCAGCAAAAAAACCCTATCATTAATGTGTTTCTATTTTGAGTGGGCTGGGGAGGAAAGGGTTATAAAACAAAACAAAAAACTTATTAAAAAACAGTTTAAATAAGTTGCATAAGAGTTCTATTGGGAATTTTAAGCCAATTGGTATTGTTTTAATGTGCTTCAGTGCTTATTCCCCCTGATTAATAAATACAGAGGGAGAAGAAAAAACTTGGTATGATCAGGAGATTAGAGGTCAAACTTGTTATGACTTTGAATACCAGATGTGCTAAAGAAAATTTTTCACTCTTGCTAGAGGGAAAGAAATCAGAATTTCCTCATTTAGCTGTGATAAGCAAAAACTTCTTTACTTTTATGCTGTGAAGGACTGATTTAACATATTTCTGTCAGCTTCAGTGTCAAATAATATTTCTGGCTCTGTGAAGGACTTTATTCTTGTTTTTTATTTCCATGCATGCCTAGTGCTCTCCTTTCCAGGCAGCTTTCAGGAAGGATAATGATTAAGTGTAAGAAAAGTTTCATTTTTCTTAAAATTTGTTGCTTACAATCTCTTGATACGCACATGCCTGTGGTTTCTGATTAATCTGTTGAAAATGTCTAAACCTCATGGCATACTACCATCAGTTCTTTTCTTTCTTCCAGTCCTTTCCTTGAAAAATACTCTGTCTACCTTCTTCCTTCACACTGCAGAAAAGGTTTACTGATCTTGAATGTTTTGGGATTTGGGGATATCTGCTATGATTTTGAAGGTGAAATAGACCACAATGATCCCTCGTTGAGAACGAAAAAATGGTAGCATAGGAAGTAGTTTTCAGAAATCTTTGTAAACTACCACTGCCCATAATTAAGGTGTGAAATAAGGACGATAACTAATATCTGTGTGCACATAAAGTGCCATTTTGAGATGACGTGTCTTTTCGTTGCCTATCTTGAAATACCTGAGGGGTTTCTTACCAGGACCAGCAACATAATTTGTTACAAAATAGCTGCTAATAATTTGTTTTACCCTGATTACCTTCCTGTATCTCCTCCTCTGCACGCTCTCATCTGGTCATTAGTTAGAGGTATTCCTCGTATTTGAGGGTGGTTTAGTTGGACTTGTATAGCCTGGAAAAATACAAAGAATTCCTTCTTTGGTAGTGCAATTTAATCTTTGATTTATTTTTTTTTTCTTATTTTTGCTTTTCAACCTCTCCCCTCAGGACTTAAATTCCTCTTACTTAATTTTTGAAGGTAAAGCTTAAATATATCTCATGACCTTTAAGTTACATTTCTTTGAATGCGTAGGAGATGAGATCTCTTTCAGTCTCTTTTCATTTGTCATTTCTATGATATGAGTAAGAAAATAAAATCTTCTGTTGAGATTAAAGCTAATTTCTTTTTATGTTTTGATTCTTCTTGCTAATATGTGAATAATTTTAATAAAAAATGTCAGTTACCTAGTTGTACCTTCTAATCAGTTCAAAGGCTTTCAATTTAATGTATCTTAAGAATAAGCAACGAAGGACAGGATTTAAAGTAATGTACATTTTGTTTGCAAAAATATTAAGTGATATCATTCCAGTATAGTTAATAAGATTAGCAGCTATTCTGTTCTGGAGTGGAAGGGTTTGCGATATGGTCAGTTACCTTATTCAGCAGACGTACCTAGTACAGGTTAAGCAGGTTCTTTTGCTGTTAGCTAGCCCTTAACAAATTAAGACTTTGTTCATGGATTCTGGGTTTTTTGTTTGTTTTCTTCTGGCACACCTCCCATTATTTTAATTATTTGATTGAAAAATAATTACATAATGTAATCTAAAAAAAGCATTTTCCAAAATTGCCTCTTCTGGATCTGAGAAGGCAATTTCATATGTATTCCATGTGGATGGTTATGTTTCATTTTGTGTTGAGAACTTAGGTACTGAATACAAATTGGGCACTTTATAATTAAAAGGTAAGAACATAATTATGTTCCTGTTTTTGTTGCTACTACTATCATCCAGTTGAGTGTAGTAAAAATAAGCATTAAGCACTATGAAATCACTTAATTTCATCAAGAAAGCACAAGGCAGAAAACCTGGTCACAACTAGCGTGGATTCATTGATGCCTTACATCAAACCAACAGATTTTACGAAGAGTTTAGGGAGCACTCTCTCCTTAGGTGTGCGGCAAGAGGCTGAGTTGGTTGGTAATACTGAGACTGGTAGATTGCTGGATCTTAAAGTAATCTCTCATACTTTTAATTCAGGTAATTTTATAGCAGAAAAATCATGCAAAATTCAAATGAATTAATTTAAGAAAGCAAGAAAACAGCTGTCATTTATCATTTTTGCTTTTTGATGCATACAGAATTATAAACACTTGTGTGAGTTGTCAAACAAGCAATTCCATCAATTTAATGGAATATCTTCAGTAACCGATAATAGTTTGCAGACTTTGCTTTTTTCTTCATTATCTACTTTGCGTACATCTTGATGAAAAACCTGTGAGTTTCAGTTTATACTTGCAGAAGTCCATATTTATAGGCACAGCTGATGGCAGGCATTTGTTATTGAAGGAGCCTCTTTTATAAAATCGTTTCTATTATGATTTAAGTAAGTGTGCTTAATAAGGGTTTTTTGGTGTCTAAAACTGCCCAGTTATAAGAAAAAAAAAAAAAAGAGGTGAAAATACATTGTTTTGAGAATGTTATTTTCTTAGGATTATTCCTTTGAGAAATTTCCGTGTCTTCTGACATTGAACGTGATCTGAAACTTAAGAATATCATGTATCCTGGCTGTGCTAAAATGTGGCTAGCTTAAAAAAATTCTGAAGTGTAGTTCTGTGTACATGATAAAACTTTTTCAGAGGCTGAAGGTTAAACTTTTCATATTCTTTCATGCATGCACACAGCTTTACATATAGACAGCTTTTGCAGATAATAAAGTATCCTTCCTCTTTTCTTTGCAGTTGTTACCCCAGAACTGCTATGCATGAGTACCTAGAGCAGGTCATTCAGAGCAGTCTGTTTTCTTCTCTGCTGTCAGCAGCACAGCATGGAGGAAGAGGTTAAACGCATGGAGCAGAAAGGGACGGCTGGAGGAGACAGGCAGCAGGTGCAGGGAAGTGTGAGAGAAAAGATTAAGCCTGAGGCAACTAGAAGTGGAGGTAATTGAGGAGATTTAGAGCAGAGAAAACAAAGGTGAAATGAGTATAATCTAGCAGGGGCTCCTAAGTTATGAGGATCTGTAGCCCCGTGATGAAAAACCTGGAGACAACCTAGGAGATTTATGCCAGCTTTGCTTCCCTAATGATCAGATACGACATACTGGCAACATACCTCACTGTTTTTCTCTGTGGTGTTCACAGGAGAAGACAGTCTACTAGAAACCAGGAAAAAAATATAAAGGTACATAGAATCTTCATTGGTATGGAACAGGCAAATAAGGAACAGCTGCGTGCTATTCCTGTATTGCAAAGAGAAGGAAGCACACAGTGAAATTACAAGAGATAATGAGAAATGTTCTTCATACTAGTTAAATTGTAGAAATGTAATGATAGAGTCTTTTGAGTTCCAAGTAAACTATTTGACAAGTTCATGGTCTGTCAGAAGCTATGAAGCAAGGTGGTCTGTGTCCAGTTTCTGACCAAGGATGTCCTTAAACTGCACGTTTCTAGAAGCTGGGAGGGTATAACCAAAAGAACTGTGCTATCTTTAAGGTGCTGTTCTTTGCCAGGAAGAAGGGTTACTGGGCTAAATGGACCTTCAGTGTGACTCAGATCAGTCTCATTAGGCTAAAAGTTCTCCAATACATCTGAACTTTACAGATTTTTCCTGTTTCCCTGCCCCTTAGTATGCTTATGTACACATTTAGTCCAAGTCTGATGTGAGCATAATGTGGTGATTATTGACCAAGATGTGCCTTTATCAGACTACTTGGTAGTTAATTGCTTTTTAAAGTTGTAAAAGTCTTCTCTTCAGGATGGCTATTGACTGTCTGTCATTTCACTACCATGGGAGTTTGGCAGGAATAGAAATTTCATGTTCTGGCTGATCTTAGAGTCAGAAAAGGACCAAACTGAACTCAGAAGATTGTCTGTTTCATCTCCTTTCATGCGGGCGAAACTGAATAAATGTTAACCTGCTTTGCTTTTTCCTGGGGCCCGGCAAGTTTGGATGGTGTGTTCTTAATTTCTAGTGACCTGTTTTCAGAGTGTATTCCACTGTTTTACAATATCAAAGCTTTTTGTGGAATTCAGACTAAACAATTAAAATGAAGACTGGCTCTTTTTATTTTTTTCCTGTTTGTCATTAGCCATGGGGAATAGTTGATCACAGTTTCAGTGATCTTGAGTGAACCAGACACATACAACTTTTTCTCATAGCCCTTATTGTGTAGGTATTTTTTAAACTTCTTATGATTGTCTAATTGTTGCAATGAATTTTGGAGTGACACCCTGACTCTTACAGTAGTGAACTGAAGAAGTGCTCTAGTGAATTTGTCTTGAGCATCTAAGAGGCTAAATTTGATTTCGTTCTTCTGTTGTTTTTGGACATTTGACCAGTTGTAATGTTGTATTCTACTTATGTCATGATGGTTATTGTTATTATTTCAATTTGAAGAACTGAACTGTACTAGCATAATTAAGATAGTGAAAGAGAGATTTAAATAAAGCCAGTTTAAAAATAAGCTACTTAAAAATGTATAGGTTTGGTTAAGCGCTCTTTCCCTCCCAATCTCTATCTCTCTCTCACCCACCCACATGCACATTTTTGAATTTTTCCCATAATAAGGAATTATATTGTGAATTCTGGTTATAGCTTAGTTTTATGAAAACTGAGATTTAAAACTAAAACAGCTGAAAACATTTCATGTATCATAAAGGACCTAATTAGGCTGCAAAAGAAGGTTAAAAGGTAAATACTCAAAGGAAAGGCCTTTTTATTTTCAAGTGCTTTGGCATGAACAGTTGTGTCGTAGTAACTTTCCTGCCAATTTTTGGTCAAGAACCAGGGTTTTTCATCTTTCTTACTGAAGTCTGTAACCTTCAAGGTTCTCTCTCTCTCTGGAAGCCTTCAGTAATTCTGAGATAAAACTGTAGAAGAGTAGCTGAATTTCCATAAGCAAAAATAAATCAAACTACTTTAAAAATGGAAAAGTAGATGTAAATTACGGAAGGAAGTGATATTATAAAACAAGTGACCATTGATTCTATGAGTGCTGATACCAAAACGAATGGCAGAAGGCTCTCGTGAATCATAGCAGAGAACAGCTTTTATGTTCTGGGTGTACTTGCAGATAAACCAGTATTCAGAAATGATTGAATTTATTCATTCTGCTCCCATTGTTAGCAATCAGACAAGATTTGCAGGAACATTTGTAACCAGGAAGAAAAGCAATACTGTGAAACTTTTGAAACAATGAAAGGATTTTTGAATTGCACATCAGAGCCTTCCCAGAAGAGGGACCTCAGCCCATATGGTCTCTTAAACTTACTCGTTAAATTTACCTGTGTAGTAAAGATGTAAAGATTTTCTCTCTTCTAGCATGTTGGTGAATTTAAGATTTAAAATGAACACATGTGATCAAGGCAATCTAAGTGATACCAAAGTATTTTGATTTGCCAATTAAAAAAGTGCAGGAGGTGGTCTGCCCTGATTATCCTGCTCTTTATGCTTTTGCCAGACTTTGTGTCTCTTCGGTGGGATGCCATATGATGATTTTTGATGTTTACAGGGATTCTTCTGTACCTGACAAAATAAAGCCTGAGGTAAGGTAAGTAGAGAGGAGAAAGAACAGAAGGATAGATAAGATGGAGAACAGAACAGGAAGAAGACTCACACAGATCCTTTTAATTATTAATATAAATGCTCTCCTGCATGTCTGCAGGTGATTGAGGTTTAGGCTGTGGATGTGTCATAGAAAAGACTCATAAAGGAATATGAAATGTGAAAGGCAAATGAATATGCCCAGCTATGGAACGATTTATTTTTGTGTTATCATTCTTATCTGGAAAGATGCTTGGGTTATGTCTTGCAGTGGTCACAGAAAGTTAAGTTGCGGATTCCCATAGCAATCAGATTTCCCAGTTTGACTTAGGTTGGCACAGCTTCATCTGTGGTAGCAGAGCTGGCAATGCTGATGGGGCTGCTGGCAGCCCATCTACAGTGTCTCAGCTGGAGTGTCATCTAGTTCCTTGTGAGCAGAGTTGAGAGAGAGAGTTGGAGCAATCAGATGACATTTCTGCTTCCCCTGTGCAAATTCTTTCGTTTTCATATAAGCATGCTGATTAATTTCACTTGCAGAAGTGGATGATACGTGTTCTTGCAGACGTAAGATGCAAATTTGTAATCCTTTCCCAAAATTCCATTTTATTGCCATATGGATATTTTAACATACTTAATTTTAACTAAATGTGATTATTATTTGCGTAATGGTAGAACATGGAAATGGTGAAACACCAGTAAGAATAGTAGGGGACTGCCTGTGAACACAACGGTGTTCCGGTCTGCAGAGATCCTTAGGCTCACTTGAAATCCCTAGGACAAAATACATGCTGTCTGTGGTATGTCCATGTAGGATAATATACTGAAATAATAAATAATTATGTTGATGGTTCTTGTGAGGAAAAGCTATCATGCTGACTGCTGTTTCCAAAGAGACAAAATACTAGCCAATTAAGGAATGGGTGGCTAATAACAAAATCCAACAATTTATTGTTGGATAAACTATTTTTTCTGTGTATTCTGTGGGAGGAGAGATACAGTGTGTCAAGCTTTCTGACAGCGTAATTCTATTGAAGTTGGTTGAATTGTGCCAGCAAATATTTTGGTTTTATAATCTCAGCTGCTGCAGCAAATAAATGTACTTCTTCTATGAGCAAGTTCAAATCAGTAGCAATTAGTATTCCCCAGGCCTAATTTTCCACCTGATAAGTGAAGACAAATGTAATTAGAAAAGGTGAATTTGAGAATTCTGCTGGTAGCAGATCATCTGCTTGCGTATGGCTTCATTGAAAAGCCCTGTCTCCTGCTTCTCCTCCCCTTTGAGCACGTTCTGGTAGTAGTTACTGCACCGAGATTGCAGGGTGCTTCAGCTGCATGCTTCAGGATGTCTTCGTTTTACCCTGTGGTTTTTGACCTGGTCTCCATATTAATTTTAAAATTAATGTGTAAAATAACAAAGTGAAATAGGGCTTGGATGCTATTGCACCCATTTTTTTTTTTTTTTCTGAATACAGTAGTCTGAATTTTTAAAATATTAATTTGGTTGCCTCTCCTTATCTTGTGGATAAGGACTTTCTGGATGGGTGACCCTACTCTCCGTGAACACTGAGGGTGGTGTTGCTGTGGCCGTTGCTGCCTCTTCCCTTACCACCTTTGCCTTACATATTTTGCAGTGTGTCTCTTCCTGTCTGTTTGCCCCAGAGCTTTTTTTTAGGGATTGTCTGAAACTGATCCCATCATCTTTAGATTGCTAATTTTTCCTCTCTCTCTGCTGCGTTTAGGGTGGGTCTGTTTGTTTGTTTATTGTCACACCGCAAGGCACAGTAGGGAGGTAATTGTCAATCAGATGTACTATAGATTTTATTATTGATCACGTTGTGCGGTAACAGTAGGATGTCAGATTGAATTTTAAGCTCTTTAACGTTGCTTCATTGGTGATGGCTGCTAAGTGATGTACCCCTACTGATATGTCATACCCTGGGACTTATTTTGAGGTTCTTAGACTTTGAACATTCCTGAAACTTTACCTAGTTCCTGGTGATAAAGCAGTTTGGAAACTAATTAATTTCTTTCTTAGTATAGTATTTCTGATGTTGTCTGTGACCTGTTGCTTTAACGTTACACGTTTTCTGTGCAGTTGGGTGCAGGTACAGCCATAACACTAGTGTCTGTTTGGTGGCCGAATGAGATGTGCTCTTTGCACCTGAGACTTGTCAGGGAAAGCACCAGCCATCACTGAAGGTCTGTGCTGCAGGCATCTGCCCATAGCAGGGTCTCCAGCTAGATCACCCTGAATCCAGACATAACAGGAAGGAAAACCCTAATGTCTGTTGTGTTCCAAGTAGGTGACATTTAAAACATACTATTTGTGGATCGGTGCTAATCTTCACATCTTTCTTGCAATCCATTATTACAGTTCAAATGTTTTCCATTTTATTTTTGAGTACAGTATGAAGAAACTGTAGGCAAGCTTCTGTGCTTGTATCCTTAAAATTCATACTTCTGCTTTGTACTCTGACATTTTGTTACCAGCATACTGTTTCTTTGGCTTTGGATGGAAATTATTTGTAGGTACAAACAACTCTGATGCACATGGTATATTTCTTCCAGGTGATCATACAAATTGGGCTGTTAAAACATAAACTACTTTGTATGTAGAAAAACTAATGTGTATGTAGAAATATCATTTGAAAGAGGAGGAAAGAAGCATCTTAAATAGCCTGTTTTAAATGGTATACCTATTTTGTCAATTTCTTAATTTTCTTGATTTGATCCACTGTATATTTAATATATGAAACGTCATTGCTAATAAAATCTCTCATTGAATACCTTTTTCTAAACATTTTCACTTTGATTTTTCTCTCTATAGGTGGAAGAAATTGTTGATATAGGAGCGTTTGCCCCAGAAGACATTCACGTTCCCAAAATCTATGTTGATCGTCTGATACAAGGAGAGAAGTTTGAGAAGAGAATTGAAGTAAGCGGCTGACATTCTTGGTCACAATAGATTTCAGCTTGGGGTGTATTTTAGAATTTCAGGGGTTTTACTCTAGCCACCACGTCTTAGCACTGAGAAAATAGTGTGAGAAAGACCTGTGAAGTTTTGCTAAGTGCTGGAGTTTAGGTAGGCACTGGGGCACCTGAGAATTAAGCCTTGTTTCTTATACCTCAGCCTCTCTGGTTCAGTTCCTGAATAATTTAGAGCAGCTGCCTGTAGTTGTGGATGGCTTTAACACAGTTGAGAATTTGATGGAAAATGCTACTTCATTGTCCTTCATTCTCTCAATTCACCATCTGTAGACACAAGGGGGACACCTAGACCAAGAGCTGACTTTGACAATTAAGATACTTTTCTTTTGACATGGTCGCACAGGGCCAGTCTCAGCCCTTTTCGTTCTGTGTATTGAATTACATTACATTGCAAAGGTCTTGGAACCTTTCTTTCCTTTTCTTTAGTCAGGAACTTTTTTTAGCCAGTGGCATTTCTGGTCTGAATAAAAAATATCAATAGCTATTAAAAATTGCAGCAACAATATTCCATCACTGAAAACATCCAAGAAAAATGATGATTATGTAATTGTTCTTTGTTTCTGTGGCTTTGCCTCACTCAAGCTATGTCCCTGTGTTCATTTTGGTGATATGACAATACTCTTAAAGTGCAACTGAAAATTCTGTGTTTCTTCTGTGTCTCCATACTCTGGAGGTGGGAATTATTCAAAATGTCATCAGAAGAGCTGGTGGAGGGGGAGATGTATGGCACAAGGAAAAAAAGTCTTGAAAATAAAGGTGCAGAAAGGAATTGTAATAATTAAACTTTGATTACTAAAATCAAGTCACAAAGTCCTAGAAAGTCATGTAAGGCCTTTTCTCTGAGTAAACTCTTTTATCAGTGTTAAGGTTAAAAAGCTTTCTTTTTCCTTCCATCTGTTCAGTCTGCAAAAGCTTATTGCATGTTTTTGAGTATTTCACTGGAAACAGATGTGTAAAACCTCTTTTTTTTTTTTTTTTTTTTTTTTTTTTTGGGCATGTTGTGTTAGACTGCAATTAATGGCCTGTTTCCTTTTTCTGAATGGATGCAGTATCTTGCAGAAAAGCTTTTAGCTTTCATGAGAG
>KZ506065.1:121610-147393 GCA_002844005.1 Limosa lapponica baueri
CTTTCTTTGGGCATGTTGTGTTAGACTGCAATTAATGGCCTGTTTCCTTTTTCTGAATGGATGCAGTATCTTGCAGAAAAGCTTTTAGCTTTCATGAGAGAAATCCATTTTGCATTTATTAAACTGCTGTTCTTACTGCAGTTCGGCAGTGGTGACTGCCAAAAGGGAAGATTTTTATACAAACACTTGATTTTCTTTGGGTTCTCTGCCTAAGTGAGTACACCTACCTAGGCAACTGCCCTCTTGCCTATATACTTACAAAAAAAGAAAGTGAGAGGGGAGAAACAAAAGCTACAGTAAACTGCACAGCAAAGTTGTAACAGAGATTAATTTTGTTTGTGTAATTTTGCAGTTCTCCTCTGGCATCTCTCATTAATAGAAGTATAGAAAGGAAACAGCAGATGTGTTTACTCTTCCATAAAAGATTATATATGAAGGAAGTGTCTGTACATAGGAATGTGTTCAGTATGATAAGTGGTAAGAGGAGAGATGAGGAATAAAGAGAATAAGGAGAAGGTAGTCTGTCGTAACTCTTACTGGCTTTACGTAGCAGTTTCTGCCTAATTTGGCTCAGACGGGGTCCCTTTAGTGCAAGTCGTACTTTATACCCAACCTTGTTTTTGATGTAGAGAAACCCTCTCCAATTGTTCTTACTTTTCCCGTAGCTTGCAAGTGAAACAATTCTAGGGAAAATAGCCAAGGCATAAAAATAAAGTTGCTGGGAAGTTTAAGAGAATTGATACTGTTTCTGGCTGCCTAAGAGGAAAGTGACTCCCAACACAGGGAAAAAAAATGCTGCAGAGGTTCTTTGGTGGTGATGAAAAGGAACAGACGATAATTTTGCCTGGTGTGTTTATTATGGCCTGAAGTAAGAGAGAAGTAGGAGAGGATGTGAAAGATATATGGGGGTGCAAGACATGAGGTTGCCCAGAGCAGTTTTATATGCATGAGAGAGATGTGCAAAGAACATAACCTGTGTAAACAATGATTTACAAAAAAGGTCCTACAAACTTCTTGAATGTCGTGGCATTTTCACCTACATGTGATTTAGAAAGCATGGAATTTAGGCCAGAAAATCTCAGGAAACAAATTCAGGCAGATTTATGCAAGATTAACAGATTTAAGTCTGAAAACTTAGTTGCTTCGCTGTCAGTGTCTCTAGATGAGTGGCAGTTGTCTGTCTCAAGCATATAAATCTAGAATAGCACCATTGAATTGAAAGAATGCAGAAAGAGAGCAGTGTCTGTCTCAAGCATATAAATCTAGAATAGCACCATTGAATTGAAAGAATGCAGAAAGAGAGCAGTATTTGTATTTTAGGCTGATATTTTACAAGTCTATTGAGGTATCTCTGGGGTAATGAATCTCAAACTTGCTAGTATTTGCACTAATGCCTGGTGCCTTCTTAACTAGTTGTCTATGTATCACGTACCCTCTCAGCCTTGGCAATGCAGACAAAGAAATAAGATTTTGCTCTAAGGCTATCATTGGGGATATTTGATGACTCCATTAGCTTAGATAAGCTTGAACTGATAGAGTTAAAGGTCTTTTTTTGTAGAAGATGGATAAATAGCATTATTCTTAGATGAAGTATGCCAGTGCAATCACAAATCAGGCTTTTGTGTCTTGAGAAGCAAGAATCTGGATTCTCATCTTTTCTTATGATTACTTCTTCTTTTGCAGCGCTTATCAATCCGAAAGCCTGAAGACTCAAAAGCCAAACAAAAACAAGGAGACAATGTGAGGGAGAGGATCATCAGACGGGCTGCTTTGGAGTTTGAAGATGGCATGTATGGTATCCTTCAGCTGTGCTGTAGGTTTAAGTGAGGACTCACTACAGTAATAACTGCCGCTGCTTTGTTTAAAACAGGTTAATTACCCTGCTCATTGTCCTTCCCAGGACCTGAGATTCTCTCATTTTATTGACAACTATTGAAATACATTGGATGTTAAGGCATAGGGTACCTGTTTTTATCGAGGCATATCTGGGAGAGTTTGTTAGCAGTTGAATGTTTTGCAATGATTTCTTTAAAGAGTTACATACGTTGGAAATTGTTTACTTGCACTGTGGGTTTTTTATCATGTAAAGCATTTGACAGAATGCAATTAGACAGTCCAAATGGCAAAATAATTCATCGCAAATATGAGGCATCGAACTAAAAATGAAAGTGTTTGTGAAGAGAACAGTTCTAATCTAATCATAGTACAATGATAACTTTTTTAATTTACTAGTTTGCAGTAAGTGCGTTCCTGTTTGTGCCTTAACCAATTATCTTCAGCTAATCTGGGTATTGGAATCCCACTGTTGGCCAGTAACTTCATCAGTCCAGACATAACTGTTCACTTACAGAGTGAAAATGGAGTCCTGGGTTTGGTAAGAATATATCTTGGTCACTTACTGCAGTGTATTTACCTTGCAGTGCATGGGGTTTATTTCCTACCCACCCCCAACTTGATTATAATTTTACTAGAAATTGTATTCCAATATATACCATATTGCATGATCATAAAATTCTCACTGCAGTGAAGGGAAGTTTTAAAGGAAATGCTCCTTTCAGCATTATAGCACTACTTTGCTAAGTATGTTCTTAAGTACATGTTTTGCTGGAAGGAGTCAGAACCTTCAGTGGTTTGCAAGACCAAGCCTTGTAAGCTTTATCAAATGTAATTTTAAATAGAGCTTAAAGTGAGTGTTATTTTCACTGTCATGTGACTTTATGAAGTTGCACCTGCATACCTTGTTCTGAAAAATGTCTGTCACTCAAACCAAACAAATCCCCCACTTCATGGTTATTTTATAATTTTAACAGCTTCTAACAATATGTCCATCAGTCCATCAGTATGTTAGTTGATGGAAATTGTGGCTTGTATTGTCAGGGATGTTATTATGCTAAAGATAAAAAAATACATGTCTCTGATGATCAGTTTTCAGTAGAAGCATTAGATATAATAAAGCAGTTATGAATTGTATCTCAAAGACATTTTAATATAAAGCTGACATATGCTTGTGGTGTTCTCAGGGTCCTTATCCACTTGAAAATGAAGTAGATCCAGATCTGATTAATGCAGGTAAAATCTTTTAAATAAATTTAGTTTATGGAAAATGATTATTCATTGTTAATCTAAAAAATGTCATTTCTTTAAGTATTTGAACCCAGTCTTCTGTTTTATTTACTTATACATATTGATGTATTTGTCTTCTTTTAAGTGAAGGTTGGTTTTGATCAATGGAGGTGTTTAGTATTCCAGTTAGAGAGCTTATGCTTTGATGCATTTTAGTAGCTACTGAAGGAAACCTTCTTCCAGGCCGGGCAGCAAAGAGTTAAATCTTCCTTTTCAGAAGTGAGATAGTTCTGTGAAGTCTATATGCATATATGGATCTTTTTTTCCTGCTACTTTTCACCTTGTGTCTTCTAGAAAATGTTTTTTAATGATTTAAGTTTGGGATGTTTTAAAACATGTGTATAGTGGCCTGGTTTATTCCTGGCCAGTGAGTTACCAGGAATGCAGCTCGTTTGCATCGGGAGAGAGAGATGTAGCCAGGGCAGGGGGACAGAGTTCCGCGCTGCTGCCGGCAGCTGCTCGTTGATGTTAATGGTGTAGGTTGTAGACCCATAGCTGACATCTTAGAGTTGGGGGTTTTTTGGTATGGAAAACCTATGGATTTTTTATTTTTTATTTATGTATACGTATACCCATACATTTTTGTGTATGTATGTATGTACACATGTATCTCTATAGACAGTACTTTTCTCAGCTGCTATTAGCAAGTACAATTAAACTCTGAAAAGTCAAAGGAGACAGTGCACTGACATCAAACAAGCTTTTAATTTAATATCAGGTGCAGTCCAGCAACTGCTCACTGACTTCAGATGTTTGCTACCTGGCTTGACTAATTGATACTATTATCATACTGCTATATTATTGCCCCTGTTTCAGTATTATGTTTTAAATAAGCAGTTATTTAAGACCATCTTCTGATTTGAAATAAGAAATTCTAAGGAATTGAGTCGAGCATTTCACCAGTAGCTAGGTAACTGTTGTGATACACTGTATGAAGGAAAATGTCAGAGGCACATGAGAGCTATGTTAATTCTTGAATTGAAATTGAGGTGCTTTTAAAAAAAAAATAAATTACTGAAGGTGTCATTGGAAGGAAAAAAATATTTAGAATAAAAAAAATTTACTATAAAATGTGAAATTATATGCACACGTATTAGAACTTAAATTCTAATATGGGTGCATTAGAAATGAACACGTTAACAGAGTGATGATGGAAAAAAATGTCCAAGAACTTGATAAATACTCTGAAAAATCACTGTGCTTTTATGTGGATGTCAAGATGATCTTGAATTGTTGTTTATGGTTGATAAATATTTTTGAAGAGATAATCTTGCAGAGATGAAGCTAGCATAAAGAGGTTACAATGCAACATGAAAATCAGATTATTCTGGTATTGGTTCTTCATTGTTAGGCACCTTCACATCTTCCTCTGAAGCTGCAGTAGGCAGGGCACAGGATAGATGAACCTCAGCTCTACCACCAGTAGTATTATTGTTATCATTGCTCAAACACACAGAACCTGCTAAATCCATCTGATGCTTAGTTGGATTAAAACCACTCTAGGTGCTTTCCAGCTAAATTTAAAGAAACATGAAGAAAATAGAATGCAAATGGCAAAAGGAATAGGATTTAATTGTGTTTGCATTCATAGACTGGAGTGGTACAGTATCAACCCCCAAAGTCTACATTTTCAAAATGTACTTCCATTGTGGGCTTTTGCCAGTTTTTTTATCTGCATCTGTAATTGTTTTTTTCTGAAATATAGGGGGCGAGGGGGTTGTCTCATTTTCTTGATGTCTCACATAAAGTTTATCTTCTCTGTAATTGGAAGGTAGACTTCTGCCTTACAGCAGAAATATTTACAAGAACTGGCTTCCTGAGAGCATTTTCAAGAAGTGGGCAATACAGTGCTCTTGGTACATTATTCCGTGATCCTCAGCCTGCGCCTCTCTCTTCTCAGCATTGCATTCGCTTGTTGCTTTATCCCAGGGTTCTCACTCCATGTTGCTGCTTGTAGGCCGTGTCGTCTCTCCTGCTCCCTTGGGTGGGTGCCTGGTAGGGAAGGACAATTCAGGCAGTCTCAGTGGGTCTGGATGTTTGCTTGGTAAATTCTTGTGATCAGACTGCAAGACTGATTGTACGACCTCAATTCTGTACTGTTCTGTGTGTCAAAATTTAATTTCCATACAGTATCTCGGCACATAATACACATTAAGTGAACTCAATAAATTAAAATGGGTAACTTAGATTTCTATGTTAACTTTCCTGAAGTGTTTCCTTCCCTTTCCCATCCTCTTAATTATTCTTATTGTCTCTTTTACCCTGGAAGCTGTTTAATGATGTCTCATTCTTCTTCCCCTTGTTGAAACTCTACTGTTTTCTTCAAAATGTCATCTGGTATTAAAGTCTGTTTTTTTTTTTCTTGTTAGTTTCCCATGCTTGGTTTATAATTTCATCTTCAGCTGTGTTTCTTATGCCTTTCCAGAGGCACCCTGTTGCTTAGACTGATTCAATGTGCTGCCAGGAGAGGAAAGAGAGGGCACTGGGCAGAGTCAAAATGAGACACTTTCATGTGTGCTCCATGGCTTGTCCCAAGCACTGTGCAGGGAACAGGACAGCACACAGAAGCACATTTTCTTGTGCACTTTAACAAAACAAGAGTAGACTAGATCTGTGATTTATTTTAATGTGTTCTACATCGTTATCACTCCAGACTGTTCAATGTGGTCTGCTTGCTCTTCTTGCAACCTCCCTGTCTCCTGAAGATGCTCTTTCTCTGTTTCAAAGGAGAGTTACCTCTCCCTTTTCCCGTGGCTAGAGCAGAAAGCTGAAGTACACAGAGATTTCGTAGCCTCTGATGTCTTTCCTGGAACTGCTGGTGATCAAAGAGCGGGCAATCCTATCATTAAAAACTATAACAAACTGCTTCACAATTCATTATGATTGATGAGGTTTACATGTGACATCGTAAGTGTAATCAGGTCCATAGTTGTACAGAATCCAAAGGAATTTCATTAAAAAAACCTTATTTCTTGGTTAATAGATGTGAGACAAAATATATATACATACTATAGCTTATTTCTTTTACAGGTAAGGAGACAGTCACTGTTCTTCCAGGTTCTTCCTATTTCTCTAGTGATGAATCATTTGCAATGATAAGAGGGTACGTAACAACACAAACCCTGATCTTTTGAAACGTGAAAAGAATAAACTGAGTCAGTGACTGAACTCATTAGTAATTCTTTGAAATGTGGTTAGCATTTAACAGCCTGTAAAATGATCATGGACTTAATCAGGGATGGTTTACAGAGGATTAGGTCTAGCAATTGGAAGTAGAAAAAACACTGTAACTAATAGATACTGTAGTGATGTTCATGTCTACCACCACCTGGCCATATATAAACACATTTATGTTTTAACAACTACTTTTTGGTCATTTCCAAGTATCTAATCTATACTTGCACTCTGTATAGTCTCTTTGCTCAGCTTGCAACTGTGATCCTCATTCCACCTCCCTAATGGAAATTCACTGTCTGCACCTGTTTTTTATTTGTTTTTTGGGAAGGAGGTTGGATGCAAACAAACACTAAATCCTAATGGCTCTGAAAAGATAATGAGTGCATGTAAATATGTGAAGGAGTGCACTCAGAAGTACCAGTTCAGAGCTGATTGACTGTGCATGCAATTAACCAAAACCAGACAAAAGTAATAATGTTTTTGAAGCTCAGTAGGCAGAAAGAAAAATTTGCATTAGCGATACATCTAGAGGGGAAAACAGCCCCCAACTTCATGTGTGACAAAATGGTTGCTACCTCTGTGGTATGCCACTGTCTTTTTGTACTGATGTAATGAGAATGCGAACGAACGAAAGCTTGTTAAGATTTGTGGGGTGTTACTTGAATGTGATATGCTAATTGCGCACTTTCTGTTGCCAGAGGCCATGTTGATCTGACAATGCTTGGAGCTATGCAAGTGTCCAAGTACGGTGACCTGGCCAACTGGATGATTCCTGTAAGTAGGTGTTTGTACTACTGTCAGTGCACTGTATTTAGGATAATACAAATGTAGCTGAGGGTCAGACAAAGGAGAAAAGCTCTGAAGCAGAGCGGTGGTTGTGAAGCTTGAAGCATTAAAATAGAGGATATGAGCAGCTTTAAGGTTAACACATTTTCTTGTGTACTGCTGGTACCAAGCAATCAATTATCAGGAGTCAGCCCTCTATAATGATGCTTATAGTAAGCATTTTGAGAAGCTAAACATGATTTATGTAACCCTTTTTCCTTCCTCTTGAGTCTGTGCCTTTCAAATGTCATATTTTTTTGCTGAGGACCGATGCTTTTTCTTGAGAGTGACAACCCTTGTACCTGGAGCACGAACTTGAAGGAAGGTGTAAAATAGCAGGTAGCTCATTGTAAAATTATAAAAAAGGTCTGCATTATTTTTCTCAGTGTTCCTGTCAAAGGATCACAGGATTGCCATTTTGAATACATCTAGAAGGAAGCAGTACTATTGTGTTTACCTGAACAGTCCTACAGGTTTCAACCATAGAAATATAGGCTAGTGCCAGTATTATTTAAGCAGCAGATGACATTAAGCCATTCTTTGAACACAGTTTATGTTTTAACATTAAACAAAATACATATCATTCCCCTGGTTTACAAGTTTGATATTTTCAATGGCTTTCAATATGATATGGTTTGTGTCAGAGATGACTAGAAACAAATTTTCTTTTTAGCTTAGTTTAAGGTAATGAGGCATATTTCTATCTGTCTGGGCAGTGCTAAAGGTCTCAGGAAAGTCTTTGAAAACTGAAAGCTGGGTAGAGGAGGAAAAACACCCAAATGAAGGTCCTGTCTCTTGGAGAAGCATTATTTGAGCCCAGTTGAGTCTCTGTGACTTCTCCACAGGCCTGTGAGAGCACAAGCTGTGGAGCAGTGGCTGGAGCATAAGCTGCTTTTAGGGAGAGGGGACAAAGACAGGGTCTGTACAGGCAGACGTGGGAGAAAGGGTTATCTGAAGGGCAATTCCAGGTGTCTGTGTGAGCAGTTGTAGGGAATGTGAAGGGGTTTTGGGTAGGTTGGAATATGGCACAGAGGAGCTAAATCCATAAGAAAACAGTCTTCCTTAGATGTTCTCACAGCACAGCCTGGTTTTATGGTCACACAACTGAGAACAGACGGATTAGTGCTGCCTACATCTTTTCAATCCCTACTCTTACAAGTGCTAGCTTTTTCAAGACTGTTTCTACTTGCAGTGTCGTCCAGTTAATATTGTGAAAAATGGGGTCTGTAAGTGAATGCTGCTGCTAGTGCATCACTCGGATCCTGGGTGTGCTCTTCTATTGCTGTTTTGTGTCTTTTGATAGAACTCTGTGTTTTAAATGTAAACTGATTGTTGGATGTACTGTAGGAGTCCAAGTATGATGTGCATTAAGGTAACACTGGTTAGCTTTGCATTATCCAATTCCAATTTATTTTGTTTCACTTGAGTTTCAAGAACTTGTCACTGGAATCCAAAATAATGAAACCAGCCTCTATGGAGGAACCCCCACAGACTTTGAAATACAGGGGATAAATCACATTCCATTTTTAACTCTAGGTTTGCTGTTTGAGCCATGGAAAAAGTACAATAGTGTAAGTTTTAAAGGAGTTGAAACCTCAGGTAACTAACATTGGAATTCACCTGATTTATCCATGGCTCTGTATCTCAAAGGTATGATAAATCACCCAAAGACAATTTATATATTTTAAATAGCTAACTTAAAAAAACCATACATTTAGTAAACTGTAGTTTTTTTTTCAGCTGATTACTTTCATTTATTTATGTCGATCTACACTGTTGGTCCAGTACTGCATGTATATGTCACTGAGAAGCTGAGCGGGATATCTTTTCCTTCATATCAGTCTGAGAACTACTCTTTTCCGGATGAAGTAGCTCTGTTTTTGTGAAAAAACTTCCTTCATTAACTTGTGGTGGCTGTGATGTCTTACACAAGTAGAAATTACTTGCTTACATAGTGGCTTTTAAAAATTATTCTGAATTATTACATTCGCTGAAAATTTTGAAGATGGATTAGAAAAAACATTCAAAGGTAAGTTGTTACAGTATAAACTTTTTTTTTCATAAATAATATTTAGAGATTTTCTTACAGGCACAGTTCAAGATTATTTTAATCTATACATCTTTTTATTTCAATTGTTAGATCAATTCCTGGTTTTGTTTAGCTGGATTGCCTCAGGGTGATATTCTCTTTTGCAAAATGAAAGTCATTTTACAAACGTGTCCCTAGACTATCTTTTATATTCAAGATTACTGAACTCAGGAGATTTTCTTCTTTGACAATCCTTTGGTCCTGTAAAAGCAGTGTTAAATTTTCCTGCACCTAGTAAAGCCTTCTGTTTACTCAAGCTGTTTCTGAAAGGCCCATTAGAAAGCAGAAGCTGGTGGGTTGTGTTTTAGGTAGGAAGAATTGCTTTGTTTGCATTTTCATTGCTTTTGTAAATTGAAGCAGCAAGAGAATTATTCTTCAAAATACCCAAGTGAACAAGTAATAAATAAAGTTTCCTGCTCTAAAGTATTCCTAGTAAACCATCAAAAATGCACCTTTAGGGATAGCTCATGAAGCTGAAGTGCTTGAAAAAAGGCACTCTTGAATCATCAGTGCATTGATTTTAATGCCAAAAAATCCCAGTAATTTCAACTGACCCTATTGGTATGTCAGGATATAAAATTTCACACAGTTGCATTTGTGATGAATCTAAAAGCTATTCACTAGACAGTTCTTGAAAAGCAATGTCATGAGCCGGAGCAATTTGCCACTTGTTTTCTTGCTTGATTTCATTTTACTTTGGGTGGGGTTTTTTGTTTTCTTCTTTTTTTTAAAAAGCCCATTGTGCTATATTGCCAGGTTTATTTTTATTTTGACCTCCACTCCTACTGGCTTTTTCCACTTTCCTACTGTGTTCCAAAGCCTTTTAGCAAGCAGTGTTCAGGGTTGTTATTCATTATCGTACTTGTAAATAGAGTTGCAGGACTTTGTCTTTTTAAATTAAAACTTGCAGTTAAAGTCTACATGTATGGCCATTTTCTCATCCCAACTTTTGTTGTTTTTCATAGTTCTGTCTTTTCTGTGTTTGACAAAATTAGTCATTCTTAACAAGCATTTTTTAAGCTTGATAAACTACATATATTTCATACAACAAGGTATGTTTTGATGTTGTTGAAGTATTGAATCAAAAATTTAAATTTTAGTCAGGGTACATACACATTTATCTTTGGAGAAAGAGGTGAAAATCTAACTTATGCTGTATTTAGGTAAACTTCAAAATCAAGATATTTTCACAATGTGTTTAGTTGGCTGTCCAGAGAGTGTTTGATTCCCTTTAGCATCAGTTTCCAAAGTTATGTCACAATTGGAGACTATCGGTATTATTTTTGTGGTATTTTCAACTTGGTAGTAACATCTGCATTTAAGTAAAACATTTAAGAGTCTAAACTTCTCAAAACTCAACTTTAGCTTTTGTCCTAGACTTAGACTGAACTAAAGCACAGCATTCAGAGATGCTGCAGGCACAAAAAATACTTACAGTACCACACAATGCTTTCAGGGACTAAGTAATATTCACTTTTCCAGTAGTTTTGTGCATTTTTTTCTTTATTTCAGGGTACTTTTTGTCACATAGAAGTTAAACTCATTTTTCTGATGGTGAAATTCTTTCACTGACAGTTTTTGTGACTTGACTTTCAAGATCTAAACTGTCAAAAGATGAAGCCAGCATTTTGCATTAAAAAACAGATTCATTTACAGACACATTTCTTGAAACATTGAAGCTTAGATTGTATTCTGTCTTTCTCAAAACTGTGCAGACTTACATATTCCTTCCTTCAATGCTTTATGTTCTCTAGAAGATGCTGATTTTAGTTTTGCATCCCTATCAAGGGCATTATTTTCCATAGCTGGAATTGCTTATTTTGTTTCTGAAGATGCCTCCTCATTCTGTTCAGCCCCAAATTTGTGAATAACAGGTATGATTTCAAAACAGGAAAGTATAAAATACAACTTTGGGTAGCTTTTATTTGTCTTTTTGTTACCTTTGAGGTGTACCTTTCTACTAGCATACACCACGCGGGTCCCTGTGCCTTTTTGCTATCCTCATTTGCCCCTCTTACTAACCTTTGGCTGTCTGCAAATTTATTTTTCAGTGAGATTGTATTTACTTGTAAGTAAATACGCCTGATGACACTCCATAAATCCAGCCAGGAGCCTTTAAAATCAGCAATCATTTCCTTTTGGTTACTTTGTTTTGAGATATGTTGGTCAGATGATTCTTGATCTGCTTTACTGATGTGTTATTACTATTCCACAGTACAGATTTTTAAAATGGGAATAACCAGCATGTAGGCATTGAGATCTTCCTGCTTCTCCTGTAGATAAGAACATGTGTTGCCATCATTCATGTCAAGTTGAATTATGAGCGAGATGCGTCTTTTTTCAGTCACAAGTTTTTGTGGGGTGATAGAAAGATTGACTTTGCTGAAAGCTCATAGCATAGGGAAACCTTAAGCTGTAATTTATTGTAAAATATTTCACTTAGCTTTGTGTTTAGGTTTGGCTTAAGTATTTCTTACATGCTGTAACTTTTGGGTTCTTTGATTGGTGGTATTCACCATTATTTCAAAGGCAAGTAATAACTTTGAATTTTGTGTTTTGTATAAGTACCATTGTGATGCTATCCTTTCTGTCCCACAAGAACTTGATGACACTTGAGGTGTAATGCGTGCATGTGTGTATTTACTTGCACTTATTAGGACCTGAGCTAAGGAAGGCTCATTGCAACAATTGCAACCCTTTCTTCACTCACATCTGCTAATTTCTGTTGGAGAGGAAAATCCCATGAGTAAAGGAAGAAGAAGGTGAGAATATTTTAAGCACATGCTGTAAACAATGCTGTTTGCTTAGGCAGAAGTTGCTTCTTAAACAGTCAGTTATTGATAGTTTTACTCCATTAAGCACCACTACTTAACAGCTTTTTGTCTTCCTCCCTTTGGTATTTCTTCAACTAATAAGAGGGTTTCTGGTGAGGGAGAGGAGAAGGAGGTAGCAAATTTGTGAGGAACACCTGGAAACACAGTGCAGCTGGGAGAAGGTGGCCAAGAGAGCTGGAAGCAAAACACTGAGCACACAGCCATGGAGTAGGGCAGACAGGCCAGAGCAAAAGGGAGTCCATGGCTGCTGGGAGCTACTGGATGGAGCCATGTTTCATTTTGTGAGTGAAAGACATGGTATCTGACCTATCTGTGTCTCTCAGGCTACTGTCAGAAATTGCTGCTAGCAGAGCAGTTCCACTGCATCTACGGAGCAGCAGCACAAGCATGCGCTGTCACGGCAGTCCTGGCTCCTGTGGCAGTTTAAATTGTCTCACTTAGGACTTTAAAAGTTGTGGGACTGACTACACATCTCCCTGCCTGTACTTGCTTTTTTTGTGGTTCCTTTCTACTGGTGACTCTTTGAGGCTCTCAGAATAGGAGCATTTTATTAAACAGCTCCTGCTGGCCTTCTGATGGCTACACCTTACAACGAAGTACTGCTTTATTTTCTACAGCCTTCCTAATGGAAGGTACATGACTCAGGTTGTCATTGTGATGTGTATCAGAGGCTTGGCATAAGTCAAAACAAATCACCAGAACTTCTGGTATGTTCCTCTGTGAAACCGGGGCCTCTGTAATCTTAATATGCATTTTTGAACATCACTTAGCCATTAAACAACACTAGTAATATAACTGCTGGTATGGCTGACATGCTGTACCGGCAGAAAAAAACATTGAACCAGTGGTGGAGGAGCAGTTGATGAATCTGCAAGAGCAAAATGGATTAAATGTGTGACATCCCATTTCAGTAGGCCGAGACTTATTTCAGTTGAAAAGTAAAACTATGAAGTGTGTCATTAGTGAGAGGGTAGCATACTCAGGAGGACCACAAGGAGGTCTTGAGGTTATGCAGTGAGAAAATCAGAAGGGCCAAAGCTGAACTAGAACTTAATCTGGCTACTGCTGAAGAAGACAATAAAAAATGTTTCTATAAATGGTTTAGCAACCAAAGGAGCGCTAAGGAGAATCTCTATGCTCTGATGGATGCGGGGGTGGGAGAAACATAGTGACAAAGTCTGAGGAAAAGGCTGAGGTACTTAATGCCTTCTTTGCCTCAGTTCTTAATAGTAAGACCTGTTGTTCTGGGTGTACCCAATCTCCTGAGCTGGAAGACAGAATGAACCCCCCATAATCCAAAGGGAAATGGTTAGCAACCTGCTGCAACACTTAGACACACACAAGTCTATGAGGCTGGGTGAGATCCACCAGTGGCACTGAGGGAGCTGGGGAAATGCTCACCAAGACCCTTTCCATCATTTACCAGCAGTCCTGGCTAACCAGGGAGGTCCCAGTGGAGTGGATGTTAGCAAATGTGATGCCCATCTACAGGAAGGGCCAGAGAGAGGATCTGGGGAACTACAGGCCTTTCAGTCTGACCTTGGTGCAGGGGAAGGTTATGGAGCAGATCATCTTGAGTGCCACCATGAGGCACATGCAGGACAACCAGGTGATCAGGCCCAGTTAGCACAGGTTTATGAAAGGTAGGTCCTGCTTGACTAACCTCATCTCCTTCTATGACAAAGTGACCTGCTTAGTGGGTGAGGGACAGGCTGTGGATGTTGTCTACCTGGACATTAGTGAAGCCTTTGACACTGCTACTGACAACATTCTTTTGGAGAAACTGGCTGCTCATGGCTTGGACTGGAGTACTCTTTGCTGGGTAAAAAACTGGCTGGAGGGCCAGGCCCAGAGAGTGGAGTTAAATCCAGTTGGTGGCCAGTCACAAGTGGTGTTCCCCAGGCCTCGGTACTGAGACCAGTTCTGTTTAATATCTTTATCAGTGATCTGGACAAGTGGATTGAGTGCACCCTCAGTAAGTTTGCAGATGACACCAGTTTGGGTGGGAGTGTGGATCTGCTTGAGGGTACAGGTTCTACAGAGAGATCTGGAGAGGCTGGATTGAGGGGCCGAGGCCAACTGTATGAGGTTCAGTAAGGCCAAGTGTTGGGCCCTGCACTTGGGTCACAACAACCCCATGCAGTGCTACAGGCTTGGGGAACAGTGGATGGAAATCTGCCTGGCAAAAAAGTACCTGGGGGTGTTGATTGACTGCCGGCTGAATATGGGCCAGCAGTGTGCCCAGGTGGCCAAGAAAGCCAAGAGCATCCTGGCCTGTATCAGAAACAGGGTGTCCAGCAGGACAAGGGAAGTGGTTGTCCCCCTGTACTCGGCACTGGTGAGGCGCACCTCGAATACTGCATTCAGTTTTGGGCCCCTCACTACAAGAAAGACATTGAGGTGCTGGAGTGTGTCCAAAAAAGAGCAACAAAGCTGGTGAAGGGTCTAGGGAATAAGTGTTATGAGGAGCTGGGGTTGTTCAGTCTGGAGAAAAGGAGACTGAGGGGAGACCTTATCGCTCTCTACAACTACCTGAAAGGAGGTTGCACTGAGGTCAGTGTCGGTTTCTTCTCCCAAGTAACAGGCGATAGGACAAGAGGAAATGGTCTCAAGTGATACCAGGGGAAGATTAGATTGGATATTGGGAAAAACTTCTTCACTGAAAGGGTTGTCAGTCATTGGACCAGGCTGCCCAGGGAAGTGCTTGAGTCACTGTCCCTGAAGATATTTAAAGACATGTAGATGTGGTGCTGAGGGACATCATTTAGTGGTGGTTTTGACAGTGTTAGGTTAATGGTTGGACTTGATGATCATCAAGGTCTTTTCCAACCTAAATGATTCTGTGATTCAGTATTAAGGCTGAGGTACTCAGCATCTTTGCCTTGGACTTTAGTGGAGTGGCCTCTTATGGCTTGTGATAGAATTTTGCGGAGGATGGCTAGTACCCACTGTAGAAGAGGGCTGAGGACCGATTAAGAGAAATGGGCATGTGTAAGTCCATGAGGTCAGACAGGATACATCCAAAGGGGCCAAGAAAGCTGGTGGTGTCCTAAACCACCATGCTCAAAGCCTGGTGGCCAGCAGTTCAGTTAACAAGTAGCAGCATCAGGGATGGTACTGGGACTGATACTATTTAATTTCTCTTTTCGCTACAAACAATATAAACCAAATACAATTTTGAGCAAGAAAATTAACTCTAGCTTTGTATATTCTTCTGCTGGAGTATAAAATTTTTGTTTTGATAGCTAAGGTAATGCAATTAGGGGGCTGAGGAAGAGAGTGATGTAATTTGTGCAGGATGATGCAGTTTGGATAAATAAATCTGGATTGTTCTTGAAAAAAATAAACAAGCAATCCTTGATTTTTAGAAGCAGCAGCCTTAATTGTGAATGCTCGGACTTGGAATAGCCAAACCTAAAGGATTAAAGCCTTAATAATGAAATAAATTGAAAGAAAATGATACAAAAATATTAAGCTTTATCAAACATTATCTGAAAGGAAGACATAAGGAAACTCAATTAAAATCTAGTAATAAATCTTTTAATTAACCATCTGTAGAGGTCAGTATAACCTAAAGTGTTAGGAGTATGATTTTATGTTATTGGTAGTTTTCCTACAGGCCTTCAAAGTACATCTTTTGCACAGTTTGGGACACTTTGACCATGAGCTGAACTGCATGTTCAGTGGTAAATCATTTTTAATGAAAGTAAACTGGCATAGGCCAGCTGAGCATGTGACTGTGAGAGGGATTTTTGGTTTTGGTTTTGTTTTTATTTATTATTTGTGAGAGCAGAGAGCTCCACAGCAAGAGCTTTTCTGACTTGAAATTACAATTTTTAATGATGGGAGAAAGGAAACGTATCCCTGAATGCCTGAGAACGCTGTAGGTCTTCTCCAAGGAGCCCTGTTGCTACAAATTAGCTAAATTCTGCGTGAATAGAAAATATGCAGGTTAATTATGTTCGAAGACTGGGTTTCTCTTACTAGTAATGTGAAGTTGGCTGATATCTAGGGCATGACTGAGTAGGGCTTTTAAGAGCAGTAGCCGAACAAAGGAGAAGTACAGAATCTGCAGTTACCTAGAGTCTCTTTGGATGTCTGCATTTCAATGGGATATTATTTTAATACGAAGAGATACTATATTTTTTTGGACACGTCTTGGAATGAAGCCTACAGGAGTATATCAGCTTACTGCTTTGCTGCCAACAAACACGTGCCTGGAAGCCCTGCAGAGCCCTTGCAGCACATAATTAACACCATAGGAAGAGTCCTGGAGCCTCAAAGGAGAAAGGGAGAGTATTGTATTAGCTTTACTTTTTTCACCCTTTTCAGGGATTTTTCTATCCATTTTGTTTGTGTTTATTTCTCTTCAGACTGCATGGAAGGAATCTAGGAGCTCACTGTTGGTGTTTTATTCATGCTCTCTTAAATTTTCAATGCGGGAAGTGGCAGCTATGCATTAGGCATCTGTATAATGAGCGCAACTGAAGAAATTCTGCCTGTCTTAAAAATACATGCATATGTCTAAAGACTCCTGATCTGTGGGTTAGTGGTAACAATTATGACTGCAGTATGGAACCATCACTTTCAAGTGAGACTAGTGTTATGTTGGCAGTAATATTTAATTATTGCATGCTATGCTTTGTGTTTTGGAAACAGTATGCAAAGGTCCCACTACACTGAAATAACATTCTTCATTGTAAAGCAAATCCATTTCAATGAACGATGTCACAGACTGTTTTGAGTTGCTCCTGAGTTTCAGTTTCTCAGTGTATTCATTTGAATTTCATTCAGTCATTTGAATCTGTTGCCAGCAGTTATTTCAAGTCAGTTTTATGGAAGAACAAAAGAATAAAATTTGACCAACTTTCTTTGCATGCATTTTATATGGCCTAAATTTTCTGGTTATGGAAAGTAACAATATAAATATAGTTAGTACACATATTTGTGTATGCTACATTTTAGGGAAGAGTTATTAATGAATTTTTGCCAAGAAGTATCAGTCACTCAAGAACTTATGTTCCATTCTTTCAAAAATTATGCTTTGTTTTTATTTTGCCTTTCATTATGCGTGTGTTAGGAGATGCCTGGTTAGCATTCTTGAAAATCAGGTCATTTTCTGTATGGCTAAGCCATACAACTATATCTTTATTTTGGATGTCCTTTAAAATATATCTTCACCTTCTTGTGCATGTAGAGTGTGCTCAGCTTTGTTGCATCCAACCAGTATTAACTCTTTGTTGTCTTGCTGCATTATCAACTCTAATGATTCAAAAATCCCATTAATGATTTCCCAGTGTTTCTTGGTAATGTTTATTTCGTCATATTCTCAGAGTAAAATCTAATTTAGCTGTCATAGTTGACAGTATAATTGCAATAATTCTGTAATTGTGCCATATAAGGACATGTAAAGTCAGTGGAAAATAGGACAAGGAAGTATATTTCAAAACACTTGAACTTCACCTTCATCCGTCTTTTTTGTTACATTCTTCATCCAGTCTTTTGCACTGAAGAAACGGAAAATGAAATCTGGGAGAGTTGTGCCTTTCATTTTAGAGTCAACTATAAACATAACTTTCCTTTAAACACTCAACCAAACTGTTAGCAGTGGGCAAAGGATTGTCATCTACATTTTTGTGTAATTAGAGTAGATTTATGCATATGTATTTTTTTAATATTACCTTCTGATTGGTATCTTTTTTGTACAAAGCTAAGATCTGTGCTAATACGCACCCCTCCAAACAAAAAAACCCCAAACCAACCCATATCTTGACTGTCTTGCACACCTTGGAGTACTCACAAGCTTCTGCTAGGATGCCACAGATTGTCTGGGAAGTCACAAGGGCCCAAAACAACAGGGATGTTTCTGTTTTGGAATTACAATTAGGCTAAATTATGTTCTCAGGCTCCTTAATGTTACATTTTGACCACTCAAATGATGTTCCGATATGAAGATACCAGATGAGAAAATCTGTACCCTTCTTTCATATTTTCTTAAAGATGCCCCATCACCACAATAACAAAATAATTATTTTTGTTATAAATAGCCACTATAAGAAATTTCGTAATTTTTGTGTGGGTTTATGGCTGTGAAGAAGCAGAAGACCTGAATATCCTCATTAAAAAAAAATAAAATAAAATTCATCAGGTCCGTGAATGTCCACCTCTTGCATCCCGAGATTATTTGGACTGAGACTTAGCGAGGACTGCTGATGAAGCACAACAGGAAAAGCAGAGTTCCTCTCTGCAATATGGACCTTTTATGGAAACTGCGAAGCTACAAGGAAACTGTCAGCTTGTTTCTGTCCTCTGCCTAAACCTCTGTATAAATATTACCAACATTGGACCTTCCAGGAAGCACATGGCTAACTCAAAAAGCTTTTCTTCTCACTTCAAGCTCTTGCTGATGAAGTGGGCGCTATAAAAGTGCTTCAAATTACCAGTGCTCTGCCACTGATCTAAATCTTTCCTTCTGGTTTCTTAAGCTAGCAACACCAGTGTAATTGGGCCCTAACGAAAATAATCTTAAATATATAAATGGGGGGAGTGGGGAAGGAGGCATTCGGGTTTTTTTAATGAATTGTTTAAAACAATTGAGCTTTGTACGGGTAATTACATTTACACTTACATGCCTTATCAAGTAACCAAGAGTGAACAGTTTTACTTTCTGCAATTTGCCCTGTTCATTCAAAAATAAATAAAAACTAGCGTTTTATTGAAGTGAAAGGTATAGTTCCAACTTCAGCTGGTGTCCAGCACTGTAAACTCAATTTAGTTTTTTTCAGAGATTTCACAGCAGAGTTGGCTGTTGCAAATGGTCTTCAGGAGGTGAAAATGTTTATGATAGACAGACTGCAGTTTACATGCAAAGTATTCAAATAAAACAGCCTGACTTATGTCAGATGCAATTAAATATGCTATTAAAATTTAAAAGAAACAAATGGCTTGTTGCTTATAAATGTGCAGTGTTTATAAATCTCAGAACTGTTTTGGTCTGCATGCTTATCCCAGGCAAAAAGGAACAAAAAGTCTTTTGGGAGTCACTTTTTAGACTCAAGCATTTTAATTCAAATTTAGGATGCAGCTGTCCCCTATGCCAGTACGGTGTAGGGGAAAGTGCAAGTTGTGGGAGTTTGGTAGATGCACTGAGAGCAGTGTAAGACTCTTATGCTTTGGATATTCCTCAAAATAAAAGCATGTAATTACTTGGCTAGTTAACGCTTAATTGATTTGCTTTACCAGGCACCTTACAGTGATGTTTGCCTAAAGAGAAGGAGCAGATGTAGCAATTTAAAGGCCCCTAAGTCCTTCTTTTCAACTTAACTTGAATTTTCCTGCTTCTGCGTACTGCACAAAGGGATGAAGTCTCTTCTCTCAGTCCTGTATGACAACTTCTCCAGCAGTAGATTTGTGTTGTCCTTCATTGGCACTTACTTCTTCAGATATTTCCTAGTTGTTGTAGGTCTTTACTAGTTAATAGAACTAAAAGGCTGGAAAATGAACTAACAGCATGGTCAGGACAGGTATATTGATAGCTAAGTCCTCAATGCAAACATATTCTGACTTATTTGGGCGATTATCCATCATCTTCAGCTACTCTGCATTATCTTGTCAGTGAGCCTCTGGCAGGCAGGTGAGAGCTCACTGCAGTCTCTGTACGAGCTCTGTATTTCCAGGTAGGATGGAGAATGATCTGAGCAGTGCCAGGAAGTTAAGGACAGAGGTAAATCCTCTGATCCCTTTCAGGTTTATATTTACAAATAGTAATGTTGGTTAACATCATTAATATTAAATATTAATCTGACCTGAGAAATTCCAAAGGGGTTGTTTATAAATATAGGAAGATGTGATTTATTCTTCACTGTGCAAACAATAAGAAAATATGATATTTTTTTTGGAGGGCAAGAGGGTTGTATATTCCATTCATTATGATCAAAAGGCCATAGTGATCAAGAGACCAGTAAGTTGCTGGCCTGGCAGCTTAATGAGACAAGAATTTTCCATATATTTTAGATCATGGACCGTAAGTACTGATACTAGTAAGGTACTGAATCACACAGCTAATAAAAAGAAGGATAAGAGAAAAGCTTTATGCTAGAAAGTTTTCCAGTCATTTAGCCATATGCTTTTAGGTTTTATATATAAAACAGCATCCACTGTATTATTTTCCATAATTTATTTTAATTACAGCTAATAGCCAGTCAAAAGAGAGCAAATACAAAACATTTGAGACAGAAATTAATTTATTTTAATCTGTAAAATTCCTTTCCTCGTGTTTCCTATTAACCTACCCTATCATGCAGGTGCCTTGTTCCGCTCCCCTTTCTTCCCTCCTCAGCAGCTCTTGAGTGGCATATGAGGTTGTTGCCTCATTTGGTTTTTGGTGTTTAGTGCTTGCTGTCCAAAGATGACAGCTCTGCTCATACTGATAGAACTTTGTGCTTATGGTCATTTCCTGTCAGAAGTTTGCCAAGTCTGGACCTCTTACCTTCCAAGATAAGATGTTTTCTGCTTACAGTGGTGGAAGCAGGCAGGCGTTGAATGCTGTAATGTTGTAGAAAGTAAAAATAGAGGTACCTGAACACCAAGCTGTAATACAGGTGCAATTCTGACACTCTTGAATGAGTCACAGAAAGCATTGCTTGGAGGGACAAACAGAAGTGAACACTAGTCCACATGTATTTATTTGCCCGTATTCTGAAATGACATCCACAAACATCTGGAATAGAACAAAAAGGTTGGTTTGTGCTGATACAGTGATAGGAGCCATGGGTTTCTAAACTGGCAGGTGGAGAGTGCTCAGATGTTCTTGTTGCTACATTTCATAAGCAAAGATTGGTTTTGAGGATTTAATGACATTTCTATCAACAGGAGAATGAACACTTTGCTTTTCTAATGTCAGAACCATTGGAACTAAATTCATTGCTCCTCAGTGTCAGGGCTTCCATTAAGCCGATGGTATTACTCAGATTTAAGTTACACCCCAGGGCACCAGCCATGGCAGTAGATCCTTATTCTACTCATCATTCTTTTCCTATTTGCATCATATAGAGCCTAGAATGAGGCAGCTGTTGTCTCTCTGGTGAAGCTCTGCTAGTGTGTGAATACAGTGGTGGTGAAATAGGTAGGCTTTCTCTGCAGGATTTAAATTGTAAAAATGTGACATTTCCATTAAAAATTTAATTTTAGGGCAAGATGGTGAAAGGAATGGGGGGTGCCATGGACCTGGTATCCAGCGCGCAGACCAAAGTGGTTGTCACCATGGAGCACTCAGCCAAGGTAAGGCTTTGCTGCTTCTTTCTAAATAAGTGTTTTGTGCTCTACCAAAAAAGGAAGAAGGAAAAAAAAAAAAGACATCTTACATTCATTCTTCTACTTCATGAGGATTTGACAGTTTTGCTGTTAGGTATGGAGGTACAACAAGGGGCTAGGTTAGTAAGGTTCTTTTCCTCTTGTATGTGAATCATTCATCATGGAAAAAAAATGAAGTATTAACTTGATGTTTAAAAGATGCATACAGTTTTTAGTTACTTCATGCAAATTTAATGAGTGGCAATTGCCAGAGCTACACTAGATGCTACCCCAGAGGTTTTACTCTTCACCTCAGAATAATTTGAAAAATGAGGTTCCCCATGGTGAAATACTTGTTATGATGGAAAGATATTTACCTTTGAAGTTGCCAGTCAAATTGGTACTGACAGCTTAATAGAATAGATCTTTTTGGCATGATCTGATGCAGGCTGCCTTACATCATTATGGGATAGAAGTTAATCTAGAGACTTCTTTTTGGGTAAGTTTTATAGATATAAACAGTCATCTCCCACAGAAAGTCATAGGAAACTTGTCATTTGAAACTTCTAAAATGGGACTGTCCAAACTATGAAAAAATGTACTGAAGGACAAAAATTTCAAAAATTTCTGTTTTCAAGGAACTATAACAAATGTTTAAAAATGATCCTTTTGTTTAATTTCTTTGTTTCTGTTATTCCGAATTTGTTGTATGTCTGCAATAAGAATTACGTATTGCTCAAGATAATACCCATATGAAAATGCATAAGTTGCAGGCATAAGGAATCTGCATGGTAAACTATAGTAAATATGTATATATTAAAGCTAAAAATAATTATATGTTTTTAAATGTGATTTGAAGAATGAATTTTCTCATTAAAAAAATTTTAAAAAATTTATACTTTAAAAAAAAATTGTTGAAAACTATAGTAGTTTCACAGTTCATAATAAGCTGTGATCTCAAGGGGCACATTTTCAGTAACAGGGTTGAGTCTGACCAAATATTTTTTGCATGCATATATGTAAATAAGTAAATGAAAGTACAAAGCAAATTCATCTATACAACTCGCATCCCTATCACAGCCTCCCAAAAACTGTGATATATAATTATCCATTTGCTCAGACACGTACTTAGGTATTCATGTGATCTGAAAAAATATTTATGCTAAATTTCTAATTACTCTAGAATTTGGTTAAAGCTCAGAGTCCACACACAGTGCAATTATTCATGCCAGTTTATCTCTTAAAAATACTATTACCAATATCTTTTTTCAGTACACTGCTTGGAAGTTGTTTGCTAGTTGTTTTTTTGTCAGTAGGAATTTTGCAACCTGAAAAAGATGGAAACACAAATGGGTTCGCTGTTACAAACAGTCGAGGCATAGGCTTACTTATTTTGGTGTATGTACACATAACTTGGGCTCTTATGTACATGGGATGCCTGGTGTGCACTTCTAAGAGAGCCAGTTACAGGCTTTCATAAATATTTCTTCTGCTTTTGTGTGAAGGCACTGCCAAAGCTATGCTATGTTTGTTCCTCTTACCTAGCCTGTTTTTGAGGTTTTCGTACTGCTTCTTTGTGTTTGTATGAAAGTGAAGGTGATGAAATATGGAAAGCCAATGTTTGGAAATTAAAAGCTTCAGTTACAGTTTTCAGATGCTTCTCTTCTTTTTTTTTTTCCTTTTTTTTTTTTTTTAAATCCACGAAAAATGTAGCACCCATAAGACCACTTCTGAAAGTCAGAAGCTTTTTTTTGTGTGACTGCTTCTTAAAGCAGTGCTTCTTACAGCACTGACTTTATATTCACGGCTCTTTAATTCTTTACACCAAAGATTTTCTCACAAACTTATTCCATCTGTATCTCTCTGTCAGAGGAGCAATCTTTCATCCTGCTCAAAGCCCAGTGTGCTACTGAGCGAAAGAAATATCTGCATGTACTGTGGCAGTCTGCTGCCTCTGCTGAGTTTTTAATATAGGGACATTTTTGTTACCTTATTTTCCAAATAAATAATAAGAAATGTATCATTAGATGCCAAAGCAACAGTAGTCAAGATTTGATGGATGGAAATACAGTGGAAGGCTATGGGATATACACAGTATTTTCAATGGACTTGTTCAAAAGTTGCTATAGGTAGTTCTTGCAGTCAGTTTTGTCTGATTTATGATTTTTTGAAGGATCTTTTTATCCTTTTCAAGTGTTTTTGTGTAATAGTAATGGCTTGTTAGGCATTAAAGTTTTCTAAGAATTTAGAAGTGCATTCTCCTTTCAGTACAGATGGTGCAGTTTTTAAATATAACAATAGGCAGAGTCCTTGCAGTGCAGGGAAAATATAATTTACACTTAATTATGAGGGTGAAACTAGTATCTGTCTTAACACTCAAAAAATACTCAAATAATTTTCCTCTGTTTAAATTCTGATATGCAGTGTATTACAAACAAAACTAAATACGCTGTGCCTCAAATTATTTAAATTTTTAATTACTTAAATTTTTACATGTAATGAAAACCAAAAGATACAGAAGAAAGATGACAGAAGATGAAACGAATTTTGTAGAAGACTCTTCAGCTTAAGAAACTCTATTGGGGAAAGGTAACATAGAAATACACAAAATAATAAGCATGGAGAAGATGGATGCAGAATGGCATCTTATAAAAGAAGTAGGGGTAGCCAACTGAAATTAGCAACCAGCATGTTTAAAACAACAAGAAACATTTTTCACAGCCAGCTAATGAAGTTGTGGATGATCAGCAGGATGATGCAGGAGCTCAGAGAATTAAGTCTGTATGAAAGGGGCTGAACTGTTTTATGAGGTCAAGTTCATCAGTGGCAATTAAATAGTATTACCCAGAAGCAGTCTCTAGCTCGGGATGTCTATACATTGCAGCATGCCAGGAGGACATCTCTGTGGAAGGGGGCCTCGATTTTTGCTCCATGTGCTTAGGCCACTATGAGACACTTCGCAAATGGACCTTAGGTCTCCTTCGTTATAATATTTCTTAATGTATTTTTCACTAAGCTACTTTTTTTGTTTATAACCATGAAGAAAAATAATAGAATGTAAGGTTGTTGTTTAATTTCTAAACAGTCACTGTGCACCTGTGCCTAGTCTGCTAAATACTGCCTAAGAGAAATAAACTTCAAGTTCTTACCTCCATACCATCATTGACATCATTGGCTGGTAATTGTTCCATGTTATGAAATGAGTTGCTACACCATTCTAAAAAATAGAATGGAGACTAGTTTTAAGTACTTGATCAGGATGTGATTGAAACATGGAGCACGGAATTGAAAACTTTCCATCATTGTGAATAGTTTGGTTTTAATGTGTTGTGGAAGATTAAAGACATTTTTGTTCTTCAAGAACAGAGTTCTTTACTTAAAGCAGACTGAAACACCTTAAAGTTTTATGTATCTACACAACAGTCTTTTCCTTTATCTGAATAAACCCCATGTAAACTCAGAGGGTAAAAATTTATGCAGTTCCATTTGTATTCCTATTCTGAGAGTGCCCTGGTGGATGTCTTCAAAAAGTCACCTTTAATGCTAACCGGTAATACAACAATCTTCAGCTCAAGTGTTAAGAGGCTGGAATGCATCAGTTCTCAGGGTCACAAGAGCCATTCAAGCTGTCACCTGTGCAAGTCCATGCATTTCAATCTCAATTGGGTACCAAGAAGAGACACTTCATTTCGTATGACTGAGAAGTATACCTGATATGCTACTGAAGATATTACAAATAGCACACATTAATCTTGGCTGTTAGGCAAAGTGCACAGGAAGGTCCTTGAGATGGACTAGATACAAGTAGATCAATTGAAAATAACACTGTTGCAAGTCATTATGTTCATTAAGAGTGAGCGAGTTTCATCAGAGTAGTTGCCTTGATACCGGATGTCGATTTTGCCAGTATAATTAGAATTAGAATGAAGAAATAGTTCTTCACAGAAAAAGATAAATTCAAAAGCACATGGATTGCTCATTTTGTTATCATTCAGGAGTCAAACTATCTGAGAGGTGGTTCCTGAGTTTATATTAAGCCTTAAGGCAAACTGATGACTGTAAATTTAAAAGGTACTGTATTTAGGTGGTTAAATGAGACATGTAATACTCTGAGAGTTTTGAAATGCGTAACTGAAAATTGATAATTAGACAAAAAATAAAAGCATGTAATAATGAGAGAAATGTGCACTTAATGCTACCTCTGTAAAACGCCTACAAATACTGACTAAAAATGTAGTGATCCATCTCTTTTATCCATTCAGAGCTCTTGCAGCCTACATTCATTTAGCAGGATCTAAAGCCACTTGTGAACTCCTATTAAAAAAATTAAATAAAAAAAAAAAAAAAGAAAAAAAAGAAGGGGGGGTGGGGGGAAGAAAAGAACTCATTACCCAAACCTTACCTGCCCAGCTTCATGTCAGAAGCTATGGCTTCACATTAAGTA
>KZ506065.1:147403-172375 GCA_002844005.1 Limosa lapponica baueri
ATGTAGTGATCCATCTCTTTTATCCATTCAGAGCTCTTGCAGCCTACATTCATTTAGCAGGATCTAAAGCCACTTGTGAACTCCTATTAAAAAAAATTAAATAAAAAAAAAAAAAAAGAAAAAAAGAAGGGGGGGTGGGGGGAAGAAAAGAACTCATTACCCAAACCTTACCTGCCCAGCTTCATGTCAGAAGCTATGGCTTCACATTAAGTAATACTCTACCTTTTCTGCCAGCTACTCTAAATCCTTGGAAGAGTAGCTCCAGAAAAGGAAGTGCCTTAAAGTAAATCCTATTTTCTATATATATATTCTTTTCTATATTTGCATGCTGATCTGTTCTAAAACAGAGATAACATAACTCCTGTGTAGTGCTTGAAGATGATCATATTGCACTCATCTCTTAGTCTGTTTTTGGGCTTTTCTGGAGAGATGGAGGGAATGGGAATTCAATGTGGTTAAAAAACCTGGATTTATTATTTTCAGAGCATTACTATGCACTTGAGCCCTGGGGATTTGAAATGCCTGTCTGTATGGCTGATCCTGCACATACTGTTTGTTATAAAGTGTGATACACAGAAATGTTGTGCCCGCAATGTCTTTCCCTAGTTTTTGTCCTTTATGTGTCATCAGTGATGTCCCATGTAACTCTTATCCTCACATTGCAGCTGGAAAGACAAATTATTAAGCAGAACTTCTAAACTCAGGAGCCCACTCAGTGGTACAGTGAGATTCTTATTAGTCATCTCCCTATATGTGGGATTTAAGTAATAACTGTCCCAAATTACCAAAGACGTAATCTGCCACAGAAGTGAATTCAAAGAGTGTTCTGAGTACAGTGAATGTATCAATAACACTGAATGGCTACAGCTGTGATTTTTGTGTATGTTTTTAAATTCTGAGTAAGCTTTGTTGTTTTTGAAAATTAATGTTTGTCTGTATATTGTTAAACACAGGGCAACGTCCATAAAATCTTGGAAAAGTGCAATCTACCACTTACTGGGAAACAATGTGTAAACCGCATCATTACAGAGAAGGTAAAGTACTTTTCTTGAATCCTTGTCAATACTTTCCTCCTCTATTCCTAAGCAGGAACACTCAGTAAAGTAGTAAAGCTTAGTAAAAATGAAAAATATATTCAGTATCTGTTGCCAGTGAGGGGCAAAGATTACCTTGGAGTCCAATTCCAGAGGTCTGGGGGCTCTTTTTTCCTTTTAAAGCTTTCACCATTGACATCTAGCGTACTGGACTGTACTTTTAGGCACCTTCAGAACAAGATGCCATGCTTGAGAAGTATGCAAAGTATGTATCCCCTTATTTTTACTGAAGTATTCCTGAAAATCCTCAAATACAGCTGTACTCACAGCTCGTTTTTTTCCCAGCAGAGCAACAATTGTGTAGCACGTATGTGTCAAACAGTTGGCATCTTCCTTGGTGCATGCTAGAGACTCTTTCAAAAGAGAAACAGAACCTGTGGCTGTATCAGGGCTTTTCTTTTGTCCTTACTTGATTCCATTTGTGAAGCAATTTACCCTCCAGTGCAAGTACATGTGAGCATCTCATATTGCTGCTGCTCAAAGTACATTAGTGGATGTTTTCAGCAAAGGATAAATGACTTAAGGTTTTTACTGTAATCATACTCCTTTTATTACCAGTGTTTACATTTTTAAGGGCTTAGAGTAGTCCCTCTGTGAGCCATCTATCATACTAAGTAGAATGCATCAAAGGTGCTGATATAGAATTTGCTTTCTCCCGGTGGTATATTGCTACTGTAATTTAAAGGACTTTTTGTCCACAAAGTAAGGGAAAATAAATGAAAATGTGGAAGTTTTTCCAGTCTTCTACTAACTGGCCACATACAAATGTAAGGTACAAAAAATTGAGAGTGAACAAGGACTGATAGAAAATAAACAACAAGCAGAAATTTCTCTGAGTCACCACTTTTTGGACCTGGGTGCTTTATTAGGAGATGGCACCAATACACAACAGAACTTAGATAGCGTTGCAAATTCTGTTTCCATACTAGCTTCCTAGTATGTATATTCTTTATGGCCAGCTTCTCTTTTAAGATTTGTAAGAGCTGTCATTTTCAGTCCCATAAATCAGTCTCATCTGCCCAGAGGACAGCTGAACTTTAGTACACTTATGTGATGAGCTTAAGACTTCACTTTCATTTCAAGTTCAGTCTTCACTGGTCTTTTGCTACTGACTTATTACTTTTTCTTTTTTTTTCCAAAGAAAATTAATATAGACCTTTTGGTTTCCCTGGCAACTAGTTTGCAACCTGTGTGTCTCCCTCTGGTAGGCACCGTGAAAAGTGGACATTGTTTTACAGGTGTTTTTATTTGATGCAACTGTGAGCCTTGGAAGTGGAAAGCATATTTTATGAGGATATCAGAAAGAAGAGCCTTTGCTCCTTCAGCCACTTCCTCCCAGGCTTTCTATTAAAAATACAGCAAGAAATCTTGCCTTTCATTGCTAGCTTCTGAAAACACTAAAATTTGAACTGGGTGTGCAATAGCTGTTGGAGAAGCTTATAATCTGATGAAGGTGATCAACAACTCTGTACTGCTCTACTTTGGATTGTCTTGGCAGCAAAGAGCGGCTCAGCCCTTTGCTTCGGACCTCCAGTTCTCACCAGATTGGAGCAGGAGGCATGGTCCTCATTTCATGCAATGAAAAATGGTTGCACATTTTCCCACAAAACTAACACCTGTCATATTTTATGTTCTTTCAGGTACAGATAAATGTAGCAGAAATCTGTATTGGTCAGTCAGAAAAGTGAAAGTGCAACCAATGGATAATGGCATCTTTTGTTACTGAGACAATGCTACCTACTTCAGCACACCATTTTGTTACACTATTACTAGTTACATCCTCTGCTTACATTTTCCGCTTTGGTAATAAAAAGTAATTGTGTGCTATTTGAATCTGACAGGCCGTTTTTGATGTGGACAAGAAGAAGGGATTGACCCTTGTGGAAATCTGGGAAGGACTGACAGTGGATGATATCAAGAAAAGCACTGGCTGTGACTTCACAGTAAGTCATTTTATGAACAAATATAGTTAGTCTGGTGTCAGAACAAATATTCTCCACAAATATCACATGAAGACTTGTAGATGCAGGAAGTTTCTTCCTCCTCATAGGTGAGGGCTGAGTTAGATTGTCTGTGGAGTTCACAATGAAAATGAGAAGGTAATTTAGGGCTAACCTAGTATGATTATATTGGAAGCATTAGAAGCTAGGAAAAACAGAGGAGATGGAGAAATGACTAAAAGGACAATGTAGAAAGGGAACTTTTATGATGTTAAGAGGGGAGCTGATTCGTATCTCAAAGGTAGGTGAATATTTATTTTTCTACTGTATAAGTTAATTTACCTAACTCTCTGTTGCTAAGTTTTCATGCTATGCTTAGGTGGGGTTGTGAATCTTCTCAACAGTGGTGACTACATGTGTCCACTCTGTGTTATTAGTGCCAATCAATTAAATGCCCTACTGTTGATATCTTTGGTTATTCTCTCTCATTGCCTTGCACAAACGAAACTTAGGCTCAGCATTAATCCGGAGATCCACTGCCTTCTGATCTTCATATTCGTTCTTAAGTCTTACTTAATGCTAACACAAAGCTGGCTTATTAATAGAGAACTGTATTGCACCAGATTGTAACTGATTGCATATGTGGGGTTGGTAACATACAGTTTTTTCATGGCCTTCTCCTGCATGCACATTTTGAAATTTCTTCTTCTGTGTTGTGAAGTCTTTTGGGGCAGGTCAGCCCTGCTTCAGTGAGGACAGCAAGTATGACAGTGTACAAATTGTGCTGTAAAAATAGCTGGGGAATATTTGGTAATGAAGGGCAATGCTCTTCCTTTTTGCAGATTTTCATGGCAGAGCTAGGGCACATTACTGAAAGATGACAGAGTAGTTACTACGTGAAAGAGTTTGTAATTAAGGCTTTGAACATTCTATTGGCAGGAAGTAAAACTTTCCAAGCAATCAGCCTGTGGAATTTCATTCATTTCCTGTGTCCATAAGAGAGCATTTCTGATAACTAAATATGATAGTGTATGTTTTTCTTGTGGAGTTTTAAATATTTTAAATAGAGAGCTGTTCACTTCTGAAAATACAGTCATTTATCTGAGAAAAATTGTTCGGTTAAAGATGAGGGACCTGCAACTGCAAAGTGCAGGAAACTTCTACAAAATCACTTTGCTCCATTATTAATTTTCCATGTAACATTTTATGAAAGTCATTATTATTTTTTAATTTACAGTGGAAACAACCTTCCATATTCAGCTATTCTGTGTGCAAAAGAAATTATTCATTCATCCTCTGACTCTGATTTAGGAAAAAATGATCAATTTTTTAAAACTTCAGTAATGTTGGGACTTCTTTTTCTTACCTTGAAAGCATCCAAAATTAAAACATAAAAACGACCTTGTAGGTTCATATCTTTTGCAGCCAGTCACTGTGTTTTGTTCTTTAATTTGGGATTAACTTCATGATGAATTTTAAGGTGCCTTGTTTAGTAGGCATTTAAATAGACTGAAACTACAGGAAAAGAATTTTAGACTTTTGTTGTCATAGGACATCAGTCCTTATGTGTTCCAAACCTGCTTGTTTGGAAGGAGTTGGTTTCTTTTTCATTCTGGTGACCAAGAGATACATATTTAATTGAGAGTGTGTTACCCAAAGTAAAGTCCAGCAGCCTAGGCTCAAGGCAATGAAAGCAGAAGCAACCAAAGAATTCAGAAAAAGAAGGGGTAAGCCTAAAATAATGGGCTCTGAGATTAAGCTTTGCAGCAGCACGGTGGGTATGGTAGAGCAAGACTATTAGGACCAAAGAAAAGATTAGCACCAGCCACTGTCCCTTAGTGCTTTCCTGTAGATTTTACAAAAGAGTAGTATAAATTTTGAATCATTAGGGTAGCCTGAAGTTAGCAACTGATGAGAGGTATTGCAACAATCCACCGCCTGGGTCCCTGGAATCTGTCTCACTGGGATCAGGAAGGGACACTTCACAGGCTCCTCTTCCTAGAGGCAACCTCTTCCTAAAGGCAACCCCCAGCGTGGCCTGCCTCATGTGGCTGCTGTGGTCATGCACGGAATCATGAGCTGCACTAAAGGAGATGTGGACATGAAAAATGTAGGTGCTGCTTGGTTTATGCACTTTCATGTACTTACCTTGAAAGCATGCGGCTTGCATAAATGCTTGCAAAGCATGTACCTCTGCCAAGTTATGGTCAGGGGTCAGCGTTACTGGCTGATTGGTTGTTCCAAAAGTGCCTGAAATCTCTGTAGCACTGTGGATGGAAAGCATGAACCACAGTGATTTGTTTGTTAAAGCTGTGGTACGGAAGAGCACAGGCTATTCCTTCTTTTCTTTTTAATTTTTTTTTTTTTTTGCCTCCTGTAAAGAATGTTCCCAGGCCACAATAACCCAGTCCTCCTCTCACTGAAATCATTACTTCTGTTGACATCTGTGTTGGCAGTGATCTGTGATCACTGTTATGTAATACTGGACCCTTGATGGCCGGCTTTTCATATACAGCGAACACCTACAGCTCCTTAGGTTTGGAGTTCAGAAAGCAGAGATTTGAGCATTGCGGTAGGTGTTTGTTCAGAGAGCAGCATCCTCGGTCCCTTTTTCTACATTTCAAGACTCTGCCTCAGGCTTCCTTGCAAGAGTAGCAGTTGTGCTTGTTATTATTTATGTTCACTGAATGAGACATCTTGTTCTTGTTCATATCGATGACAGGAACTTTAGTGATATTGTATTGCTACAGTAAAAGCAGTTTTTTTGGATCATATGTTTTGGTAGGTTGAAGCAGAACTAATGGGTGGAAAATGAGGAGTTGACCCCTTTCCTAGCAGCTTTTTTCAGTGGATGCAGTGAATAATCTGAACTGAAACAAACTTCTCTCTAGGTTCGTTACAAGTGAGATCTTAAGGGATGGCTGTACCTTTATATATAACTGTCTGTCCCCGTGCAGATTACTCCTTTTTGGAGGGGAGAACTTCATAGCCTAAACAGCTTTCTTGGAGACACATTTGGCTATACAGTCTCATTTTCACCATAGCCTCCTTGCGTACTTGGAAAAACATCTCCTAAAGGACATTTGCGACAACAAAATGTCAAAGAAAACATGATTTAGAGTCAACAATCTTCATTATAGACTGGCATCATATAAAAAATAAACAATTTGCCCTCAATTTTACTGTGCTGTGAAGACCAGGTGTTGGCTTATCTTGTATGCTTAAATCAGATTTGCTGTAGCCTAGCGTATTGATCACCCTGGCAGGTAATCTGTTTGGGCTTGTACTGGCTTATATCATTGATGAGACCATGAGAGAACAGATCAAGAACCATACTTTTGCAGATGTATTTCATTATAAAATTAATCAGGATAAGTCTGACGGTAAAAATTGTCTCCCCCCCCACCCCTCCTTCCTCCCCCTTCCTCCTTTTTTTTTTCTGAATGTAAAAGTTCAGTTTTACAAAATGATTTTAAACTCCATGTTACCTTTTAGGAAAAGTGTCTGCCAAGGAAACATTGGGTAGTTTAATAGCAATTGACTAGTGTACGTTTAAAAAGAAATTGACTGTCCAGGTTCGAGCCAGTGAGTACAAAATAATAGAGGATATGTTTTTATTTTCTGGAAGTACATTTTCCTTTGTGGAAACAGACTATTGCAGGATTGAGTCCATTTTTAAGTGGGTGTTGTGTTTTTTTCCTAATCAGTCACTCCCACTGCAAAAGTCACATTAGGAACAGATTTTTGTACAAAAGCTGATGTTGGTATTGTGCTTTGCTTTTAGCTGCAATTTCAAATGATTAGGAGTTAATAAGGGATAATCAACTTTTATTATTTTAACAAATGCTAACACTTGTGGTCTTTTTTTTGAAAACTGTTCTGTAATATAGTCTTCGTTAAGGACATCCAGCCCTTACCAAGTGCTGTGCTCTTAGCACAGGGTGCTACCAAATTGGCTGACTCTGCTGGGATTTAAAGCAATGGACACATGCGTTTCTGCATTTCAAACTTATTACTCCTTGTTTTCCAAGCACAAACCGTCCCTTTTGCTACGTTAGCATTTTTCTGCTTAGCTAATCACGTTTTATTTAGAGCAAACAGCACTATGTGGGTCCAGTTCTGAGTGGTGCTGTGCTCTTGCCACCTCTGTTGCCTTCAGCGCTCAGGGAGATCAGACCCCTTCCGAAGCGGGCAGCGGCACACACAAGTGACAGCTGCTAGCATCAGATGTGCAGACATTTCATTTAACGTGATATGCTCATTCAAATGTAAAACACTTGAGGTTTTGATGGCACCAAAATTTACAGCAGCAGGAAAACAATGATCTCCTGCAGTAATTGCTTTCTGTCACTTTTTTGCAGAATACAGATTTTAATGGTGCTATCTTCATCCTCCAGTTTTTGCCTTTACTTCAATGGAACCATCCCTGGGTGAGGCAGAAATAGGCCCAAATTAAGTGAGGCACATAGGCACTTCAGAAATGTTGAAACATTTCTGGAACTAGTCCAGGAATGCGGATGCACTCAGGGAGTTTCTCCAGCTCCTCTGCTATTGTACCTATTACATCTATTTATTATCCTAGTTCGCACATAACTTTGAAAAATCAATGAACAGCTTCCATCCACTGAAAACATTTCATTAACATTTGATACAGTAAACACATTCTTCATGAAGTAAGCTTTCCTTGGTGGCTATTCTTATAAGGTTATAAATGATGATATACAGTGGCTAGAGGAAGGATAACATAGAACTCTAACTGGTACAGGAAATACAGCCCTGTACCTCTAAAAGAAAGAGGCTTAATGCTAGGAAAGGCCCTTATATGTCATTCGTTAGCTTGTTCAGTACTGTTAAGTGAAAAGGATGGGATAAGGAGGCAGAGGGAATGCAGTACATGATTCAGTGGGACACATTAATCAACCAGGAGCCAGACTATCTGTGGAACTGTTTTTCATCCTGAACAAGTAAGATCTCATGAGTTATTTTTGATCTTCATCCTGAGGCATCTATTTAAATAGGATATTCCTGGGAACAGGAGATACTTAATGAGGCTTGAATCTTCTGTGGAGAGCTTTTCCTCAGAATAGTTGTGTAAACCTGCAGTCAGGGTTCAATCAAATGTTAACCATCGCTACTCTTAAAAATCTTCTCTGCATTTGTTCCCATTTACACCTTCTTTCCTCATGTACTTTCCCATTTAGGCTTACTGTGCTTTATTTTTGGTCTGTTGGATATCTTATAATACCACTAATTGATTTTTATGAGTATAAGGAATTAAAACAATAGAATACATAAGTATGTCCTCAGACAAAAATGAATGTGAATGGAAGAAGGCAAATTTAAAAAAAATAGGTAAAATTATAAGTATTTAATTAATAGAAAGTATTGAATTATATAATCATCAAATAATCAAATGAAATGTATACATATACTGGTACAGTATGTGTATAATATGTAAACATTGATTATATATCTCCTGCTAATATGCATGTTCCAAAACATACTACTTCTGTACAGACCCAGCATTGACAGACAGCATCCTATCTCCTGGTGGGTGGGGAGGAAAAGCAGAACGATCTTGGCTGTTGATCAAAGAAGGGAATCAGCAGTTTAAGACTCCTTAGGACGCTAATATTGCAGTGGCAAATCAACCGTATATTGAATATAATCTGTTTTGTTGCCTCTACATCATTCAGTTTATTGATGCGTGAATGCAAGTGGATTAGAAGGTGATGGCTGAAGCTGTTGCCCATCTGCAGCTGTCTCTCCTATCACTGTTCATGGCAAGCACAGCCCCACTGTACCCAAACTATGACCACTTATCAGCCAGTGCATTAACTAAGCCAGGGCCTATTTGTGAATTGCCTTCGTATGTCATCCTGGATGCCGTATAATTGAGGAGCTGCTTCACCAGAGTTCAGCTGTCCCTTCTGCTGGCATTGGAAGCCATCTGAGAAAACCATGCAGTTAGCAGGGGCAAGTAGAGGTTCGGCTGTCCAAGTTTAATCTGCTTGCATTCTTAAGTCAATAAACCAACTCAAAATAAATGAAGTTTAGAGTCTAGATACTAGCACCACACATATCTTATATTCCTGCATCAGAAAATTTAGTTGTGGGCGTGTTTATGTCTGAAATACTGCAAATATATCAGTTTAAATAAATACAGTGTCTTCTTCAGTGGCACATAGTTGATAGAGGTGGAATTGAATGGTGGGTTGTACTGCTATATCTGTATGCCAACTGTTGTGTTTTTTCCCTCCTTCTTGCTAGGTTTCGCCAAAACTAATACCAATGAGGCAGATTTAAACGTGAAATACAGACTGGGCTTAACTTGCCAGAAGGCTTGTTTCCAAATGGGAGCTCAGCGAAGAGAAATCCATGACTGTTTTGCAATTTTACGTCTTTTTTTTTTTTTTTTTTTAAGGGCTTTGTAAGTAGTTTCCAGGCAGTTAAACTCAGACTGTGACTATCAGCCTAAATTGTGTTTTACTTTCATAACATTACCAATTTTAATAGAAGGGTGAATTTATTCCCTGAATTTTGAATAATGTTATACTAAAATGTTAATGAACATGGTCAAAAAATGCCTTGTAGTCTCTGCCAAATACTACATTTTTTACACAGATACAGAAAATGACCATGCAAAACTTATGATTGCCTCTGCTTTTCCTGATGTCATTAAACTTACAAGTCACTTTATTGCTCTGAAACTACAGCACTTACCATGTCCATTCTCCTGTAAAGCTGTGGGGTTTTTTTCTGGAGTGGTCTACAGTAAACATACACAGCTGTGGAGAGACATCAGAAATATGGACTTCCCTTTTCCTGAACCTTTTAATGAGTCTGTGACAAAACTGTTTCTACTGGTGGAAAAAACTGATGGTTTAGCCCTGAATGTGTCTGCTGTTTCCATGGTGTGTGTCTGTTGGCATTAAGAAGCCAACACCTCCCAAAGTCCAACTCTGACCCCTTCTATTTAAATCATACAAACTAGAATGAAGCTAATATGAAGGAGGAATACTAAAAAGTCTCCTTCTCCATGCAGGCAACTGGTAGCTGCACAATTGTCCCATGTGAACCACTCTTACTCCGCCGATATAATTCTTCCCCCAGCCCCCATTCAAAGGTAAATGCAGATTTTTTCTTGAGTGAGGTCTGTTCTTCCAGTGTTACGTAGAGAAATGGGGGAAGAGAATGTTGTGGGCACTTGGGAGGTAATACGTTTCGTTAAGGGTAAAAGCAGTAAGTTTACACCACTTGCTGATCAAGGCATTGGCAAAAACTAAAGAGTTTGGAACCCAAACTAAAGAGTTTGGACTCACCATAACTAGAATGAAGACGCAAGACAATCAAAATGAAAAGTCATTCTTTCATGCTGGTTCTGCTATTTGATAAAGATCTTCCTTTCCCTGTTATTAATTACAAAAATGACTGCTATTTTTGCAAATAGGTAATATGACAGCATTGGATCTCACATCCTATATCAGCACAGTGTGTCTTTGTTGTACACAACAAAAATTGACTGAAAATCCGCATTTACTAAAATACAGTGTTCTCTCCAAGTATAATGGTTTCTGTCATTCATATAAATAGGAACACGTAAAACACTTCAGTTAAAATAATTCCTGACCCAATGTTTGACATCAGGACTAGAGCAGATTAAATGACTGAAAAACACGTAAAACGTGGATGCACAAATAAAGATATATAATATATATATGCGCCTATCATACATGTGATAAGCAGTGTGGGGATATGGTATAGAAGGGCATTCTAGTACTCGATGGATGAGGTATTCACCATAGTTGGTATGTGTTGCAGAAGAAAAGTAACACATTTCTAGGGAACCAGACAGGAAAATCCTGCAGTATTGAGCTCTTGTACTTGCCTTTGTACTGCATTTTTCCGTCTCTTTTATGGGTCAGTCATACAATTTGTCTTGATCCGCACAGGGGTTTTATAGCAGTAAAACTGTTTTGCTTAGAGAGATTATTTTGTTTAGTTGCACTGACTCTAAACAATTCTTTGATAGTCTCTTGTCAATACCAGAATGGGTTATCCTGCTTCCCACAAAGGAATAAACAAAATGCCTTTGTAAGCACCTTTCTGCTGGTACGAAAGTACTCCCGTAATGCTAGCTTGTATGGCTTGAACTCATGCATGCTAATGGGCGGTAGGCGGTTGTATAGTCTGAATATATAGGCAAGGCCTGGGGCTGAACCCATGGGAAAGAAAAGCGCTGTACAAGGACTAGTGCTAATTTAACGATTAAACATATACGAGTGATTTGGTTGATATCTAATTTGGATGCAAGACTTGAAACTACATTAATCAAAGTGTTCCAGAATACCTTAACCCAGGATTAGCACAAATGAGTTTTTACCTAGCTTTAGTTTTCACCTGTTTTCTTTATTTAGGTGTATTCCCTTTGTTATTCGCTCATTCCAGACAAGTTACTTTCTTAAAGTTTGGCCATTTCTATTGCTGTGGAGGTGGACTGAAGTTCTGCTCACAGAGGTTTTGCAGGTTTAAAGTCTCTAGACAACAGAAGTTGACTTTATTTTAGCTCAGTGTGAAACAGTTTTGATTTTTGACAGAGCAGCCTAGAGGCCTCTTCCCCAGCCCATAAAGATACTTCAGTGACAATTCTGACCCTTGTGGTGCTGTACACGCAAAAGGTGCCTACCTATGCCTTCAGGGCCAAGGATGGGTGAAGAGCTACCCTGAGGATGTCTCGTTATCATCACTCAAAGCTCTCGTACAGAGTAACCAGAATGGATTCTGGTTTTAGAGGGAGCAGCATAAGAACTATTATACAGGGGAAGGGAGTTACTACCAGCTTATCCAGAGAAGAAATACGTGATTAAATAGCTGGAGAAGTCTTAAAGAAATCTATAAATGAAATGTTGATCTATTGCAATTACCTATGTAACATTAGTTGTAGGATTGATGAGCTAATTACAGTGAACATTTATTGACATAAATAAAGTACCATAGAAGTGTCTGAGGGCAGCACCATGTGTTTGCTGCTTCTGCCATAGAACTACACTTTGCTGGCATACGCACAGAAGCCATCATTGTCACTAATGTATGGCTATAAAAAGACTTATGACCTGGTAACGTCTGGGAGTTCAGCGCTTTGGTTTCTGAAGCAAAGAATTAGGAGCCAAAAACTCCTGAGTTTCAACTTTTCTAGTTCTCCACTTAACTGCCTTTGGAAATGCCACCTGTGCTCTCTGCCTTGTCCTGTTGCTGAAAAGGGGATGTTGTTCTTCCTACCTCACAGGGATGTTGTGGGGAATAACCAGCTAAGGTCTGTACAACAGGTCATTTTTTGTCTTCAGCTTGGGGATCACACTCGATCAAGAGTATGGAATAGTACTTGAAGATTGTTATACATGCTGGATATTTGAGTTCTGTGTCTTCTTTTGTTCGTGTCTGTTAATGCAAGAGAGCAAAAGTCAATATGATGCTGAAAACCAGGGAAGAAAAGGGGAACAGGCTTTCTCCGTATACAACAGTGGTGCCAATATCTGTATGTCACACTTGAATTTTTTTTATCTTGAGGACAATATATTGTGGTAGAATATTGGTATTGTTATGAAAACATCATGCATCCGCACAAGTTAATTGCAACAAGCTGCGATTCCACTTCTTGATTTGTAAAGTAGGATTAGAAATTAAAGCACTCCTAAGTATTTCCTTCTCTGTGGACACCAAGCGTGGTTCATAGGTAAGGCATACTCTGAGCAGTAGTTGCAATGATTGGTGTTGCAGGGGTGAGAGCTTCTTGTTCCTCTTTAGTGGTTGATGGTGTGCATGAAGTTTTATTGGGGCACCACTGAGATCATCCCCTGCTTGACAGCACTTCACAAGACAGGGACAGTTGGTACTCTTTGTCCTGAAGAAGCAGATTCTACTATATTATCACATTGGACTTATTTCACTTTATATTTTATTGACTTTTGTCCCTGAAAAAGCAGAAAAATGAAATATTATAGAAATATAGTTGTACTGTAAGCTCTGCAAACTAAATGTCAAAGTCCTTCTATGTATTTGCAAAACAATCAATAAAATAAAGATTAAAAATCTCAAGTTTCATCTGTTGTTACTGTTGTTCGTGGCATTCTGTTCTGCCTTTAGGACCAGTAGAAGATTAGGTCATGTTCACACCAGCACATCACACCTCAGCACACGCGAAAACCTCGGGGTCTTGGCTGAGGGGGGAGGGATTTGATAAACAGAAATAATGAAGCTAGAAACTCAGCTAACAGCTGAATTCTCCGTGTTCTCTCTTCTCACTGGTGTCTGCCGGGTCAGTCTCAAACATAATTATCACATTCATTTTTGTAATTACTTGTTTTTCAATCAAGTCAAATAATGGACTACATATGTAGTCCTTAGAGAAGTGATTTTTACCTGTTGATTAAAACTGCTGTAGAAATGATAGCATTTGAGATGTTAATCATAGATGTTAGCGTGTGGCTACACTCTGAAAATAGCGCTAGATGACACATGAAGACAAATTCCATTAACCACCTGGTGAATGACAAAGTAGATGGTGGCCAAGTGATGAAAATGCGTGCCTGTGGATAGTGGGGTCATCCTCCGGTACGTGTCGTAAGGTCATGAGTAAATATGTCACAGTATGCCTTTATCTTCAGTATCATCGGAAAGCAAGCTGATAAACGTGAAGAAAAATGTTTAGGCCCAGAAAAAAACCTGGACGATTCGCTCTGAAATGCAACTCTTCAGTAATTCATATGTGTGATCAAAATCCAGCGGACTGTCACCCCTGTGCAGGGGGTTACAAGGTAAGTGCCAAAAACACTGAGATAATACACAGTCTTGCAGCTCCAAAATCCACTCATACAAATGTAGAAGGTAAAGTTTTCCTCTGACCAGAGGAGAAAGTTGGTTACAGGCATATCTGGGCAGCTTTGTGCTATCTTGCGTTATCGCCTGTTGCTGCCTATTTTACAATATCCCGTCATTTCTTGGATGCACTGCAGTATTCAGAGCCCCTTTTCTGCCCATACACGTCTGCTCCTGTAGACCAGGGGTCTGAATACACCTACACCGCAGCATGTGGGGCAGTTTTTGATGGAACAACTTCAGGGCACACCTGGGGCATGGTGGGAAATTCCTTTCCTGAACGTATTTACGTAACATCAGGTTTTGAGGCTCCAGCAAAGGTAGAGGTAGCTATCATGTTTGTGTTGTGAGAACTTGCTGTGCCTGCTTCACATAATTGTGTACATGTTTGGAAGCGGCGAGAGGATGGAAGAAATTCTTCCCTTCAGGGCCAATGTGTTCTCCATCTGCTGCCCATGGTACTTAGATATTTTCTTTAATTGTATTTTATTATTGTAATGGCAGGCAAAAGCGAGTAGAACATTACTAATTTGTGGGAGCAGCAGAGTCTAAAACTAGGATTTCAATTTCCGTGCTCTTAGAGCTGTCCCCTGAGCATGCAATCCAGAGAAAAACTTAAATTTGTGTAAAGCTGTGGTAGATGCTGTGCCTGCTTCACATAATTGTGTACATGTTTGGAAGCGGCGAGAGGATGGAAGAAATTCTTCCCTTCAAGGCCAATGGGTTCTCCATCTGCTGCCCATGGTACTTAGATATTTTCTTTAATTGTATTTTATTATTGTAATGGCAGGCAAAAGCGAGTAGAACATGACTTATTTGTGGGAGCAGCAGTCTAAAACTAGGACTTCAATTTCCGTGCTCTTAGACCTGTCCCCTGAGCACGCAATCCGGAGAAAAACCGTTAAGTTTGTGTAAAGCTGTGGTAGATGCTGGGGCTGCAGCTGCTGCGGGGCATTGCCAGTGCTGCTGTTGCAGGGGGTGGGAAGTGCTGCCCGTGCTGCAGTGCAAATCGCCACACTTGTCACAGGCCTGTGCCCCCGCGAGACACGCACAAGCTGGTGTCCATCCAGCCTCAGGCAGTTTTCAACACGGAAGTGGCGCCAGCCACAGCTCCTTTGGAAACATGGGGATGATGCTTTGCCCGTGTTAACCCAGCGGGGAGAGTGTTTGTGAAGGCTCAGCTCCTGACAGCTCTGCCCGGGCAGATCGGAAGCACATCTCGCCTGTCCCAGGAGAGCACCCGCCCCACCACGCTGCGGGGTGAGCTTTGGGGGAAACTTTGCAGCCGGGATTGCAAGGGCTTCGAGGCTGAGAAGTCAGGAAGGAGCAGGAGACGGTCACCTGCCGTGTAAGTCAAGTGGGTCAGCCAGCAGTGGCGAGGCCTGAGTTGTCCTTTGAAGAATGGCTTTTGTTTTATTAACACGGGCTTTAGACCGTGTAAGCAACTTTCTGGCTCCCCTGCGTGGAGGCGCCCCCCTGCTCTGAGCCCGGTGTCCCAGGGCAAGCGCAGAACGAAACCCCGGAGGCACCTACGGAACTGGCCGGTCAAGCAGGGTACAGAGCCAGATTTTTTCCCTTTTAAGAGCAGATTGCCTAAATCAATCAAATACTCTTTTAAGTGCCTATGTCAGTTACTTCTAATTTTTTGGCTAAGTTCCTAAATACTCCCTTTGGTTCTGTCAGCTGGAAAGTACGTAATGCATAGGCAGAAAAAGGAATGGAAAACTTGTAAATGCAGGGGACACATGTTACAAGAAGCAGAAAATCCGCAGCCATGAGGAGAATTAGTTTGCATCAACTGAGCAAAAGCAACGTGAAAAGCAAACTTATATGTTACCCTAAAAAAATAAAGGCAAGCCACAGAAGAAGCACATTGGTACCACCTACAGAAAGTATACATTAATTCTAGGACAAATTCCGTCTCATCTGTTTAGATGGTGTGTGAATAAAGACTATAAATTGGATCTGCTGCCCAAATCCTGTAAAATAGTGCTTCCCCCACCCGTTCGGAAAATCTGGCCGTATGAGCAATTAGCACTTTCTCTCAGATCTGTCCAAGAATAAAGCAAGCTGTGCGAGGCTATAGCAGGCAAAGCTGTCTTGTCCAATGAATATCCCTAAAAATAAAAACTTTAAAGCTATAACCAGGAACTCTGGCTTGACAGTCGTTTCTGTCTGGTTCCATCTTCCACTTGCTCCAATAAAACCCATCACCTGTGCTTTCGTCCTTCTGGCGCCCTCCTAATCCTAAAGCTCCCTTTGCCTGAGGAAGACTGGTCAAATTTCACCATTCCCCCTGCTCGCCTGGGCTCGTTCTCGGGTGAAGGAGAGAAGGTAGAGGCGTGTGTCCGTGCGTCCTCCCAGCCGTGCCAGGGGGACAGCCGAGACCAGACGAGCAGGGCCGGTGTGGTGGGCTGGATGGATGCCGGGGGGCACTGCTCGCTCCAGCTGCTCTCAGCCGAAAGGTGGCGGGGAGAGGCGGCGTGGGCAGAGGTGGTGCTGGGGCACGGCATTACAGAGCTGCCGGCGAGCCTCAGCGAGTCCCCATTGCCAGACTGTTTCTCATGCACTGCTACTCAGGCAGCTCCTGCCAGGAAAAGAAAGGATGCATGGTATGTGCTTCTCTCTGCTTTTCACTCCATTTCAACTTGGAGGTCACGTGGAACCTTGAGGTTGGAAAATGGGAATCAGGCTCTCCTGTGAAGTGGGTGCATCTTAGCGAAGGAGGCTGTGGCAGGGTGAGTGTTGGTCTCTTTTCCCAAGTAACAAGTGACAGGATAAGAGGAAATGGCCTCAAATTGTACCAGGGGAGATTTAGTTTGGGTATTAGGCAATATTTCTTCACCGAAAGGGTTGTCAAGCATTGGGCCAGGCTGCCCAGGGAAGTGGTGGATCACCAACCCTGGAGGTATTTGAATGATGTGGAGACGTGGTGCTGAGGGACATGGTTTAGGGGTGGACTTGCCAGTGTTAGGTTAACGGTTGGACTTGATGGTCTTCAAGGTCTTTTCCAACCTAAATGATTCTATGATTGTCCGAACAGCAGGGGCTGGCTAGTCCAAGCCCTGGGCATACTCCTGGCTGCAACGCCCGCCAGGGTGAGGAGGAAGACACCAGGCTTGGATACGGCTCTCCTCAGATCCTGGATGCTCGTTGTATGAGCCAAACTTACAGCAGCGCTGGGGACAGGGCTGTACCACCACATCATCTGCCTTGGCTGAGAAGGGCTCAGGACTTCTTCAGGCCAAAAGGTAGGGCTGAGATCTGGGACTGAAAAGGCACAGAAAGAAGATGTTTCAGTTCCATGAAGAGATGCTTGTAATAATATTGGTGTTACTTCTGTCTTCTTTGGGCTTACAGGCTGGTATTTGTTGATCCTTTGCTGCTGTATTGATTAATACTGACATTTTCAGATTCTTCTCTTCTTCAGGCAATTACAGGCTGGGGAGGGGAGTGGGGGGTGGGGGGAGGGGGGAGCCAGCTGCATAAATCTGCTAGCTATAAACCTGAAGGATGGTGAAATTAGTCTGCAACAGCATATCCATGTTCTCATTAAGAGCAATTCAGCATTTTTAAGGCATGTTAACTGCTGCAGTGAGGAGAAGAGGCTGCAGGTCAATATAAAATAGACCACAGCCTCTCAAGACCCCATTTAGAATTTCCAAAGTACTTTCCCTCAGTCATGCAGGAGAGTCATTCTCGGTACTTCGGCAGGTGAACAGTCGCAAAGAAAACGTCACAGACCAGTTTGGGATTGGAGCTGCAAAATTCATCCAATCTGAGAAAAGTCTCCATATGTTAATGAGGACAAAAAGCTAGAAGTAATCTATACTGTCGCAGGGAAACGGAGAGATGGTGAGAATCACTCATAGCTTCACTTCAAGAGAGGGAGGGGTCAGGGCTGGTAATTAATTATCTCTACCTAACAGGCTGTTTGACCCTTTGCAAAACAATCCCTCTGAGAACGTCTCAACCTGAGAGCTTGTTTCTATGGGGATTCCAGATGTGTGTGTGGGGGGGTATTTTCACGGCAGAGCTGAAACGGGTAGAGGGAACAGGGAGCAGCAAACGTGAGCCGGGAGCAGGGGACGGGGAGCTCGCAGGCAGGCGGCCCCACGCCCCCGCATCACAGCATCGCTGGTCCTGCGGCAGCAAACCCACCCGCCAGAGGTCACTGATTTGGATGGGATCCTTTTCGGGGTCATCTCCACAAGCGCGTGTTTAGTTTAAGCGTATCTTCAACTCTAAAAAGATGTAAGCATGTGCTTGGGGGGCTCTGGGAGCATGGGTTTAGATGCAAAGGCTGGAGGAAGGCAGACAACGGGCATCCCGACCTGAAAGGGATCTTTTGGCTCCAGCAGGACCCACTCGTTTGCAGCCTGTGGAGGAGAGGACAGACAGCCATCCTCAGGACAGAGCGAGTGACAGTGGGACGGGAGAGCTGGGAAGAGCTGTGCGATGCCACTGCTTGGCCCGTGCCATGAGCCCCCATCTCAAAGCCCGATGGACGCTGCGCAGAGCCGCGTGAAAAGGGGAGCTGCTTCAGCCTGGTTTGCAGAGATTTTGAGTCTTTTCCCTGAGAAGCTGAGTGCTGAGCCCTGGCTTGGATGGGGCACATCTGAAGGCTTTCATACATGGAACGGTTCTTCTAACGTGACAAATTTTGGCACCAGCTGGCAGTTTTAAACCAAAGGGAGACTAGCTCTTAGTATGAGACGCTGGTATGCACAGCACGATGCTCCAGCTGGGGCAGACATGCGGAGGTTGCCCAGTGCAGTTTTAGCTCGTTAAGCATTAAATAATAAACATCTACTAGTTTAGTGAGGTTGTGGCCTAAGGATTCCAGGATTACTGCTCCCAGGTGAAGTCTCCCACCATTGAGTCACAATAAAAGTTTTAAGCTTGTGGCTTTCAAGTATTGAGATGGGTTGCACTAAAATCTAAAAATAATTTAATAACTATATAATCAAACAACTACATTTAATTTGAGAGGCTCTCTAAAAATCTAGTAAAGAAAGAGTGCAGCAGGAGGAGAGCTTTCTAATGATTTTCTTGCTGTTTAGCACTCCAAACTTCGTGCATTCACACAGTGCTTCACAGTTTAAGAGGACTTGGGCAAATCAAACCCAGCAGCAGCCACTCATCTGCATAATTACTGGGGGGCAGATAAGAGTAAACAGGCCTTAATTTCACCACACTTACTTGCAGGTGACGCCCTCAATATTAAAAATGAATATAGCTTGAGTCTCACTAGCCATACGGAAGCTTTAAAGTGGAATGGAAAAAAAAAAAAAGGTAACTTGGTTTGCCGAATAAACCAGCAATGTTGTCTCTCCTGGGGAATGTTCTGGTCCCCTGTACTATGTCAGGAGGAGGAGGTTTGTGCACTGTGCCATCCCCAGGGATGAGCAATGGGGGGGCTACAAGGACGGTGGAAATGGCGCACTCAGCACATCCTCACCCACAGAGGAGTAATAACCAAACGGGCTGAAATGACAGAAGAAAAGGTCAATTTTTAGCTGGTCTCTGCCACAAAAGCAACAGGACCACAGAGAAGGAAAGCTGCTATGTCCTCTTAGGTGAATTAAATTGGCAGGCTAAAATGAGCATTAATTCCTCGCCAGAGCGTGGTTCACTGCTGTGGCGTGGGACCAGGGTTCTGTCACTACCCCCCGCTGCACGGCGCTCGGTGGCAGGGAGCCAGCCCACCCCCACCAGCACCGTCCCCCCCCAGTTTTCTTGCCATTGCTGTTTTTTAAGGCATCACGAAACTATAGAGGTCTTTAAGCATGAAATGGAGCTGTGGCGGAGATATTATTCAAAGCAGAGGGCTCTTATTTCTATTCGAGTGGTTCAAAGTAAGATCGCAGAGATACTTGCTAATCCCAGTAAACAAAAAAATCCCTGCAGCTGAGAACCTTCTCCAGAAAGCACAGGCAGAGTTGGCTCTCCCACCCCGTTCCCCTGCAGTTTTCCTTCCCTCTTAGTCAGGTACGTATACAATATCTGTTTTTCACCCTTTGCCCTGTGCGTGGGGGGAAAAAACTATTAAATTTTTTCTTGGAACAAGATTACATATATATATATATATATATATAAATTTTTGTACCTTCTACAGATACCAGCAGGATACTCTCAGGATCCTCCACTGGTGCACACCTGTATGAGTGTAAGATAAACGGGGAGAGGGTGGCAGTCAAGCATGTTACAGTGATACCAAATGGCATGTGGGCAGAAATGCTGTAGTTTAAGGATAATTTAAAATCTCTTTGGCCAGGTCACTGTCTTGTTACCAGTCCTGGAAAAGGGACTGTGCATCATATTATGAGCCATAGTGCCTGAAAATCCGGTGGTTTGCTGTTGAAGCCACTTAAAATGAGGGAACAGTGAGGCATCAGGCAAATATTCAACTTAAAGTGCTTCAGAGGTTTGTAGATAACCAAAGAGCATAAAGTTTGCTGATTAGTGTTTTGGGCAATGCTAGAGCTGACAGAGCACATGAAGTGCTGGCAGGGCAAGATCTGGTTTCCGTAGTAGAGATGTGCGTTACACCCCCTGGATTATTTTGGGGCAGGTGAAAGTAATTATTTCTGATTACAAAGTGGGAAATGTTTGTGGTGCCAGGGCTGGGGGCACTGGTGTGAGCCTGAGGCCACTGCTGCCCATGGGGCAGCTGAGCCTGTGGCAGGGACCTGCTGGGGGGCTGGGTTGTGGGGTGAGGACATTCTGTGTGTGCTCAGTTGGGGCTTCGGCATTTAATCAGGCTCTGGAGTAGTGCCCAGAAGATCCTGGTACAATAGAAAACAAAAGACAAAGTGAGAATATCCAGGAGAACCAGTTTACTTTAAAATTCAGATGAAGTTCTGGACAGGAGTGGTTCCCATAATCCCAAAGCCAGGAACAGTTTGTTCATTGCCCATGGCTGAATGAAGTCTTGTGAAACTTGCTGTAAAGGAAATTTTTGGCCAATGGTGGTAGTTTTCCTGCTACCAGAAAAGTTATTTTTTTCTACCTCCCGTCTGACAGAATCATTAAAAGTTCATTCTCTCACTTTATCTTTACTTCAATTCTTAATGAGTGTAAAGTTGGTTTGAACCCCTGTGTGTTCCCCCTATTAAATGCTCTTTTCATAATAAATTATACAGTAACTCTCCTGGCGTGGTAAGTCTAACACAGTAACAGTTTATTCCAATGCAACCATTCTTTTGATGAGAGCAAACCTGCTGTGAGAGAACACCCATGAGGGAAGCGCAGCCTTCACCCATGTCCCTACAACGGGCTGGTTTCTCTGATGTTTATGGCAAAAGGGACTTACAGCATAGCGTTGCTCAAGACGATTTTCCAGGCTGCTCACGACGGCAGTCCTCAAGTAACCCTGGAAGAAGATGAGGATATTACATGCCTGTTTCTTGGGACGTATCATGCTGCGCAGAGTATTGCAGGGCCAGAGGGAAGTGCCGCATGAAACGTGGGGGGAGGCGAGTGTTCCTGAGTTATCAGCACAGAGGGTTTCTTGCAGAGAAGAGGTCTGCTCTGCTCTGCTGCAAGATAACACGGGAGAGAAGTGCTCTAGTCTGGCAAATCGAGACTGCTGTCAGCAGGAAATGTTAAAAAAAAAAAAAAATCCCGTTTTTTTTCCCCCTTATCGAAGCCTTCAGCCCTGCCGAAGCTGCACTGCCTGATTTTGGGGACTGACCCACCTCAGCCGTGCCTGGAGCCCCTCCACCCTGTCACTCCAGGTCTTGCACCTCTCCAGCACAGGCTTCAGAAGCAAAAAAAAAATACTCCCCAGGGAAACTGCAGCCCTGGTAAAAGCCTGGGAGCAATTATTGAAGGCAAACGAAAGGGAATTCAGGCCGGTTATTCCCATTAATCGCGGGTCACTGGAGCGGTTGAGCACCCTCCCACCGCCTTCAGTGCAGCTGGTCCAGGGCCTTCCTCCATCACCCTCCGAGGGCTTCACCCCTACTCGCTTCTGCAGTCATGCTGCAGAGGTGCTGCTTTCAATTTTTTCTCTCAGTGGTCTTTCATGGAATTATATTATTTATAGTCCTGTGTCCATTCACATCATCTTTTCTCTCTAACAATAAACTTAACAATGCCTTTGCAAGCCTTTGTTATTTGCTGAATGCTGTGGGGTGCTGTCTTTCTGAGCTAACAAGCACTTTAAAGAGCCTATGATTTGTCTCTCGGGTATGTTATCTTGCTATTAGCTGTAAATAGGGATGTAGATAATGTTTTACATCTGTACTATTAAGAAGCAACAAATTAGACTCTTCCCCAGCCTCTTCCCCTAGCTCACAAATCTATGTTAACTCCAGGAAAAATTGAATAAAAAAATCATTGTTTGTAAAGATACAGACAAAACTCTGCAATTTATATGCTGGTGAAGATAACAATTGAGATTTTTAACAAGATCTGGTTGAAATTCAATATTCCTTTTCCTGGGAAAGCTCCAAAATGTTACTATTTGTTTTCAGAGCAAAATGAAAAGAAAGCCCAAAGCATCAAAGTTTCCTTTACAAAATGAGATAAAGAGCAATTAATTTCAAATCAACCATTTAGAACATTTTGTTTCAATGTAATAGATTTTCTATGTTTAATAAGGTGCAATACAAAATAAAGCACTTCAGACTGAAAAGCCACTTAAGAATAAAAAATATCGAAATGTTCCTTCTCAACGTGACTGAAACATTTATTTTCAATGTATTTGCAAAATAAAATAAGCAGCTTCTTGGTGTTCTCTGGAAAGTTTTGTTTTCATGGGCTGACCGGGCAGCAGCTTTTGAGCCGCCTTCTCCCCAGCCAGATTCCTGCTTCCTTCTTGCAGGCTTCCTCCACGGGCAAACCAGAGGGCAAAGGCAGGTCACAAACAGTCGCAGGCACTCGAGCAGAAGATGCTGCAGTTCTCCCCGCTCAGTGGTGGAGAGATTTTGATCAGCTCCCAAAAGGGAGGGGGGAAACAAGTGCTCTTCTAAATTTTCTTTCCACATTGACGGAACTCCAGACTTTTTGCTTTTTTAAAGTAGTCATTCCGTAGCCAAGTTTTTGACACCGAAAAGCGCAGGTTAGTTTTGGGCAGGGGTTTCTGGACAGACAGCCTATGCCGGATGGTGTGCTGAGGCGGTGGGACAGACAAACCGCCCAGGCTCCCCGCTGCCCCCCGGCCCCTCACCCTCCCGGGGTGCCGATGCTTTGCCTGGCCTCTCCACAGATGTGCATCCCCTCGTGTTCAGAGTTTTGAGGTCCCAGCTGAGGACTCTGAAATCAGGTTTAAAAACCATGTGTAGTTTCTGGAGACCCAAAGGGGTTGACATCAACCCGTAGCATCCCTTGCTTAGTTTGGTAAGGAGTTCATTTCAGCGGAATTGATATATCAGAGCACCCCTGCTGGGGTTTAGCGCTAAATTAAGTTGCTTTTTGAAATTGATTTTTGTTAAAATAGTGCCACCTCCCACACACACAAAATTCCCATGGCTGTAATGATGCAATAACTTGCCCAGAGACTCTTTAAACATCCCCCAATCACTGCCTGATACATCCCCTAAAAGAAGGACAGTATCTACGCAAATGTTACTTAAGGAGATGTAATCTCTCCTGCACACACCACAAAGGTTTGTGCTGAGCATCTTACCACACTCCAGAACATCTCCCTCCTGCACGGCTGCTGGCCCAGGCACAGGTGACCCCATGGCCAGCAGAGTTTGGCCAGTCCCTCGGTGGCCTCAGCACCTGTGATGTCCACGGCTGTGACTGACTGGGGTCACTGCAAACGTTGTCACTTCATTGCCTTTTTCAGGGTTTTCCTAACCAGACCAAGCATCGCCTCTCTACATCAACAGGAAACACCCCAAAGGAAGTTTTTTGCCTTTTCTTCTACGCTTGATTTTTCCTCTAAGTTTTCCCTTTCTGGAAGCAGTTTCTCTCATCACCTGGACTGATGGAAAAGGACTCAGGAATACGAATATGCCAACCCATTTGCTCGCTGGTGTGAGGAAACCATTGCAATCCACTAGATATGCCATTGATATGCTGTTTCTTCACTGAACTTGATGTTTGTCCATCTCTTATCATATTGATAACCATCTCAACAAGTGGTAAGGTTGGTATGAGCAATCCCCCCTGCTTACACTAACAGACTGATTTGTTTTGTTGGAAACTGCCACCAGGACAGCGAGAGGACATGTCTGTGGCCATGCAGGTACCAGTGCCTCTGAATACCTTGTTTGTGGGGGGTGTTTGGAAAAAAGGGAAATCTTTTTATCATGGGACCAGTAAAATAACTTTAGTAGAGCCATGATTTCCTGGCGAAGCCTGGTGCACTTTCAGAAGATCAAGCTAGCAAGACTTAGGACTTGGGAAACCTGAAATTTGGAAGGGATGTGCCTGCTGACAGGCACCATGGAGGGGGCTGCGGTGCTCGGGCTAAAGCTCTGCAAAACCCAGTGGGTGCCTGATCTCCTGGTTTCTCACGTGAAGGTAGATGGGGTTCAGCAGATCTTCTCAGCACCTTGCGGTAGCAGGCACTGTCCTGCAGTGATAGGCGCTATGGCCAGAACACAAAAGTTGCCATCCCAACTCCTAAGCTCTGGTGATGTGTAGGATGGTATCTGCTGTTAATGATGACTGATGGAAGCAAATTAAATTTCTATGCAATATTCATAGCTTGCTTAACTGCTCCCTTGCTACCATGAAGTGATCCCCTGACATACTGGGCTAATTTTGCCAATGCTGGTTTCACCCCCTTCCAGTTTTCACTGTTGAATTTCACCTGCTCTTTCCTCTGGCTCCACAACAGCTCTTTCTCATTTTCTAAGGGAGAGCTGTTTAGTCTGAGTAACTGGGAGAGTTGTTCTTTTTTAGGTTTCAAGATGCATTTCCTCGGTAGCCAAAGCCAGCAGCACTGGCATTTCACATTAAATTTCTAAGGCACAATGTTACAAACTTAGGTATTTTAAGAGAAAATAGGAAATATTAGTGAGAAACAGCATGACAAAAGATTTGCCCTGTTATTAAGAATTGCTGAAGTTTTGGCTGGCCAGTTGTGTGCTTTGCCTTTTTTT
>KZ506065.1:176197-209591 GCA_002844005.1 Limosa lapponica baueri
GTAGCTCTTTGCTGTACCCTCTCCAGCAGTTCCCTGTCCTTCTTGAACTGGGGAGCCCAGAATGCAGGGCCATGACAAGCACCTGGTGGCCCTTGTAGTGTTCAGTGGCTGGAGCTACATGTGCTGATGTTAAAAAACCCTGAAATGCAAAATGTCATTCAAAACCAACAGTAAAAATGAGGCAAAAGGAGGAAAGAAGTTACTGCCTGTTAGAAAAAAAATTTTATTCTTCGTTTATTAGTTCGTTGTTCACCTGCCATTTGCATTTTTAATGCCTTTTTACCTCTACTGTGTATAGTGTTGGAGACTTCTGAAAATGTCTGTGAAATTAGAGTATGATTTGAATGGAACATACAGGCTAACTCTGCTTAAAGTCATATTATCTTCAAACTGAAGTCCTGTGTTCAGGCTATATCCTGTTACTATTTATTGCTTACGCCGTCAATGTGTCTTGGAGCCCAAATCCTTGCTGTGTGAAGGGCTTATGGAAAGGGGTCCTCTCTGCCTTGCTCTCCCCATCTCTTCCTCCAAGGAGTTGTGTTTCTCTCTTGCTTATGCACGCTCTGTGGGCAAGGCAGATGTCACCTCAGGTGGAGCCAGGATTAACTCAGTGAGGGAAGAGCTGCAGGGACGTAACCCACAACATACGTGACCCAAGCCTGGTCCTGGCGTGCCCTCCTGGGCAGCTCCAGTGCAGGTTGCCTGGGGTGGTCCCTCCCTGGGATCGGTGGTGCGCAGCAGCTCGGGTAGCACGCTGCGAGTGAGCCACCTCCACTCATCTGCACAGCACCCTTCAGCCATATGGTGACATTTGCATCTTCATCCATCACTCAGTATAATGAAAATACAGGCATTTGTTTTGCTGCAACACTTGTCTTCCATGAATGTCTTGACATTTATGTACCACCAAGAGACATTATGTTATGTCAGGATTTTATTCTTCTGGCATTATCTACCCTAATTAAGGCTGTCCCTACCTGCTTCAGCCATGTAGCAAAGTAACAATGAGGTTATTTTAATTTCTGAGTCTTTTGAATTAGTAACAAAGGAGGCAGTCGATGCCAGGAGGGCAGATGCCACATCCCCGCAGCCTGCCTCGAACACTGCTCAATGCCACACCATGCAGTAAAGGTCTCCATCATATGTTCAGAGCAAACCTGTGTCCTCAGCTGTGGCTGGCACCAAGGATGTCTCCTGCAGCCCTGGCACTGGCAGGGGCACTATTCCTCAGCACCTCTGCATCTTTTTTGTAGATCAGCTACTATAAAACAAAAGAATTGTGTTTATATGCTCATTTGCAAAGCCAGCTTTCTGGAAATCTAGGAGAGACCAGGCTTAAATTAGCCTGAGCAATGGGGAAAGCACTTGCCATGCAGGTGAGCACAGGCACTGTCCATGGGTGCGTAAGACTTTTCTTGCCCCCATCTCCCTTTCCTGGTGCACACCCTGGGCAAGCAGCGGGGCAGTTAATAAACGAGGCAGCTCTGTAGAGCTCTTGCGTGATTCGAGTGTCTCAGCAGCTCCTGCAGAGAGCCCAGGTCTCATCTGGTGCTGTTTGCTCACCTCCAGCTTCTGCCAGGTGCTGCAAGTTGTGTCCTCTCTTCTGCCCTGGCTGAGATGCCCCAGGGCTGGACCAAATACTCATAAGGCCACAGGCATGATTTAAAATGTGTGGTTTGCTACCAAACAGCTGTAGTATCCTATCAGCATGTTCTTGTTCACGGTGGAAAATGTAATGGTTTGGGAAAAATGAATCACAGATGAGAAAGAGAAATAATCTCCTACAGCTTTTACAAGTTTTATCAGCCTGCAGGGCAAGAACATTTTTCTTCCTCTATGCAAATAGAAGCCCTTTCCTCTAGCATTTATAGAAGCATCTTTTATACAGACTCATGTATCTATCTATATAATACAATTCCTGGACACTTAGAGATGCTGTAAGAGTCATCAGGATTTAAGCACAGTGAGCCAGAGCGGACAGAGCGTTCAATGGCTGATTAATCCTTCTTGCAGGAGTAGATCTTTATTAATGAAGTGCCCTCAGCCCTGCACGGCTCTAATTTAGACAAGGAGACAAGTGCCTTGAGGGTGCCCTCTCAGGGCCTCTCTTCCCAGGAACAGTGTTGTGTCCCAATCACAGTTTCATGTCTGTTCAGCCATTGGCTTCTTGGACAAGACTGTCATTAAAATCGGAGACCAGTTTTTCTGCTATTCCTTCTCAAAGATCGAATATTTGGCACATTGAGCACCCCTGGTTTAATGACAAGGCTCTTTCCCAAAGTGGGGCCAAATTTTCAGGTTCATCTACCTGCCATTCAACCTCTGACATGCCAAAGTAAAAACATGAATGTCTTAAAATCACAACTTGGTTAAAGAAAAGAAGGGATGATTTTTTTCTTAAAAAAAAAGTTTGAAAAAAGACATGGTTGGAAATGGAGCCAAGTGGGTCTCTCAGACTACCTCAGTGGAAAAAAAATTCAGTAATAGCCGGGAAGTGACTGTTCCTCAGCACAGCCAGTCTTCTTCTTCCCACCGTAGCTAATGCACTTGCTGCCTGTGCCGTGGCTGGAGGGACCTCCTGGGACCCAGGCTGGCAAAGACCAGAAGACGTGCAAAGAGCTGTTCCAGCCGGAGGCTGGCTGGATGCTGGGAGGGTTTGGTATTGTGAAAAGTGTGTAAAGTGAATTATCCTTATTTTTAGTAGAAAACTTGTTCATTGCTGTGTCTCACGGGGAAATATATATTTGGGAAATTAATGATTGTCTCCAGCTAAAACCTCGAAGGCAGGTACCTTCGTGTTTTAATTGTTACTACTGAAGTCCCTCTGACTTTGTAGTCTCTCTGTTCTCTCTTGTTAGCAAAACTGGTAATTGTGTTTTAAAATAATTATAACATTTCCTCTGAGCTTAGCTTATTTAGCCGGGTCGAACAAAGGTTAGAGGGGATGTAATATCTCTTAATAAATATGTTGGGTGGTAAATGCTGAGGAGAGGAAAAAGTTCTTTGAGTTGAAGGATAGTATTAGCTCAGGATCAAACAACTACCTATTGGTCATGAATAAATTTCTGCGGTAAACTAGAAGACAATTTCTGGGTATCTGAATAGGCAAGTTCTGAAGAGCTTGTTCAGTCAGGAAAATGAGGTACTTGGGCTTGTTTTAAGATGGAACTTCGTGGCCCCATGCAAAGGGCAGAATTGGTGAAGGGAGGAATCCTTGGAGAAAAAGGACGATGTTTGTGCTGTGAGACCTTGGGTACAATGAGTTAAATACAAAGGGTTTTTGAAGAGACTCTGCATTCCTCTGCTAACACTGTGCTTGTGCTGTCATCACCTTGTGTTTCAGTGCTCTGGGGTGCTGGGAAGGACATATCTCCTTGGCCTTCCCTGGCACTGGTGACTGGTGAACCAGCGTAGTGGCAACATGCACTGTTGGTCCTGGGGCATTCACTTCAAAGGAGTCTCAGTGCATGTCCTCTTTACACCTGTCACCAGAACTCAGTCTAGACAGAAGGGACAACTGGGGGGTTCTCATGTCTGCTCTGGTAGCATGATCCTGGTCTGCTTTCTTGATCCACCTAGGAGGTTTTTTTTAAGGTTTTTGCAATAGCACATCAATTTGACTTTGTTGGAGAGCCAGTGGTGTGGGTGATGTCCCTGGTCTCTCCTGTTCCCTTCTTGTGGGTGTATCTCTATTTATTATCATAAACTTTGAGTTTGTTGCAGATGGGGATGCTCTGTGGCCTACAGCATGTCCTGGCAGATGGGTTGATGTGCTGGGGTCCCTCTATACTAGACACTCACTGCCCAGCACCTTGTGTTCATGACAGCCCCTCCAGCTTGGAATTCCTGTATGTTCTGAGTACCACTGTCCATTTCCCGGCAAATAGCTCTGGAAAGCAAGAGATGCTGCTCTGTAAGATTTTTAATCCCGGGTGAGATTTTACAAAAGGTGTAGCATTGTGACTAAAATTACCCTCCTGTATCTATCTGCTGTGTATTTTTTTCCAGCGTTCATACATGAAATCACAAAGCTCTATTTAAATGAAGATTTTTTGCTTAGAATAAACTTTCTCTTTAGAAATGCTAACTGTTGTCATCTGGGCCCATGGTAGCTCGAAATATAACACAGAGTGAGAACTGTTTGCAAAAAAGCTGCTTGTTGGGCTGTGCAGTGTCTCTCTGACCATTAGCAGTGTGCTGTCTTTGCCTGAGACATGATTGTGGAGTTGAATCTTCTCCCAGATCAAGTCATAGGATCTGCTGAGTGCAGCACTTGTAGCACTAATTGTTGAAGCTCAGTTCCTGGGGACAGAAAAATCCCAAGTTTTGGCAATGTTCTTCTGTTATATTTTAAAAGTGTAAGCAAATGCCATTGGATGGACAAATCTGGTAGTGGTGACAAAAGAATCTGTAATTTTTATAGAACGGTGTGCACACTGAAACAATATTGAGTTCTCAAAGAATTGAAGTTTTCTGTGAGAATGGGATGTGACTTTATCTGACAGTGTGGCTGCCCTAGAAAAGCAGACTCTTTCTTTTTGTATCCTTCTGCACTCACTGTTTGAATATCTGTTCCAAAAAGCTTCATAGATAAACCACCATAGATTGAGAGTCAAATCTGGCCTAAGATGCAGCATCTACAACTTCTAGGACTGTAAGGAAATGTAGATCAGGCAGTATGTCTGTTTTCCTGCTACTTGTGTTGCTGTTGCATACGTTTTGCCTGCTCTGCACAGAAGACGACTCTGCGCGCAGGAAAGCTGTGAAGTTTCCCACATGGCACCATCAGTGTGCAACCCTGCTTAGCCCATTAGGGCTTCCAATCAATGTTTTTGGTTTTTGTTTGTTTGAGTTTTTTTTTATTTATTTTTGTGTGTGCATGGTAGAAGGATGAAGAAAAGCTTCACTGCAAGCCAAAGTGTTTTGAAAGAACTGATTCAATATCTGCACCCCCGGTCAGTCAATAGCTCTTCATCTCCGCACTGCGTAGCTCTTCCCTTCTCTGTTGGAGCAGGCTACAGCAGGAGCACTAAGCTCTAGTGGTTATTTTTGGTTAATAGAAGATGAAAGACCAAACTGGCTTATCTGTCAGGGAGATTTCTTTTGGAAATGCCAGCAGGGTCAGAGAGAAAGTGAGAGTGGCTGCTCCATCAAGGAAACAAGCCTGAGGAAGACGGTCTTTGGGCAATTCCTCTATTCCAAAGCCTGGAGCCATACAGACGTGTCTGTGTATGTGCATGCAGTGGATGTGGTGTGTCAAAGGCAGTAATTGTCCTTTTTTCCAAACAATATTTGCTACCGATGTTTTTATCCTTCAGTAGGGGAGAATTTTTTGTTTGGAAAACACAGTTTGGGAATAATTAGCCTCCCTTTACATTATGCTTTTAATTTTAAGCACTTTACCATGGCAAGCTAATGAATTAATCATGGATACCTTAATAAAGAAATCCAAAAGGTCAATAAATTGTTCATAACCATGGCTAATAATTATCTACAATTATAGATGTGCATAGGACCATCTCTAATGCTAGCCACAGGATCCTGGCACATCGTTTAGAAACTCTTTACAAGCAGATTCTGCATAGAAATTGTGACCAAGGATTGTTAAAAGCCACCCATTTCACAATCTGCCACCTGTCTAAATGAGAAGCGTGTGGGTCTGTAACGTCAGCATCTCCTGCGGGGGCACGCAGTCGCTTCCACGTGTGCGTGGGACTCTTGTGTCTTAAAACAGCAGAACTTGATATGCCAGGTAAGGTTTTTCTGGACAGCTTTGTCTTGTCCATAAACAAAATCAAATCAGTCTGAATTGTTAGGAATACTTTTGTCACTCTTCCCAGTTTGCAGGAAGCCTGCACATTCACTCTCTGCATGAATAAGAATTTTCTTGTCCTTTGAGGATAGCCTTTCGTTACATAGGAGCCAAGATGCGTATGCTTGTAACCCTTGAAATGTTAATTCCCTCTTTCTACTCAGAACAAACAGCAGTCGTACCGTGAAGAACAAGATCAGTGCCATCACCCAGAGACTTTGGAGTCACTACTGTAAAATGAAGGCTTCTCTGGACTACCCAGGCAGTGCATCCAGCCCAGTGTCACTTGTTCATTCTTCAAAATCACCTACTCTTCATGGCTGTTTAGTCTCTCATACGCAAGCCATGCACGAAGACACGTGCTCTCCGCAGCTTATGCCTACAAACCCTAGAAACAGTGGCTGAACAGCAGCTTTCTCACTCACTGTAAATACCTGGGTGTCGTGGTCCCATTGGACACCCCAAATCTTTGTGAACATCCACTTACAAAGACCATGTGGTGCCCAGTGCGGGGGCCAAAGCAGGCTGTGAGGATGGTGCTGTGAGAGGCCTATGCGCTCTCCAAATGACATGGCTGCAAAAATACTTCAGAAAGCCCTTGAGTCTACAGAATTTGACTGGTTTATGTGAGAACGAGTGGGTTTGTAATTCATTCTTATACAATCTTAATGACATTAAGCAATCTTTTCCCAGATGATCTGAACAGAGATTGTTATTTCTTTAATCATATTTAGATTTACAACGGAGAATAAACTTTAGAAGTTTATTCTAAACTCACATAAAGCAATTCACAGTGTGCCTCTGCAGAGGCTCTAATGCACAGTTTTAACTTTACTTCTCCCTTCTGTGTATATATATCTAATCAGGATTGTACAGATTTTATACAGGTTTTTGCAGAACCCTCATCACTGTAGTATCTGAAGGATTTCCATAGTACTTCAGTCAGGCATGGGCCATTCTGTAATATGTCTTCAGTGGGAAAAATATAGTTGCAGAAGAGCATTTTACTTCAGAAATATTTTTGTCTGGATTTGAATCTTTTTGAGTTTTAGGTCCTTTTAATGTTACATGGCTACAGTTCTGGTGGCAATAATAAAAAGCTGTGAAACCAAGGCTGGTTCATGTGTCAGGACAGGAATGAACCTCTTACAGATATGGCAATGATGAAAGCACTGTACATTGATGCTACCTGGCATCAGCACTGTGAAAAAACTGCAAATTTCAGACCAAACTTTTTCTGCGTGTGGATATGCAGATAGGAGCTGAGCCTTCCCGAGCCATTAAGTCTAGATTGCCACTAGCCCAGTGGCAACCCATCACTTCATGTTTACCCATTCCCATGTCTGCCAAGCACCCCTTCAGCTTCGTCTTGTTCACTGTCCAGGCTGAGAGGCTGCTCCAGAGCCTCTGGTGGCCAGGAACCTTCCTCTCTCTTCCAGCCTGATACTGCAAGTGGCAGTTTGTACTTTTCGCCGTGGCGCCAGACACACCTCTTGGCCTTCATAATTCTTCTTTCTGGTGTTTAGTTTATCCATACTGTATTTCAAGAGAAAAATCCCACCACTCCTTGCCAATGGTTTCCACAGCGAACTACTCCAGGATGTTTCAGTCCCTCACAGGGACCAGCCAGACACTCTTACCCATCTCAATGTGTGCCTGCTCTAGTCTGCATTCATTCATACTGCAGACAAATGGTTTTCATTGTATATCATTGCATTTAAAAATCAGATTATGTTAGCAATTCATTTTCTATATTTTGTAGTAACATCTTTTAATGTTAGTCACTGGATGAGGTAAGCCTATAGTCTGGTGGATGGGAACTCTGACCACACTTCTGCTGGCAGTCATATTCACCCCTTCTTCATCCTCACTAGTATTTAATTATGCCTTTCAAAGTGGTGCTCACAAAATTTTGCTCCAGGAGAGCTCAGGCAGGTGCTGTGGGCTTAGACCCTCATCTGTGAGGTTTCCTCATGGAAACCCTTGCTATGGGGATCTGGGCAGGCCCTTGGTGTCCACAGGGTTTTTCCAGGGGACAGCAGGGACACAAGGAGTTGATGAATCACGTGGCAGGTGAGGAGGGAGGCACGGGGTTTAAACCAGTGACTTTGCAAGTCAGTAGTTTTGGGGCTCCACTGACGCACTGTTCCTTGAGGTATTCCTCTGGGTCATGGGCACCAGTCCAGCACCTTCAACTCTTCTGCAAATGGCAGAGCACAGGACACTCAACCCATGGCTGCCTGCCACAGGCTGGAAACTCTTCAGTGGAAAGGCATGGATGCCGGGGTAAGGATTTTTGTTGCACCATTGCCATCAGCAGGGGGAATATTGCTGAAATAGGATGAGCAAGTGGTTCGGTGTTACCTGGAATATTTTTGTAGAAACCATGGCAACAGTCTTCCTCAAAATGATAGCAGCTTTGCCATCTGGGAGCTCATCCTGCACCTGCTTAAGCTGTTACTTGTGGTTAATCCCTTTCCCGTGTGAGGGCTGCCCGAGCAGGTGAAGCCAAGCACTTGAGCGCTTGTTTGGGAGTTCAGCCATGCCACCATGGTGGCTTCAGCTTGTTTGGGAGTTCAGCCATGCCACCATGGTGGCTTCAGAGCAACAGCTTGAGAGCAGTTTTCTCAGTGAAATCTCTGTGTATGCATACGAGTGTGTGTGTCTGTGTATAATTTCCACCTAGATCATTTTAATTTATTGATGTACAAAAGCTCTCGCAGTTTGCAGTTTATCCTGCATTGTTCTTGTACACGGACGAATCACTCTTCAGTGCTGTGTCAGAAACAATTCATTATGGCCTGGGGAAGGTCTCATTTTTCATTATATTTTATCATTCTGCTTGATACTAATTATAAACTGGGACTGTTTTTTTATTTACTCAAAGCACGGTGGTTCGGTGGTATTTCTAGGTACTTTGTAAGGCAATGTGAAATGCAGAGAAGAGAGCTGCTCTCCCAGAGGGCTCGTTTCCCCCATGCACAGGGTTGCAAGCATTACGGATGTGTGGAGGCACCCACACTTTGCTTATTCTGCCAATTTATGTGTATTAATGCTACTTCATATTCACTATGAGGAGGGTATTTTGGAGGACTTCTAAGGACTGGTTTGTTCTCAGAGCTGTTTTATTTGATGAGGTGTGTTTTGTTTGATGGAGTCTGTCAAGAGCATCTTCTCTCGGAAGCTCTGACAGGAGCGTCTCTTGCTGCACCAAACGGGCTGCACTCTGCCACCCTGGGGCTGTTTGGTACCTCGAGGGCTGTGGCGGAGCATTGGCTCCTGCGTGGTGGTGCAGGGCGGCTGGGTGGGGGGAGCTGGGCAGTGCTGTGGCATCTCCCATGTTTGTCACCCAGCTCCTGCAGCAGGACCCAACGCACAGGGAAGCCGCCGGAGAAGAGTCCATGAGCCCTCGTGCTTCCTCCCTACTTTGCCGTAACCTCCCAGCCAGCTGATCTGTCATAATAGTAATAACATGATTTTTTTCCAGAGATTTCTGCACTGTACTGCCACACTCAAATGGGAGAACAATTTAAAAAATAAATAAATAAAAAAAATCAAGCATTCCAGGCCTATATTTCTTGAGGACTTTTTATTAACATGAGTCACTGAACACTGTTATTAAAATAAAAACTATTGTCCTAGTTGCTACAAACAGAGCCAATGTTTTACAGCAGAAGTTGTTTTAGCTGCAGCTGCATAGAGACTGGTGCTTTTCATTGAGTCAGAGAAAGCCAGGATTTGAACAATACATTAGTGCAAAAGGAAAATCTCATAATTTTTTTGCTTGATATGGTGATCCATCTGTAATTCAATATCATCAGTCTTATATCAGATGGTAATAAAATCACTCCCAGGCGAGGTACAAATCTGATGGTTATTTTTTTTAAACTGAATGGAGGCCTTTTCAGCCATTTTTAAGGAGCTCTTTCTGTACTCTAAGAGTACAGAAATTGCTTTTACTTGATCCAATTTCACATTAGGACAAAAAGTAAATTTCATGCTACATTTCATTTTCAGATGTAGGATATAAAATCATGAGCTACTAAAGAAAGTCGTGTACTGTTCCTATCCTTTGTCTCATAATAACAGAGCAACAAAAAAGAGCGTGGAGTGAGACAGAAAGTTTCCTAGGGAAAAAAGCCCCACCACGTAAGGGTGAAATCAAGACCCTGTGCATCTTCCTGTAGAACAGGTTGTGACTCAATCTATGTAAGGAACAGTGATTTGCCCACTGGAAGGTCAGGAAATTATATCCCCTGCCTACCCCCATTCCTGCCTGTGGCTCTTACTGAATGCACGACCTTTCATTCGCCGGTCTGATCGACTGAGTAATGGGTATTAGGGCTGGAAGATAGCTCTATTTATTTAGTCTGACCCATATGCCATGTGCTATACAGCTTCACTCTGGCCCATTGATCTATGATTTATTTTCCAGGAAGATACCCAGTCTTGATTTGGAGAGACCAAGTGATGGCTGAACACCAATGTCTCTTGGTGCTTTGTTCCAGCTGTCAGCATCCTCATCTGCCAGACTGTGTGTCCTCATATCTCTAAGGTGGAGATGTCTGCCATCCATTCTTGTTATTCTTAGTCTGTGACAGAGATGACTTGTCTCTTAGTCTGTGATGGAGATGACTTGTCTTTACCGATGGTTGCATTTCAGCAGGTGGCAAAGGAGCCCTTATTCACCTTCTGAGCTCTACAGTTCTAGGAAACTCTACACTTTTTTTCCAACAAAATAATATATATACCCACAAAGAAATTTTTAAATTATATAATTGATATATTATGCTAAGACTATCTAGCCACAATCAGAAGTTTGTCCCTTATCTTTGGCTGAGGATTAAATCTCAGAAATAGGAGAACTATCACCTAGCAAAGGACAGTTCAGATAACCAACTTTTTCTTTGAAAGCCTTGAGGCAGTACATTGCTGGAAAAACATCATCCAAGCATTTTCATAAAACACAGAAGAAAATTCACTACCAGAGCGATTAGCACATTGATACACTGATGAAATACTACAAATTCTGACCATGCCAGATCAAACCCAGCTGCACTTCTTCAATGGCCCCACATTTCTTCATTGTTTTGTGATGATTATATTAAAAGTCGGAAAAAAAAAATATCAGAGATCGACATCCCTGCAGAAAATTCATTCATCCTCAGACTAAGCACAGCTGAAAACTCTTGACGTCTTTCTGTGTTGCCATTACAACAGGTACATAAATAATCTCTCTCCCAGGCACAACTGTATCAGACAAATCCTAATGACTGTAACAGCTCTGTGTGATACATGGGTAATTAGCCCTGGCTGTCAATTGTACTTTCAGGGGCTTTCTTCTTGTTTCTAAGGCAAAATTGTAGTGATATTTTGCTTAGAGGTAACAAAACCCAAGAAATGGCCTTATTGAAATTGAAACCTGCCTTCTCAAAAATAACCAAAACCCAGAAGGCTGTTCGTGCTCTCAGTTTGTCCATGGCATTGAGATCTCATGGGCTGGGTGACCAAGAGAACCAATGCCTCTGTGGAAAGCTGTGACTGAGCTGCCATCTGCAAACCTGTAATCGTCACTACATACAGCTGGTGCCAGTGACCTCCTGCTACTGCCCAGAGACAGGCTGCCATGCCTCCCATGGTGACAGCCTGGTGAGAAGAAGTGCTCATCTTCAGGGTCCCTCAGCTTTGGATGAGTGCTTGCTGAGGTCGTGGGCAGCTTGCTGCTGGCCTTAAGCTGGAGGCACCAAAAGCAGATGCTTTAAGAGGCTTCTGGCAGAGCTTTGATATCAGGTAGTGTTAAAGACCTTACATGAGGACTTGTGGATCTCCATGCACAGAGGTATAACGTTTCAGATCCTTCTGGCTATGTAGGCCTGTATATTAGTGAGTCACCTAGGCTCTATTTCTCCCCTTTTGTTCCCTCCTTCCCATTATTCATCCTCAGGGAGCTTGTGAGTCAAGACATTTAAGCCATACTTCTGAAGAGATAGCAATGGTTTTCATTCCTTTTTTTCTTTCTGCAGAAACTCCAGAGCTTGGCAAATCTGAACTGATGGTTGGAGAGCAGTTGATGGTTTTACTCAGCCAAGACATGCGTGAGCATTATTAGTTTTGTACCAGTATTAGGAAACACTTAAAGGTTCAGCTTCATCTTTTAGTCTCGCCAGCATGTTGAGCACCTCAAAGCAGGCTGATAGAGTATTGCATTGTGCTTATGTTTTGTGTTATGCTCAGGAAGTTTTGAGGTGGTCCAGAAACTTTCTCTTTTCTCAAGCAAGGAACCACCTCTGCTGATCCACATTCCTGTCACATCTAGTATAGACTCTCACAACTCCTTTTTTCTCTGTCTTAATAGGAGCGCCACAGGAAGCCTGAGATTGTACAGCATGCAGCTACATGCCTCATCAACAATGATGGCCCACACAAGCAATTCACAACTGTGCTTTGCTAACTGTGTTTCATCCTCCTCAATTTCAGAACAGAGTTGAAAATCCTCCTCATCATCTACAAAGTCACTGGTAGAATAATGATGAACTCTCTGCTTTAGGGACTTCTCCATCCTCCTGAAACCTCCATTCTCCAGGGAAGATATACCTCTGTGACAGGTTCTTGGTTGCTTGAGATGTACAGGTCATCCTCAGTCGAGTATCCCTGTAGAAAGAGGGGAGAGTGGGCCAATCACGAGCCTGACTGTGATGATACAGAAGTGTATAGCACATTCCTCTTTAAGACTAGGGATTGATACTAATACCAATACCACGGCAGGGGGTTTGGAACTCGGTGATCTTTAAGGTCCCTTCCAACTCAAACCATTCTATGATTCTAATGCATGCAAAAAAAAGAACAAGACACAAACTTCCTCCAATATACTATATTCATAGCCTGCAGTAGGGCAAAGGAATGGGCTAGGAAAGCAGGAAGATGGGGGTGACCTGTGGTTAGGGTGTTGCCCCCAGGCTTTACTGCTAGGGTCCTCTTGCCCAATTTTTAAATCATTCTGGACCTTGCTATCTCATCTGTAAAATTATGGCTCGAAATACTGCTTTTTTCTTTTATCCAGATAAAATGAGATTATGTTAATGAATGATTGTAAGGGACTGGGATAATATGATGACGGGAAAAATACCATTTTCTTTTGAATCTTTGGTCCTACTTGGATAAAATCAGACTTAATGCAGAAATATCAGAGATTATTTTCTAAAATTACAAATGATGGACAAATAAAGAATTCAAGATATGTTTAATTAAAACCCTTGGAGCAGCTTGGGTGAAAGTCACCATAAAATTGCACGTTGTCATATTTCAATACTGGACTAAAGAGTAGCAGCTTTCCCTTTTTTTTTTCAACCAGTCTTGCTTTCTTTAGAAGGCACTTTTGATGCTTTGTTACTGTTTCTTGCTTAATTGAGAGGGACATTTTTCCTATGAAACGGCACGAGTCCAGAGCACATGTCCCATTCATGCTTGTCTGAAAAGTTACCAGGGTGGTGCCACACCGTGCTTACAAATGTGATGAAGTCACTGCTGCCAGTAGCAGTCCATGCCCTGGTTAAACCTCAAATAATAGCCGATCCTGAAAAAGCTGCTAAGCTGAAAACACCACCCCCTCATCCCTTTTGCTTATCAGAAACCAAAGCCGTTAGATCTAGTTTCACATGTAGCAGCACTAGCAGCATGGCTCAAGTCCGGGGAGATGTTCCACTCCTTTCATTTTGTCTTAGAAAATCATATTGTAAGAAATTACTTAGTCTAGCTGGGATTTAATAAAGCAGTTCTATTATATTTTATGTTGTGGAAAATTACGTTGAAGCAAGAACATATTCAGCTGGAAAGAGGCTGTGGCCTTTCCTAATGGTTGTCTCCCTCAGGGAAGAAGGCTGTCAGCTGCAAGGACTTGCCGTTCCACTGCTCTCTGGGAGCTTTGGGGTCATGGTGCTCACTGCTATTAATTAGTGAGAGTGACTTCTCTGTGTCAAAGCAAGCCCTGCTTGGCAGCAGGAAAAATTCAACTTGATCCTTTCCTTCCCTTCTTCAAAGTTTTTGTAATTCTGTGAATGACCGCAATCACTATTTTGAAATCAGTAAGCTCCAAAATTGTCAAATTATGTATATACCACTACATAAAAAAAGCAGTAAGTACAGTGGTGGTAAGTGGTAGTAAGTAGAGTGGTGTGAAATTAAATCAGTCATATTACTACTGGAAAATCTGTTGCGATTATCAAGCAAATAGAAAGTTCAGGGATTATTCCCAATTAATTTGATATACATGACATTCATTCTCTTTGCTGTACACACTAGCTATTTCTACATTAGCCAATAAAATTAAGCTATCCATAAACCTGAAGGCTCTGCTCTCATATGCAGTTTAATATGCCAATAAGAACAATGTAATTTCCTGAGTATGAATAACTAGGGGCTTGCTGGGAGCTAATGGGCCAAGGTGTGCACAGAAACAATCACACCCTTCTGGTCATTAATCCCTGGGATCAGCATGTTCTGATTATTACTGTGTAATTAGTTAATAAAGCCCTTTTCAAAGCAGAAGAGAACCTCTTTCTCTGAGCACCATGTGCATTGCAGCTATCATGGTTTATTCATTCTGGATAAGTCTGACTCTCATTTAAGAGGATGTATTCTGGGAACTTAACCTCTCTGTTGTAATGTTTCTATTGTTTCCAACACTGCAAAAATAAAAGATTATAATGATTATTAATTCTTATAATCTAAAGCAATATTTTAAGAAGCAACCTATGTTGGGAACAGTGTTTTGAGTTGGGTATAAAAAGTAGAGGTGAAGGAGGGAAACTGCTATTTCAGAGAGACACATTTACATGTATGACTTGGAGATGACACATAATCTGAACAACAAATATTTTCACTTTCTGTTGTCCAGAAATTGAGTGATATTTGATTTACTATTTATTATTAAATGCATTTTTGAAATAACTGCTTTGAAGAGTAGATAGTCTTCAAAAAGAATTATCTTGAGCCTTTTTAATTTAATCATACGTTGCATGGCATTTAAGTGTAGGTTGCCGGGCCAAAGGTTTTGGAACTCAGTGCTTTCCATGTCAAATCATTGAGTAAATTCATTGAACAGTATATTCAACAGGAACAAATACAAAGACACAAATACAATGACTACTTCATTGTATTCAGGTGAAATTATTGCAAAATCTTCAATGAACATTCAGAGATAGGGTTTTCATTTGTTTCGCTGGGTTGTTTTGTCCCCAGCAGTGCTATGACCAAGTTAACTGATCAGTGTCTCAAGTTAGAAAGCAGATCCTTCCTGTTCCTCTGTGGAAGTTTGATGAGTTCAGGTGCTGCTCCAGAACACATAGTGAGTATCAAATCTAGCCAAAATTTTCTCAGTCCCTGATCAGTAGCAACCTGATCTTCTTCATTATTAAAAGGATCTTTTTCAAGATACAGATACCATCGTCAGCATCCTGAAATGGGAATGCTATCTTACTCATACCGCTTGACCAATGGAGCTGTTTTGGGTTCATATAAGCAATGCACAAAAAAGTCTCTCTCCTAATACCATCAGATCAGCAGTATTCTATTTTAATTACAAACCTCTCCTGGGAAATTAATGGGAGCACCTTTGCAGCCCTTTATTGTATAAGAAAATGTGAAGAGGTTGATTAGGTGGAGTGAGCCCAGCAGAGGGCCATCAGGATGCTCAGGGGCTGGAGCTCAGGGCAGATCACCTACCCTGCAAGGGGAGCCTAAGGGACAGGGCTGCTTGTGCCTGAAGAAGGGAAGGCTTTGGGGGCACCTTAGAGCAACTTTCTCCTACCTACGGGCAGAACATTGAGAAGATGGAACCAGGCTCTCCACAGCTGTGCAAGGCAACAGGTCAAGAGACTGTGCATCTAAGTTGAAACAGGAGAAGCCCATGTTATATATAAAGGGAAACCCTTTTCCCTGTGGAGACAGTCCATAGCTGAACGGTTTGCCAAGAGAGGCAGTGGGGTCTGTCTTCTTGGAGCTTTTCAAGATTGGGTTGGAGAAAGCTCCAAGCCACATGGTCTGACCTTTTGCCGCTGCTGTTTTGAGCAGACGGTTGCACTGGGGACCTCCTGCCATCCCTTCCAGACTGGGTTACCCAAGCCCTTTAGAAGAGAGTCCAGGGGCATCTCTGTACTGTGCCTATTTGCTTAAATTGTGGTGTGCTGAGTTTGACAAGCCATGCAGTCTCTTCCAGTCCTATCCATGTAAGAGCTTTATCCGTTTGTTCACTCTGTTTTTCAAACAAAATTTATAGTTTGAAACCCTTGCTAGCCCTTTTTCCACTCAACATCTGACTCATGCTGTGACACACTCACTCATGCCATTCTTTTCTGTATCTCCAAATGTCCCATTTTAACATTCTCATAAGCTAAGAAGTTATCTTAAGATGTTTTATTGAGTCCTGCAAGTCATTCTTTTAATTTTTTTTCTATACACCTCTGACTATCCAACATGCTCTTTCTTTAGATGCATCAGTGTGAGCAGTCTTTAAAAGTCAACTGGATTCCTGGGTGCAACAGAGATCATACCCTATATGCAAGGTTGGTACAGTCTGTATTTGCATTTGTAGTTAGGTCAAACTAATGTTTCTTTTTCTATGATTGAATTTGCTCAGCTTGAGGATTAACTCAGTGAGGATTCTGCTATGCATATCTGCTCTCTGATGATTTCTCAAATGCATTCTATCTTATTTACAGTCTTCTGCTGCTACCATGCAAACTTTCTGTATAATTGAGTTTGTTTCATGTTTTAGCTCATTGCTTAGGTTATGAGCAAGCTGCTGTGCACTGGAGCTCTATAGCTGATGGTGGTTTTTCAGATTTCAGCCAACATTTTTCCATATTATCTTATAAGAAACATTCCAACTCATTAGCCAGTTCATGTGCTTTGAAGATATTTTAGAGCACTCATTTTTCAATCCTGACTTTGTAAAGAACAAAGTCAAGTCCACGCTACCACCATTCAAGACTTCAAGCCAGTTACCTTCAGCACTCAATAAATTAAATCAACTGTCTGGCAAGACTTATTTTCCATAAAATCACATTGACTCGAGTTAATTATTGTCTTCCTCTAATTCTTCATCAATTAGACCCCAATGATAGATTAGATAGACTCTACCTAATAGCAGCCAATGAAGGTTCAATGAATAAGCTGTTTCGTCAGCTACAACTAAAGAGCATTGACTCAGGAAGAAGGAAGGCAAGAAACACGGAAGAGACAGAAACCTGCAGGTAAGGCCAAAAAGGCCTTAACCTTTGAGATTAGCTGTATCTTCTTCTTGCCTGCAGAGCGAAAACCTTCACTAAATATTTGGGCAGAATAAAGAGCAGCAGTGGCAAATGTGTTGCCATGGCAGACATAAGACGGCTCATTTTCTGTGGGCTGAATCTCCTACAATTGATTATTTGATTTCCTACTATTTTGCCTGAGATTGCTATTAAATTAAGCCACCATCTGTCATTCTGTTTTCTCCGGCTGAAGTGTGGACAATATTGCAGCTTTTCCAGTCACCAGGTATTTTCTCTGGCCTCTCAAAAAATTTATTTTATATAGAAAATCAACTGTCTAGAATCTTCCTCAGAAAATTTTTTTCATGACTTGTGAAAAAGTTATCCAGCCCTGTTGACTCAAGTGTTTATCCCCTATATATAGCTCAGTGTGCTTCTTTGGTTACTGCTGGCCTGGGAATCATTTCATCATTTTCATGAAAATACTCCATCTAGTACCTCATCTTGCCTCTTTCCAGATAAAAAGCATTAAATGATTATAGAAAGGCTGATGAGGTACTTCTACCTCTACTAATGAGGTAGAAAGAGCCGTTCAGTAAATGGATGCCCATCTTGCTTTCATTATTTATTTTTTTTTCTTCAAACACTTAAATGAAAGTTGCTTTGTTCTTTGCCCTGCCTGCCATGGATTTTAATCTAACATCATTAACTTCTCTTATTACACCTTCCTATACTCTGAGCTAGTCATCATATTAATTTTACCTATTCCTCCTTGTTTCTTTATTATATATCTAGCTTCTATCTGGTCCTCATTTATCCCATAGGAACTTTTGCTGAAAAAAAGTTCTCTGCCTTGATGCTAGCTTTTTGACCATCTAAAACTCTTCTTAAATAACTACAATACTTGTTCTTATTCATTCTCTTTTGTCTGAGCTTTTCTTTCACATGAAGTTGCCTAAAACTTTCCTTATATACAAGAAAAGTCTGTCTCCTTTCTATCAGTACTGATTCTAATCCATTAATCTTACCTTACAGGATTCAGAAAGAAGTGAAACAGGCGAAACTTTTAGACCTTGAAAGAATTCTAAGTAGAAATGTAAATAATAAAACTTTTGGGAGAAGAAAAACAACTTCGCTCAATGATCTTTTAACACTAAATTAAAATGTATGAACATTTACAGAAAGCTTAAAAAAACCCCCAGAATCAGCAGTCCAAATGGATGAACAGATAAGGAGAGGATACGGCAGCATGCCCAGTAGCATCCAGGTCAAAGATGCAAATTTGAGTGGCAACCTGACTAAAACAACAGTCTTATCATCTACATATATACTCCTGTAATTGGCATACTGTGTTTAACCTACTCATATGTGTAAAATGTGGGAAAAAAAGAGTTTAAAAAAAAAAGAAAACCAACTTGTAGGTGGTATAACCAGCTTTAAAGCTGCTGTGCAGTCTTTTATTATTATTATTTGTGATCTGACCATACTTTCAAGTCCCTAAGGTAAGCAATGGTACCTGTGACACATGGTGTAATTCTTCCACTTACATTATACCTGCTTTATTCCTCTTAACCAGGTTAAAAGCAACGTTTTAAACATTCCAGACATGCAAATCCTCCCACTAGATTTCTGTAATGCCAATTATATTATATGTCTTCTTGTAAATGAGAAATTTCCAGTTCTTTTTCCTTCTTACTGCAAGTTTTAGCAATTGGAATGCTATTTCTTTTCACTTTTTCTGTCATTGTAGGTCAATTTGTTCATGATTTGCTGAGTTAATGGTTGCGTTACATTTGTCTTCTTTGCATACTCCCTTATATTTTTAAAGTACTACCTTCCTTACCACTCTGCTTGTCTCCATTCTCAATAATTATTGTTGCTACACAGGAAATACTGGTCACCCGGTCTTTCAAAAAACACTTCTGTTTAAGGCTCTGAAAAAAAAACCCAGAACTTTTCACTCTAATAATACAACTAATTATGTGTCTCCATTATCTTTATCCTGTTCCCATCTCACTCTTGGGGACAGAAAAAATGGAGACAGGTTTTTTCCTCTCATCTGTCTAGTTTTGTTTGATATCATATTGGTCCCAGGGTGTATCATCATGAGCAGCAGTTTTCTGGATGTTTTTGTAATTCTATCCAATTCCTGCAGTACAAGTGAAAAAGTCAGGATTTGTGCTTTCCTCCTCCAGAAGAAAGAGAGAGCGTGCACTATCCTACTGTTCTTGTGCCACTGAGAGGAATGGTGTGTAACCTCAGTATTGATAATGGCTGTCTATAATCTTGATACAGCTGAAGAACTTCTCTTGGTTGATGATGATCCTTAAAACACAAGAATGTTTATCAGATTACATCCTGTTTAGCTGAGTTTTGTCTCTTCACAGAAAGGTTTCTTGGCAGTTGACGTGCCAACAACCTGGTAACCATCTGATGTCTCCAGCCATGTTGAAAACTCTATTTCTCATCTCTGACTAGCATTTTCATTTTTTACTAGCAGTCCCCAGTCTGGACTGCACGTGAGTATGAGTACTGGCAGATGTACAAGAACAGTGGCTTTTATTCAGTCTTGTAGAAAGTCCTGAATGTCACCAAGAACTTGAAGTGACTTTAATTTGATATTTCAATTAGTTTATTGAAAGGGTCATTTGATGTCAACCAACATTGGTATCTGTCTAGCTTTGTAGAGTGAAGGAGATTAAAACTGATAAACATCTCAGCTGAAGTTTCCTCAGCAATATGGCTGAGGACAAGAAGGTTACAATTTTTCCCTACAGCTTGAGAAACATAAGGTGCCAGTGGGGTTCCCCACACAAAACTGCAGAGTGCATCTTTGTTATTTATGCATAAGCAAACACAGAGATGCTAGCAGAGTTAAAAATCAAACTGTATGAGGCTATGGTGGCATTTTCTTATTATTTTGTTCTTGCCAGTGGAGAAGCCAGTGCAATCATAGGCATGAGAAATGTTGGAAGTTCCTATATTTGGACAATGACTGCTAAATACCCTTCAGAGAAAATACTTCCTTGAGAGGAAGGGATTTTAATAATTGCTTTTAAGATATATACAGGACAATTTTGATTTTAGCTAAATGATGTCACCTTCATTGAATTCTGAGCTGCACCTGGGTGTATGAGAAAAGCTTAGACCCATGATTATTTTGTAAGCAAATAGTGATATTTCAGCGTTATCTGTGAGGCATGGTCTTGAGCAGCATAGAAGAGAAAGGGAAAGAATTGTGCATAAATGAGTATAAAACAGCAAGGGTCCAAAATTACTCTGCAGAAATAAAGTTACATTCCAACTGTGCAAGACCATGCTATGTATTTTAAATGAAAGCCGTGTCTCCTTTCACACAGGAAAAGGGAGTACGTACAACTGGTGCTGTAACTCCTCTAAATTCTGTGCATCTTCCTCCGGAGCTGCTCTTCTGCCAGCTGGACACAAACTTCTCAAAGGTTTTTGGAAAGAGGAAAAGAAAGGGAAGGGAAGGGAAGGGAAGGGAAGGGAAGGGAAGGGAAGGGAAGGGAAGGGAAGGGAAGGGAAGTAGCTGAGCTCTCTAGGGCTTGAAGCTTATCTCTACATGCTGTTGTGAAGATCTCCTCAGTTGCTTGCTTACTTCCTTACAAACAGAGGAAGGAGCAGCCTCTGCCCAGCCTGCAGTCCCTCAAGGACTGCAAAGCTGAACTGAGTCACATCCCTGTGCTCCAATGCACAAAGGCAACAGTAGATCTGTTTCCTTGATGCCTGCAACAAGGCCTTATGCCTTATGTATTCCTTGGGTAAATCAACCACAAAAGCAACTATACTGGGGAGGAAAACAACAAAAATGGGTCCCAGCGAGTTTCTGACTGTTTTTACCAGGACACTGTGAACAGCAAGCCGGATACAGGTTTGCGATGTGGCCGAGGGACTGGATATTGATATGAATGAGAGAGAGGAAAGATTAAGAGAAGTTGCTAAGCAACCAGGCGAAATTATTCTTGGAAATGACATTTGGACTGAAAAGGGCCAATGTCTGATCTAAGCCTTCCTGCTGCAGAGGGGTTAACCTAATAAGAGTGCTATGCACAGTTATCTGCAGTGGGCTCTTCACCGTCTTAAATGGAAGTTACTTAATAGCAAGAGAACTAATTTGAAGATGGAAAAGCTGTAACTCGCAGAAGTGAAATGGGCTAAGATAAAACTAAGGGGAAAAGGCAGAATAATAACTGCCTGCAGTGGGAGAGTGGAGCACGGGCAGCAGTGTCAGAAAGGACACATAACTGTTCAGCACACCAAGTTGCATGCAGTGTGTTTACAAGCGGCATGTTGGGGTTTTTTTTGTTTAAGGATATGATAAGACAGTACAGTAATAAGTTGGGAAACATAACACCATGCAAAAAGCAACAGAATTTTAATGGATTGTAACAATCACTTGTGCACTGGCCTCTTGAACTCACATTCAGTATAGAGAATGTGTATAACTCATTCCCAGTGGCAAAGAAGAGTGGGACTAGTCCTCTGATAGCACCTCACAGATAACCTGATAGCACACTCATATATACACGTGTGTGTACGTATGCCACACAGAGGAATGTATTATTCAGTGTTGCACTGTCAAGGCCAAGATCTTTAAAGGAAGCTAGGGATCAGATGAGACCCACAGCAGTAACAAGGCACCCCATCTACCTCTAATTTAAACGGGAAATTGAGCATTTGGTATCTCAGCGATTTAGCTGTAGTTCCTACCTAATGGTCTAGACTCTCATCTCGAATTCTAGACAGAGTCAAGAGTACAGGAATGAAGCTTTTATTTGTAATAGCTCTAATGATCAAAATGTCTTATGGACAATAGTCTGAGCTGGCAATGTCTTTTCTACTACTGTAAATTGCCTTATGGCACTGTAAGGACAGAGTTAGTTTATTCTGGTGCAAGAGAAAAATGCAAGAGAGCTGAACTGACTTCTTGCTTTCACCTGGGCAGAAGGAAGCTGTGGGCAGCCCCAGGGGAGCAAAGAACAGGCTCACACTAAGATCATGAAAGATCCCCTTTCTGTGACCCTAACTCTTATATCTTTGATTTAACCATGTTGTCTTGCACCAGCCATTTAATCTAGCTCTATGTTTTGGGCTAAATAATGTTAAGTTTTGTACTAAGTGGAACCAAGAAGCTAATTTTGCACCTATGGACATTTGCACTGGTATGAAAAGACCATATCAATATAGATGCTTCTTGTAAACTCACTGAAGTAAGAGACAGAGGTCTTTTCGTTATGAAACCAGCACATCAGTATCAGCAAGTATCAACACACCTTTAAAAACAAAGAACAGTTTTGTGGTTTAACTTTGAAGCTCATCTCATGAAATGTTAAGGTCTAAATGGACTATCAGCATCTTATCCCCTTTTGTTATGCCTGTAGCCTGAGAGACAGACAAGGGGAGTTGGCATCTCTGGTTCTTGAATTTCTTGCTCACCTATCTTCTACTTTGGCATATGTTATATGCTTACATCTCTGCTGCACCAAGAAAGAAAAAGCCAAGCAGTGCATGTTTGTTGTCAACATTTTAAAGCATGTCAAAATCCTGAAATATTACACACTGGCTATGCATCTGAAAAAAAAAAAATTGTTTCAAATGATGAACCACCTTTTGATTGGAATAGCCTGTTTTGCATTTGCAGAGACTAGTCCATTTTCCTCAAATAGTTCTACCAAAGATGATTTCTGTCAAAAATGAAAAGCCAGTTGGGAGCAGAAAAAGTAAGCAAGCTTGTTTTCCAGTTTATGAACAAAAATGAAGTGTGGAAGTGAAATTTATTGGTTCTAAAATCTTGAAGGACACGGTCACCAGGAACAATCTGTTCAGTTCATTGTATTTCTTAATAAATCAGGTTTTAGCGTAGAATATGATTTGATAAGCTTATTTTTTCTTTTGTGTCCAGCAAATTCAAGGCAATTTAACAAATAAAACTACTCTTAAATTCTGCTGCATGTAATTTAGCTGACCTCCAATTTCCATCTAAATGTTGCTTTGACATATCACAAATATGACGTTTCTTAGAGACAGGGCATACGCTGTTTACATTTATGTAAGCAGCTATTGAATTGTAAATGGTTATGTAGCTTAACATAGTTATTCAGTCTTATTTAATCTTGTGAAGACATTGTGTGCATCCTTGTGTTATCAAGAATTATGAGATCTAGTGAAAGAACTAGAGTAGTTGAAGGAACTAGAGCAGTTGAAAATTCACATACAATTATAGCTTCACAACATGAATCAACTTTTCTTTTGGAAAATAAAAAGAGAAGGAGATTAAAATGCACAACAACATGTATGAAGACCTCTTCTGTGGTGTTAGTATGGTATATTATATCAATTCATCCTGAAAATACTGTGTAGATCAGGCTTTTGAGTCAGCCTGGCACAACTTGAGCCTTAGGAAACGCCAGATACGCTAAAGCCGGCATGGTGGGGTGTATCTTTGTCTTCGCTAAGTACCAGCGGAACGGAGCCAGAGAGCCAGTGCAGCAGGAAAAACAAGCGTGGGAAGTCGGGGGAAGAGAGGTGCCAATGGAGCTTGAAGCGCTTGTCCATTTTCACCAGCAGGTCCCGGTCCGGGAGCTGCCCCTCCCAGCCCACAGCTCGGCGGGCCGGGGGCTTGTGGCAGAGCAGGAGCCGGGAGTGGGACCTGCTGCCGCCCCAAGCACACAGCGTCGTGTTGGGCCAGCGCCTGCGCCAGCGGCCATCGCAGGGCCGAGTCTGCAATGACACAAAATTGCCAGAAACAAGCAGTACCAAAACCGAAGAAGCTTTAGCTTTCATCTCTGATTAAAGCATTTCTGGGAAAGTACAGGTGTAAAAGCAGCTCTAACCCTGGGGATGCCAGTGCCCAGCCAGCCCCAGGCAGCAACACAGGGGACGAGCTGGCAGCAATTTTGCCTTTGCCTTCCCCTGGGTTTTACCACCAGGGGGGCTGCCTCCCTTGGGCCAGGGGGCAGCACTGGGATTGATTTAATACATACAACTGCTAATTTTTACCAACAGAGAGTGTGCTCTGACTGCTCCTCTTCTAGCTGGGGAGTCGGATGTAAGTGGCTTAACTCTGGGGTCGCGGGGTCTGTGGCACTAAAGCTGTCTCTCACTCCAGGGAAATCTCCTCCTTCCAGAAGGGCGGATTTCTGGCCTTTTATGACATTAAAGCACTGCTCCCATTGTAATGGGATTGACCTGATTTTGATTAGGTGCCTGTAGTAATATCTGCAGTCATGAAAACGGAGTAAAGTGTAGGGGAAGAAAGGAAAACACAGAAAACTTACCATATCAGAGTTTCTACCGTGTATTTTTTCCTATCCTTATCCCTTTAAAACGCCACGACTTTCCAGCAAGGTTAGCAGGTTAACTCACTTTGTTGGCTAACATGAAGCGCTATGCTGGGCAGGGGCACAGTTCGGCGCCGTGTGGTGACCCCCTTCGTGTGTCCTCGCCAGGGAGGTGGAGGGACCAGGGGGTGACGGGCCACGTGTTGGTGTGATGATGAATGCCCCCACTCAGCCACTCCATGGCCACAATGGAAGATAATCACAGGTATAAGGTCACCGCTTGAGTCTCTCCATCAATGAAATATTGTAGCATTAAAGCGTTCAAAATAATGCTTTTTAGACTTTACTCTTTTTTTAAATGACAAAAATCCCCGGTGAATCTGCTTAGACTTAAGACAAGCAGAAACATGCAGTGAACAAACAGTATTGTAAAGTGTTATAGGAAAACTTTTAAAATACATTCGCACGCATCTGCTGTCTTGCTTTTCATGCTGTTATGGTGTCTAAATATTCATGACAAATGTTGACAGAAAAGTCAGGCTTCACACCCAACAGCATGGTAGCTCGAGATACGGTGGCTGGTTTCATGGGAGGCGGCAGCCTGCCAGCTGTGCTGCTTGGGCCACCGCAGCCGTGAGCGGCCTCTCCAACGGCACAGTGTGGTTTTCAGCTGTGATATCTGCCTGCCTTCAAAGCTCTGCTGTGGCACTCGTCTCCCAGTGTCACCCACACCTTGTGTGTCCACAAGGTTGGTGGCCTCACCAAGGTGGAACTCCCTGAGGAAGACGAGGGATGGTGGCTGCTGACCATGCAGCCTGGTGCCCAGGAGAGAGGATATGGTCGAGCAGGTTGTCTCCTTGTGGACAGCTCTGAAGGACGCCCAGGTGTGGGCAGGAAGAAGCTGAGAGTCCCCCTGGACTCCCTTGAGGGATGCACCGAACTGGGGTGAATGCTGGAACTTTAGGCAATACCTGGGTGTTAGACGGTAACATCCTGCTGTTTCTTGAAATTTTTCTTTGCATTAGGCAGCTGCTAACCTGGGCCTAACTGCAAGTCCAACAGCCGCTTTACATGGTAATCCCAGAAACCCTAAAATTTGCTTAAAAATCAGGATCAACTGAAGAGCTGAAAAATTCACATCACTATCGGGTTTTGTTTATGTGTGAGTAACAGGAAGTTAAGATTTTTAAGGTGTGATTGGCATTGCATTAGTAGAAGGTTGAGTGCAACTATTTTATGTCATCTGACAGCACTTACAAATTCACAAGCACTTACAAATTCACAAATTGAAAAACAACAAAATAAAAAGTGGTTTAGCTTGCTGAAAAGCAATGGTGTCCTTTCTCTATTCTGCGTGAATGCAACAGCCACAATATTGAGGCCTTTTGGAATAAGGATGCTAAATGGATTTGAATCTGGCAATACAAGTAATATTTGCTTCATCTTATTTATGGTTTTATGCTGGCATACAACAAATATCCCACCTAGGTACACACAAGCACCTGCTGCCTATTTGCTTATGTGTTGGTAATTGCACTCAATCTTGGTTCTGGCTGCTTTTTCCCACTCTGAGCAGCATTAACACTCAGAAAAGAGGTCTGCTTCTGCTCTCCACCAGCACGTGAGTTTCTGCACCTCCGCTTGAGATGGGCCGTGCGGCTCCCACCGCTCTGCAGGGACCCTCCTTCTCTGCATGGAGGCTCCAGGGCACAGATGCTGGAGACCTCGCCCTCCCACTTTCTAAGGCTTGCCTCCTTCGCACTGAGAATTTAACCATTAAAATGTAACCATTTTAAATTACCGAACAGGGTAATTTTTAATTAAGATTAAAAATTTTCAATTGCCAGCCCAGGGAGCGCCTCTTCCCCGGGACAACTTTTCCCACCCGCGAGGGCTCATGGCCGTGATCCCCGTGTGGGCAGCGCTGCCCAGGAGCCCACAGCCCCAGCCCAAACAGCTCTTCCCCCATCGCCATGCCGAGCTCAGTAACTTTTCGGTTTGCTTTTTTGCCTGTGTGTTCTTAGTAGTAAAGTGTAACCCCAGAGTCACCTGGGCAGTAATTAGGCTCCTCATGGAACACAATAACACTCAGTGCAGGATCCACCTCATCCAGGTGAATAAGGCAAATTTTTTCAATTTTCAGTTCCAGCTTCAGATTGAAAAGAACATTTTCCCTCTATTGTGAAGAGACAACTGCTCCACACTGCGAGACAAACAGTGCTGGGGTACTATTGGATATCATTCTGTGATTGGCTGTAATTATTTTAGTGATGCTCTTTGCCTCTGCTTTCAGGTGGATTGCAGAACAGTTTCTTGAGGCAGGGATCAGTGCTTGTGTTACAGCTGCAGGTGAAGGTTGTAGAGAGGAGATAGGGACAACGCAGAGAGGAACATCTTCAGATGAGCTTTGCAGAGAACAAAGTGGCCCACCTCCTTTCACAGAAAAAATGTCTGTGAGAGAAGAACAAAAAGAAATTTCTTCCTACGTTATATGGGTAGGGGTGTACATGTCCATATGTGTTTTTATATATATACATATATAAAGTCTTGAATAGTTCTTAAAAACTCCTCTCAGGGAAGGACTTATAAAAATCAAGCAGCTGGAAATGCACAGGAAGGAAAGTCATCCAGGCTGTTTAAAATCCTAAATCTCATTTATGGTCTCTTTTAAAACAGGCTGACTGAATATGTGAGTGCTCCTCCTAATAAATAGATGTGTTTTATTGTGCTGTCAGATTATCTCATGGGAAAGATACCAGAATCTTAAAAGCAATCATAATCTGGTTATCGGTTACAAACTCTATTGATTTATTTTTTAAATGAAAATGTAACTGGGAAGGTACAATATTTGCTTTTAAAAGATGACAATTTTACTGACTTGTGTGGGTTGAGAATAAAAGAGGCAGCTGATGGAAAGTCTGCAGATCTGATTGAAGAATCAAAGAGAAAATTATTCCTGCATGAGCTGAAGCATAGACAAATAGACCCGTTTTCTGTGTTTATGATGGCTGTTAGTGATCTGGGACCAGAGAGGAGGCAGGGATTAATAATATTTTATTGTTGTTTAGGGAAATTTTAAATGGAGCCATTGTGAACCTTTACTGGTTAAAGCTTCATTGGGGAATAAGAAATGACTCTTCTAGACAGTGAGCAAAAAAGCAGGAACTTCTCACAGATGGGTTTTCCATGACGATTGGGAATTGGTACCTCTAGGGCTAACACGAGTGTTTACGATGCAGAGTACAGGCACAAAAGACTACTTCATTAGGCCTTTTTTCAAGTCACATAGGCCGGAGAAAAATGTTCAGGAAAGAACAAGTATTTCATTGAGAGAAATTTGCAAATCTGCAACACAGCTCAGTGGGGACAAAGAAAAAAAATTAACAAAGTCCCAAATATGTACTTAACTGCTGCTAGAAGAGGTGTAGCAGAGCTGGAAACTCATCTCAGAAATGTCAAATATAGACATTTCACAGATGCTTTTCCATTTCTATGGCAATAAGAAAGGAAGAGAACGCAGAAAGTGTAGAATTCAGGACATAAAGAGCCCAAGGATGAGCTGCCTTGAAGGGTCCAGTGGTGCAGCCTGTTCACTGTTTCTTTCCTGAGGCGCAGTACGTCACTCTGGGAGGGACAGTGTTTGTCTGCCATCATCCTGTCGCATCTTTTTGGTCCGATGAAGAGAGGGGATGTAGGGCTATGCTCTCCTCTTGGCCTCTGCCCTCATGACAAACTGTAGCTTTGTGGATTTGTGGGGAGAGAATGGTGTCTGGTAGATGTTAGGTCTGTTTCAGGAGTTTTGAGGAGGGGAGAGGGAGCAGTATGGAGAACGTGAACTTTTGGAGTGGGCATCCACCAACCTGCAGTTGCTGGCTGGTGCTCGGGTCCCCAGGTGCTGCCGTCCAGCTCCACACCACAGTTTCCATATAGACCCCACGGATGTGTCTGGGTTTCTTTGAACTCTCACAGGTTTATCAGATGATGGATTTAGTCATCAGTATTTTGTATCCACTTACTCCTAGAACTGGGGTGGTATCGCAGAATATTGATGGAAAAGACTGCCTCCAACTCCTCCAAAGGAACTGCAACCTGCAGACCCAGACAGCCCGTTTCGCCTCTGAATTCAATTAGTTTTACTAGGGCTGATGCAAGGCAGTGTTGAAATCAGTCTTTTATTATCCCATAGCCTTGTCTGCTTCTCTGTGCAGCACTAAACATAAACTGAAAAACCACGAGCAGCCTCACTAGGACGCTGGAGAAATCACTATTTATGAACAAGCTAAAGGGTAAAAGATTAAGGCAAAAACTTCTCTCTAACAACCGCAGTCTGCTTCTTTTAATTAAAATAACAAACTGAAATAAAGTTGTGCCATTTAAAATGAGCTAGCCAGAAGCAAACAAATACACATGAGGCATAATGGCTAATGAAAAGGACAGACTGCTGATGAATAAGAAAACTTTTGGCACTTCTGGCTCATCCTTTAAATACTCCTATAAGGAAGGAATATCAAAGCAAAAATAAAAATAAAAAACCCAAAATAATGGGTGCCTTGAACCATGTTTTTTACTCTTTCAAGTACAAAAAGCTGCAATCCAAGGAAAGCATAAATTACAGATATTCATTTCCATTGTGATCCTTTCAAACCTCATATTAAACTATATACAAGTTTGTAAAAATACGTATACAAATAATGAAGAGGTGAGCATTAAAACACTTGAAATAGGTTTGTATTTTCCACAGGTCTGTTTCTTCTTTTGCAGAGTTTTTATATCAGAAAAACCTTATTCGCTTCCCTATATTTACATATAGAAGAGGGAGATTTGGGTTTTTCACTGTTCTAGAAGGACCTAAAGACCCTCTGGCTCCCCAGATGAGAAGGACCCAGGCAGCCTGTCCTTGTGTTTTAAAGAGGATCAGCTTCTTGATTTTAGCACCTTGTACCACTTCGCAGAGGGAAGTGGTTTGCCTCTCAGCAGAGAGCAGAAGACAGGTGCATGCCGTAAAACTGAACCAGAATTTGCATCTCAAATTAAAGAAAAAGATATCTGAGCTTGTTGATAGCAGCAGGTATGCAATTAGTCCCACAGATTTGGTGATAATATTCGCATGATTAAACTTCTTCTGTAACTCGTAAAAGAAATTAGACATGTTTAACTATGTTGTAGTGATAGCGCACCATCTTGAACCCCTGAAGGATTCCTGTTTGATGTAAAAGTCTGTCTCTGATTATATTGGGTTAAAAAAGGGGAATGAGAGAAAAAGCCTGATTTTGGTACTGAATTAGATCTCAAAGACAAATTGTGTGAGACCTAATCTATGGAAGCAGTGTCAACACAGTGGAGTGTAAATCTGCAGTCAGGTAAAAAATCCTAATTTTTTTTATTCAATATTTAGCATAAATCTAGGCCACTATCACTGCAAGAACTTACCACTTCAGGGGAATAAAGTTATAAAAAAATATTTTTGACATCATGTCTTACAGTTTTATGGTCTTCTTAAATTAAGAAACAGCTGCCAGTCAATGAGAATTTTGGTAGATCGTCATAAAAAGTTTTAAGTGTGAACTCACATAGAGAAGCTCTACAGAAAGATACCTTTTTGAATCAGGAAAAAAATATGAGGTAAAGGATGATTGCCTAATAAGTAGGAAATGCTCTGCAGTAAGATTTCACTATTACTTTTTGAAAAGGCTGAGGCCAAAAGAACCTGCCCCCAGAAAAAGAGGAGGAAACTATTTAGCACAAACCTATGCAAATGAAAAAACACCCAAGTGGTCTGGAGGCTTTTGCAAGTAGAGGGCAAGGTGGCTACTGCCTAACGTGCTGAAATCAGGCAGGTTGGCTTCAGAGTACAACCGCTTAGGTAGCCCTCTAAGAAGGGGAAAGTTTAAAGCTTAAAGGATGGTGGTAAATGAATTCCTGCCTGGGAAAGGCAGGACCCGTGGTTAACTGGTTAGCTGGGCTGGGAGAAACCCCAACCGAACAGTCATACAAACCTGGCCCCAGCCACCCTGCTCTCTGGAGACCTTCATGCACTCACATCGTCGATGCAATTTCAGAGCTTAATCCCTAAAAATGAGGGGTGGTCTAACACTCTTTATTAAGTCTTTCCCCTCTGCTTACTGCTATTTCCAGGCTGTAGATGCTGGTGCTCCAGCCAAGACATGGAAGTGGGAGGTGTTGGCCTGGGTGGGTTTTCCATCTCACAAAGCACAGAAAGAAGACCCTCTTCACAGGGCAGAAGTTCATCCATCCTGATGATGACGTCGCAGGGAAGGGCCAGGGAGAGGCGATGCTCTCTGCCTGCTCTGCCTCTGCATTCGGCCTGACACGTGCTCAGGGATGTGAAACACAGGTGCACTAGTTCCAGAGCCAGCGGGTGGGGACCCCTGGGGAGACCCCACCATTTCCACGCTCCATCCTCACCTGTTGGTCAGCAGGTCTTCCTTGATTTCAGTGTTACAGCGTCTGGCACTCACTACACAAATCACTGCATTTTCAGCAGTGGGATGAACTCCGGTATTTTACAGGTTTTACGGGGTTTCAGTAAGAGTAAACTAGGGGTGGGAATGAAATGTTGACACGAGGGAGCACTTGCTTGCTTGACTTTTGTAACCCACAGGTGTGTTAGCTCCGCACCTGAAAACCACCTAAAAAGCACTGACTCAGGGAGACCAATTCAAAAGCAGCAGCTTTTGCTTGCCAAGCCTCAGCTTCCAAAGCAAATTTCACCTTAACAAAAACAGTAATTTTTTTCAGGAAAATAGTGCTATCTGTCACGATTGCATTTGGCAAGCCTCACTAGCTTTACAGTTGTTATTTAGAAACACAGTGTTTGCCAACATGATACAATTGTAGATGCATGTCTCTTTACTTCAAAGAGGGAACAGCTTTGAAATGGCAAATGAAGTTCGGCAAACTTTGGCAACTAGTTTAACAGTGAATTATTACTGAAAACATTTATTATTTTTTTTGCTATGCAATTACTCTGTTTTCTATGAGAACTCCTGCTGAGCCAGCCCAGGGACAGCAGACTCTGTGGTACCACTTTCATAAGCTAAGGCAAAGCCTTGGTAAAGTATTAACACACATCTACAGCTGTCGCCTAAGCGTTGACTGATTTAAAATAGACTATTCTTTGCATACTGAGCATTTGGCAGGCTGAACTGAGATGCTTAGATTATTTGATTGATTTCCATTTCTATGATAATCCCGCGTTTGTTCAGTCTTGCCTCCTGTTTCATGCTAGGGATCGGTTTTTGGGCTCCAGAGTTTTCCCTCAGCCCCCTCCATATATTGTGCGTACAGGAGTTGGCATTGCAGTTTGGTTTGTTGCTTGGAGACAGCTGCAGGGACGCAGGGTGGCATAAATCACACCTGACGCTGTTGCTAAGGAAATAAGACCATCTCCTGCTTTTCCTTCAGGCCTTGTAATAAGACAGACAAACAAAATTCATATTCAGGATATTTAAAATATTGCTTTAATTTAACAAAAGTGAAAAGGAAACTACATAATGCACATCTGTAACAGCTTTCCTGGGGAACAAATACTGCATTTTCTTTCTTCTGGAGGTGATTACTAGAAGCACAAGATTCAAACACATTGTGTGATGGAGGAGAATAATTAGACACAATCTGGATTTGGGGCATAAAAACTCAATAAACTTTTTGGAGGGTTTTTAAACTTGCAGAGCAGCGCCTGCTGCTCATCCTAATGTTTATGGAGTTTCAACGAAAAAAAACCAAGAAATTTTTGCTAACTAAAGCTTGACTGCAAAAGTGAAAATTGGACTTGAGAAGCTACTTTTTCCTTCAGGAAGACCATAAAAGAATGAATTTGTCAAGCTAATGAAGAATTACAGTTGTCCTTGAAAAAATGCTCATTAAAGAATTAGCTAAGAAAACGTATTTGGGGAACAGCAGAGCATCTCTTAACATATTTCTCAGTCTCTCCCATCTTTCCCTTAGGCTTCTTTCCTGAGAGGAAACTGGGAAGAGGCGTGGGCGTGAAGGCTGGTCAGATGGACCGATTGCTGCTCCTGGTCCCTCACAGCAGCAGGAAGAGAATTCTGCTCTGAATTATTTTCTCCCCTTGGTGAAAGCAGCGTGCAAATAGCTTCCTTTTTATAAACATGACTTCACAATGTGCAGCGTATGTTATTTTGCCCTTTTTCAAATAAGACAAACTGTCTCATCTTTTATCCTTTGCAAAACCCATGTAAGTCCCTAATCAGTGGGACAGCATACCAAATCTATGTGTTGCATCATGTTGGAAACAAAGTTCATCACTACAGGGAAACACATTCTTGGAAATTTTACTCTTGAGAGGTATTAAGAGGTTTGGAGGTACCTAAAAATTTAGAGTCTGTTACCAGTATTGGCACTGATTTACAGGTCTCATAATTTCTTTATGTCTCATTTATTTATTTTGATTTATACAACCAATAAGGGAAGAATCTATCTCTGTTCCTAAGCATTCCTTGTAACTTCTGAGATTTGTCTTAAACTTCCCAAGCATTACCAGACAAATCACAAGCAACAACATTTAGTACCTCTTATGAATCTTTTACAGACCCCAGCTTAAATGCGCATTGTTTATCCTCCTGAGAAGTTCTGCCTTCAAAATTAAGGCAACAGAGCTGGGCTTTGTAGGCCTGACCAGAATACCTTTCTTTAGGCAAAACAAAAATGTCAAACAGTACAAATCTTTCCAAGCAACTCCTCCCCTCTGCTGCAGGGCAAGAGTGATGGCACAAATGACTGACGGCAGGTCTGGTGGTGTCTGATGGAGGCTCAGGTAGGTGGTGGGTCCTGCAGCTTTCCCCACCCTGGGGGACTTTGGAGCTGTGGGAGCCACTGAGACGAGCGGCAGAAATGCCACAGCAAAAACCCACCCAGGATTTCATACACACATTTAACCACCTGAATACTAGTATGCTAACTTGGGATGGAGCACCTGCCCTGTGAAGACAGACTGAGAGAGCTGGGGTTGTTCAGCCTGGAGAAGAGAAGGCTCCGGGGAGACCTTATAGCAG
>KZ506065.1:210416-220514 GCA_002844005.1 Limosa lapponica baueri
TTATCCACTGCCGGCACACACACAGCTTCTGAAATACTTTGCTCTCACATTTTTCTTAATTATCCTTCTTCATTGTCCTACAGCTCCTCTGCGTGCAGCAGAAAGAAGGCGGCACTTCAAATCAGTCTTAGCTGCACTTCTGCAACTTACTGAAAGTTGCTCAAACAGCTTCCCCCAATAAAGCGAATTTTTAGAATATTTTATTGTGAGAAGTATTGGAGAAGAGAGTTGGAGAGGTGGGTAATAGATATTCTTCTCTCAGAGTGTTGAAATCCCTCTAGTGTGAGTGATGCAGCACGTCCCAGATGGACTTCCAACTTCAAGTGTATGTGCATGAAGCACATTTCTCAAAACAGCTTTGCTTTTCCTGGAAGCCATAGGGTTTCAAAGTACTTAATTTGCCTTCTGGGATGCCTTTAGTTTTGGGGATTAAGGACCTCTCTGTCTCCACACAGGTCAAGAAAATTTTCAGCCTGGGATCCTGAGTTTGTTTCCAGGGAAGAAGAACGATGCAGGAGATCAGCACGTATTTCAGACTCTCATTTGCAATGGAAAAAGTAGCTCCCGCTTTTCCTCCTCCTTCCACAACACTCTGGCTGTTTAGCCAACAGAGCGGCTTGCAAAGCTCTTGCTACATCCCAGGGAAAGCCAAAACAGCGCTCGTGAAGGTTGGCTCCCTCGCGTTCAGCGCTGAGCCTCCCATTGACTTCAAAGGGGTGAGGATTTTACCCGCTGTGTCTCCTCAGCCTGTGCATGATTCAAGTTGTTTATCACCCAGATCATTCACAAACCTCCCGCTGCCGCTTCTCTTTCAGCAGTGGAAAATTCTTCCAAAAATGAAATTCTAAAAATGGGATCAAGTTTTGCTGTCTTTTTCACTTAATCTGGCTAGTGGAATAACGCATCAATGCTCCCATTTTTCAGATGGCATATGCTTAACATAACAGTGAGGAGACATTATCATCCTACCTTTACAATTTAGCTGTTGCTGAATATGCTGTATCATTTCCACACAAATATTTTCAACAAAACACTTATGCCCTGAATCAATGTACATTTTCTTCCATTCATAAATATGTATTGTCTAATTTCAATATGCTTGTATATGTGCATTTGCATAAATCTGTTGATTTACATAGAACTGCATCTTACCACACTTCAACCCAGAAAGAATATTGTTAAAACAAAAAGCTACTTAAAGATCTTAAAATTTAACCTAGTTCTTAAAATTACACTAATTAAGCCTACATAAATACTTTCATATGTTCTGCCACTGTGCTCTGCTCAGAAAGACCTTTTCACTTGTCCAGAGAGCGATGAAATTGAACACTGGTCTGTTTTCTCTCCAGCTTCTTTCTCTTCTCCAAGTCTATCTGCGCCTCCTTCCTCTCAATGTGTCTTTGCTGGCGCTGGGGACAGCTGCTGTGGACACGACCCAGCCATCCCCTGGCTCTCCAGCACCAGGCTCCATGTCAGCCCCAGCGCCCGAGGAGCTTCCTCTGCACCACATCCCACCTATGGTGGCATTCCAGCACCGCTCCCGAGGCTAGTTTAGCTTCATCCTCATGTACGTGGGCTTCGCAACGCTGTAATTGCCACAGGGAAAACATCCCGGATCTCCCCTTGGGTGAAAGCACACAGCAGGCACACTGGCCAGATTAAGTTTCTGCTTCCCGCAGCAGCAGAAACTGGAAATCTGCACACAGAAGAAGGGGTATTTCAGTGAAGTTTGTACGCCTGCCTGCAGATCACTGCAGAATTCTTTGCCTGTTTGTTGCCTTGTCTGTGTGAGCCCCCACCGACCTTCACAGGGTCTGGGGCCGACATGAGGAAGAGGAGATGCTGCACATTACAGCACTGTCCTGCTCTGACCTGCTCAGCCCTTGCAAAAACACCCGTTGGAAGCAGCTGGTTTGCGGAAAGGACAGGGAATATTTATTGCTGTAAGGACTGCTTTTCCCTATTGCCCCTCAAAATTGTAATGAGAAGACTGAGCATCTGGAAAAAAAAAAGCAGGACAAGTAACAGATCAGATGTACATTAAGGCAAAGCGATGGTACGCTGAGTTCGGGCAATGGGTCCAGGAAAGGAGATGCCCAGTGCTGCGCTGGGGCTTTGTTTCATCGTGGGAATGATGCTTTGGATTTGCCAGTGACGCTTCGAATGTAGACTCCATTTTCGATGAGAAATCCTTCTCCCCTGAAAAAAATAATTAACAAAAAAGAGATGATCTCTACTGCTCGCAGTTGTCTTGTGGGGGTAAGGCATGAACAGCTGTGCTCCAGCCCGGCGCCGGTCCTGCCAGAGAGGGCACAAGCACTGCCTTTCCCTCCAGCTCCTCATCCCAAACAGCTCCATCCCTCCCACTGCCGTCCTGCTGGGGTCCGTCTTCCTTGCCCCCTGCTTGATTGACTTGATGGCAAAAGGCAGCTTTTGAAGGGATGATTTTAACTTGGACAGTGTGTATTTTTCAACAGGGCGTCAGGGAAATGCGACCAGACTTTAAGGACTTGAATCCAAACAGCAGGTGCTGAAACCCTCTTCGTTAGATGATGGCCGGACGTCGGTGCTTCAGTGGATCAAGGCCTCACTCTAATTTCCGAGCTACTGCATCCGATGAAAAATACTTAAAAATGGGTAAAATGGGAAAACACTGTTAAAATACCGGCAGGCTGCGAGGAGCACTGTATTAAAGCTGCAACCTGCGCGAGCTGCTGGAAGCGGGCAGCACTTGCAGCGTGTTGGAGGGCAGTTCGCAGGGTCTCCAACCTGCTGGAGAGCAGCGGGAGGAGGCTGGTGGCAGCCAGACTCCACCTTCTGCCCTTCGCGCTGGTTTATGGGGCTTGCAGGTTAGGTGGGGCCCTGGTCTTTCCCAAGAGAATTAGGCAAGTATTTTACAGCCTAGTGGCTAAAGCGTGTGACTCTATATTGCAAAAAATAATGAGTTTTAAGAGATTGTATTTTTATTAGGAATTCCTCATATCTTTTATTTGCTCAGTGTCATACAGATCATTACATTTTCAAACTTAATTATCTTTATAATCCAAAGCTGCCCTGCATTTAATGAAACTGTTTTTAACAACTTTTCATTCTGGTCATGATGTACAGCCATTAGGGCCCAATCCTGTTGGCAGAAAATTCTTTCAGAAACTGATGCCTGATTTCCAAGCTCTAGCTAGAAATATTTACAGCCTTTTGGAATGGTTCATTAGGTACAGCGTGGTCTGGCAATTAAGGTCTTAGGTGCATAATTTAATTTGCCATGTAGGTCAAGGGTGAAGCAGCAATTCAATGCAGAGGGAAGCAGAGCTGAGTCCACAGGAATCAGGAGGAGTGGGACAGCAGAGGGACAGATGTTCTCTGAAGAAAAAGCAAAACCAGCTCCTCCACCCCATCACCCCAGAGGATGGAGGTCCAGGGGCAGAGATAAGCCCCAGAACTTGGTCTCTAGCCTCTTGGTGATACCACCATCTTTTGATATCAACTTTCTCCGTGGCCTTGGGGGATTCTTTTCCTGTCTTTGTCGCCAGCCATTTTTTCCATTGTTTAAGTCTATGTCTCTTTCTCTCTCACCTCATTTTCCTGGGCTGGGAGAATAAATATTCATGGTTTCAAGTAAGAAGCTTTATGTTTTTGCACAGGCTATTACCTTTTGAGCAACAACAGCGTAGCATTCCTTAACATCCCAAGGTGGAGAGGGGCACACCACAGAAAAGCTGACTTCCCACAATTAGTTGTCATCTCTGTTTCTCTAGCGTCCCTGTTGACCTCTTCCTACTTCTTCCTCTAAAGCCAGGTGCACCACCCCGCTCCTTGGGGCTGAGACATTGCCTTTCATCCTGTACTACGTGACCTGCAAACGCCAAGCTGGACCCACTGCACCGCTCACACCCAGGCTGTGTAATTAAAAAGGAACATTACCTCTCATCCCCCGCAGCAGGCACTGACTGCAGCCTGTGAAATGTGGCTAGTAGACTGACTCGAGTAGCGTGCTAAAATCTCATTAGTCCTGCTGAATACTTTCAACCCCTTTTGGGAGCGCTTCATTACCATGCAAACAGCAAGAGCCTGTTGGGAAAGCCTCATCCAGGATGCAGAAATGCATCTTTCATCAAACATGACTCTGGCTGCCAGGAGTGGAACTGACCACTGCTAACACTCTGCAGCTCCTGTTGGAAACTCTCCGTGTCATCCATCATCTTTTCTACTTAAAAATAGAAAAGACTTTTCACCTCCAGTGGCTCAGGATATAAGCACAGTAGATGCATCAGCTATTAACCAACTGATACTAGTTTTCCATCCACGGGATCCAAATCCCGCTGAATTCAGTGGAGTATTTTCATTATCTTCACTGATTTTGGACTATTCTCCAACAGACACAGAAATAAAAAATTGTTTATTATTGCTTAATATTCATTGCTTAAGCAGCCATTACACATTTTTTTTTTCCACTATTTTCTCCTTTAATGCAGTTCCCATTTCTTTTATCCTCTTTTAAATAATATTTCCTACAGAACATGAATGGTTTGACTGATGTTTGCTCTTTTAAAAAGAATCCTACAGCAAAGAAATGGGAACTACATAATAGTGCATATGTGCTGCTCAGTCATAGCCAAAATCAATTACAAGATGTCATTCTGAATATCTTGATGGTAAAGAAATATTGTAAAATCTGAGAGACCCTTTTTTATAGCACTTAATTTCCATACTTTTAACAAATTAAAAAGTACTTTACTATCTATTTAGAAATACTGTTTTCCTCTTCTCCCTCAGTTGCTAAATACCCTGCTGAGTAGGTCTTAGCTACACCCTAACTGGCTGACACATACAAACTGATTGCATCTTCTCTCTCTGCTGGTCCACTGTAAAATCCTGCAAGCACTATCCACTTCTGATTATCTCATCCATTTCATTCCTGCTAACTTTGGTGATTTTTCTGTGTATGGGTTTGTCTTTTCTTACCACTATGTGCTAACATAATAAATATTGACAATGAAAACAGTTTTGTTTTTTTCTTGACTTGGTTCTGTCCTGCATTTTAAGTTTTTTACCCTGCCTTGCACATTCTTAATTTGTGTATGCTACCTACAACCCTAAAGGTAATATTTCAGTATTCAGACAATCCGAATTCTTCTCGAGTGTGTTGTCCAATGTCATACTACTTTTTAGTGAAGATTTTAGTGGGACTGGTCAAAATTTTCTATTCATACAAAGGGCTCTGTTTTCTGACAAAACTAAGTAGAATCATGGGACTGACTGCCTTGAAAACTTTTCATTCTTTTTTGTAGCTGCTGGAAAACTTAAAATTTAGGAGGGGAGAGGTTGGTTTGGGGCTTTCAACTCTATATTTTTTTAACCAAAGGTAGATATTTTCATACTGATAAAGTCTTTTGTGACCACATCAACAATACATTGGGTGACTACATGGATTATGGTCAGTTCCGGGGCTTGCTTTCATATCGCCTGTGGTGACTCCACCACTAAACTAGCTCATTTAGCTCCTCTTTTTTGTGAAAAAGCAGGTTTCCACCTTGACAATGTGCTGAAATTCAAATGTCTGAATCATGCTTTCTCTGCAAGTTCTTTACCAAGCTAAACATGGGGCCTTCAAGTCACAGAGACACAATGTTCATAAGCTTCTATAGAACGTTTTTAAACGTTGTCAGGTCTGTTTAGAAATAAAAAGCAACCTCTCTCTCATCCTTCCCTGTACTGAAGTTGCATACTTTGCTGTGATCTTATAACAATGACTAGAAAATAGGGCTTTTCATGTTCTGCCATCACTGCTCCTGGTAATGCCATTAGAGACTTTGCAGTAATCCAAACAGAACCAAACTTGTTTGTTTTTAACCATGTGAAAGAGTAGCCACTGCTGTGTTTTTAAGCAAACATCTTAGGTAAGACACAGCATGACTCCATGTGTCAAACTCAGAAAAGAAAAAAAAAACCCCACAAACAAAAGAAAACAAACCTTCTTCCAGAAACCTGAGAAATACTCTTCAGAGAGGAGTAGCTATGGTGAAATTGATTTCTACCGGAGGAGTGGATCCAAACATTATCATTCGACTCTTAACCTCTTTATTTCAAGTTTCCAGAAATTGGTTAGCTATAACCAAAGTTAGTGTCTTATAAGTGTCTTGCCATACACTTTAATTATTTTGTTCTTTTCTAATAGTAGATGTAGTATGCATTTCAGACTTGATTTTTATTTGCATTAAGACATATAAACTCCCTTGGTTCCTCTGTATATTACTGTAATGTCTCTGCCTTGGTTATAAAGTATGCAAGTGAAAACATATGTTTATATTAACCCATCATGTTCACAGTCTCTGCAGTTCACAACAACAAAGAGTGTGGATAACATTAACATCCTGACATTTGTCAGCTGCCCAGAACAAATATGGCTCCTTCTCAGATTCAGTATCAGCACCAGCAAGGATGCTCAGATTTTCTTAGTAAAGAATAACAAATATTTTCGTTTGCTTGAAAAGCAGAAACAGACATATTCTTTCCCATAAAATGAAGAAAACACTATTTACCCTATTTCTACAAGACTTTTTTTCTGTCCAGTCAGAAATTATGTAAGATGCTTTGACAGGATGAATACTGCTAAGTAGAGATTGCTTAATGAATGCAAGGAGGGATTGTCCAAGTGGCCAGATGAAGTACGAAATGGCCACAGAAATAACTTGTCACCTCTTCTATTCTTCCATATGGTCACTTAAAAATGATCACTTCTCATTCAATCAGTATACTTACTTTGACTCTTTAGGGTTTTATGTGCTTGTCTTACAGATAAAAATGACTTTTCACATCTGTTAGCCATGAGGAGTAATGAAGTTGAGAATAATGTAGATCCACTGCCTTCTCAGGTAAGAAGAAGATAATAGGAACTCAGCTGCAAACAACTGGAAGGTCTTTGCTGCCCAGATGTGACTGATGGCGTCATTTAAAGCCATGAGAGCTGCAAACATGGGATGGCAGCCAGGATGTGTTCTGAAAAACTTCTATTAATAGAAATGGGCAGTAAGAAGGAGGAAGACACCAAACCTCGGAAGCAGAATCCACTGAAAAACTTCAAATATTTTAACAATAGTAATTCTTCTGTTCGAAGGCTCATTTTGAATTCATTAACAACAGATTTAGAGCAGCCTCTAAATAAATCAGATATCATAGGAAAAATACAGATAGACAATGCCCCATTAAGCCATTTTTTCTGTTACCTTTCAGAACGGAATCTACTTTATGTCATTTAGAGAAAAAGACCCTGTTACTCTTTTGTTACTCACATGATTAAAATAGATGCCAAGGACATATGAAAAGGCAAAGTATCTGACTGTTAAAATGACAAAGTATAACGGTGAATGTTTACCATTAAAATGCTAATTTTTAAGAGAATAAAAACAATGGAAAGCCTTTTTTAACAGTGAAATTAATTTTGAGTGCTGAAGTGACATTCCTACTGGCTAAATTACTCTGTTTTTCTTTTCCATAGAAGCAGAGGTGTCACTATTCATCCATGCTGTTATAGCTGCAGACTGGAGAGAACACAATACATGATGAACAGATAGTACGATTTCAATTTTCCTTCTCTTCATGGCATCTTCAGTGAGCCCAGCATAGCTGTGAATAAAAGAGCTAAGATGGTATTTTTCAGTATCTTGGCACTGCCTTTCATTTTTGTTGTACCTGGTCTCTTAAGCTTTTAAAGTGTTTAATTCCTGGAATCCACTTTCTTTGACAGCTCAGGCTTGTTAATGTGTAGGGATTTTAGCAGTTTGACCAACAATGTGATTTTTATTTTTTTACTCTTTTCAAACAGGAACAAAAGTTTGTATGGATGCTGTGATTTTGATTTACAGGCTGCCATTGTTTTTAATTCAGTTAAAATCAGTAAAATGGCAGGTTCAATCTAAACCACAGTAAGCTGCTCTTCAATCAAGGTAAGCAAAGAGTTTTCTCTGTTTTTTATTAACTCTTCTCAAGCAGATACACAGACAAATGCTGAAGTTTCAAACCACCAAAAAGCTCCAAAAAGCTCCCTTTTAATGTCAAAGCTTCCACATAAATGCTCCTCGGACTGCTGCAGAAATATTTCCTACTTTGTCCCATAAAAGCTTCCTCTCCTACCCCGCTTCCCTCCCAATTATTTAAGTCTGCATTCCCACAAGTTCATAGAGACCCAGTGACAGATTATAAGCCTGCTATTTTAGCAGTTACGGTGCATTAGAAATGGAGACAAACCTCTTCAAACATGATTAGTGTGAGACATGTTAGAGGGGACTGTTTTTCTGTTTTTTATAAAGCAGAACATGCATGGTTTTAAAATCCAGACTATGAAGAGTCTTACTTTGAGCATTAAAAAAAGGAAGATACAAAAGATCTGATTACCTGTGGAAGCAAAAGCTAACAAGTTTCTAGTCAGTGCATAAAGGGATGTTTACAGCTCTCTAGTAAAGTAGGAAACATTACTGAGAGATATCAGATAGTTTAGGTATTACTACACATAATAATACATTTTAAAATGACAGGTATTTGTTTCATTTTGCTCTGAGCTACACCCAAAGCTTTAGAGACTGGAAGAGATCAACAACACTATTAGTAACATATTTTAAAAAGCTGTATACATTGGTTTTATGTCAGAAAAGATAGAATACATAGCGGAGTGGATAAAAATTCAGCAGTAGTTTTCCAGGTAACCAATGCATTAATAACCTTGCCACTTAAACTGATTTGATCCAATCATGTTGATAAAAGCATTCATTACTCCTTACTTGAATGCTCTTTAGAAATCTTGAAGTTTTTTCCTATAATATCTTCCTGTCCTTTGAAGAGGATGTAACATCTTCCATCTTTAGGTCATTAGTGGGTTTTATGTCTTTGTATCCAAAGTGTGGATTTGTCTTTTTTTTTTTTTTCCCATGTTTACTAATACCAGTAATTTTGGAAGGGGCAGATTAACAGCCTAATAAGCAGGAAGTAACACTGCAAAAATTAAACCTGTCTCAGTCACCGTGTGCATACTCCTCCCCCTTTTTCATGTACTACTTGATTCAGATGCAGCATCTCCCCCTAGGTCAACCATCTGTTTGCATTTCCCCATTGAAATCCCACCGTAAAAGCTATTTCGATTGCAAAAAGTGAGTCAGCAAAATTTCATTTATTTAAATACCTCAGGAATATTCACTCATTTCCAAGAAATCATTCCTTTATTTTGTGGCCGAAAGAAGAGCTTTTCTTCATACATGCTGTGGAAACTTGGACAAAAAGAGAAAAAAGCATTATTATTAGTTGTTCCCCGCATTTTTATTTCCAAAACCAGCTGCTGTAGAAGAAGTTGAGCGAGAACACGAGCTACAGGACCACAGCTGACCCTCCCAGGAATTCAAGGTGAACAGATAATTGATCCTGGCTCAGGCACGGCTCTCTCCAAGCACTCTTTTTGACAGATCTACCAGGTGAACTTCTGCATGTGCATCAACAGCTTTGATTAAAAAACAGTCACGCTGAAGTCAAAAGATCAGGCTTGTTCTAACAGTTAAAATGGCTCAAGGAGCTTCACGTAGAATCACAGACTTACAGAATGGTTTGGGTTGGAAAGGGCCTCAAAGATCATCCAGTTACCTCCCACTAGACCAGGCTGCTCAAAGCCCCATCCAGCCTGGCCTTGAACGCTCCCAGGGATGGGGCATCCACAGCTTCCCTGGGCAACCTCTTCCAGTGCCTCACCACCCTCACAGTAAAGAATTTCTTCCTTTAATCTAAATCGACCCACTTTCAGTTGTTTAAAGCATTCATTGATCTGGAGGCAGTAACATCAATGCTTTGTTAATGCCAACATTTAAGATGCTTCTCCAAAGTCAGTCAGGATGGGAATGAGAAGACACTACTTTAGGTCACCCTCAAAGGACAATTAAAAAAAAAACACTGACAAAAAAATCACAGATCTCCAAGGAGCGCTCAAGCCAGGAGCAGCGTTTTTGGTTAACGTGCGTAGCCCACTGCCAAAGGAGAACTTTGCACCCGAGGCGGACACTGGCTGCCAGGGGCGCCCAGCTCCCGGGGGAGAAGGCATCCCACCAGCCGGGGCCGGGGCCG
>KZ506065.1:241563-286171 GCA_002844005.1 Limosa lapponica baueri
TGTTTGGGTCCTGTTTCATTTAATGTTTTTCATTGATCACTTAGATGAGAACAAGCTCATTATGGAAATATGTGGGTAATAACAATTGCAAAATGCACATGAGGAAAACAGTAGCCCGTATTGCACCACAGTGAAATGAACTTCATTTGGATAAAAATAAACTAACAGGCTGGGGCTGAACTGCAGATTTATTCAAAAGGCAGTTGTTTTTTCAGAAGAGGGATTAAAAACATGGTATTTAAGGAAGATACCTGGAGGGGAGCAGTGGCTGGGATTTTGACAGGTGAGGCAGCTGGGAAGAAATTGCCACTGCAGGCTTCAGCCATGTGCTCAGAGGCACAGTGTGTAGTGTAGAGATGGTCATCTGGTGGGGCTGCAAATGATGGTGTCCATCGTTACTGCAAATACAGACAGAAATGGAAGCTGGAAGTGAAGTGAGAAAGCCCTTTGAGATTGTGTGTCAGTGTGAGGATTGAAGCACCCAGGTACAACTGTAGAAATTGGGCTGGGATCATCAAGAGGTGACAACAAGGAAATGTATCGATGGTGGATTAAATTACTGTGTGACTCGAAGAAAAGAAATGAGGTGTGATCCCTTTGAGATCCTTTAAACGTGGATTGGAAAGAGTGCCTTGTTGTGAAACAAAGTTGTCATGTTAGTAGGTGGGTGTCCTTGCCTGACCTCAGAAACCCTCTTGTCCTTTACTTCTCTTCAGGAAACCCAAGTTGAATGTGGTGTTTTTCAGCTAGCCTCAGTTGTATTAATGAGCAATAGATCACAATAGTTCATGTATAAAAACTTGAGGACTCCTGGGAGATCAAGCTTATGCAGTCTTCTTGAAGCTGTAGCTTGGCACATCTTCATCATCACCTGTAGCTGTCTTCGAATCTCCCTTCTCTTCCAGGAGCTTGAGCCCTTGGGCCCTTTGAGGAAGTTACACTTCATGTGGGGTAATGTCAGATGGGTTCCACTGAGCACAGGTCATCAGCTGCAGAGAGACTTATTGCTGGTGGTTGGCAGCAAGTCAGTGATGCTTCACTCATGAAGGACCCTTCCATGGAACACTTCTGGAAGCTTCTTAAGACATAAAAAATGTCCATCCACGCCTCATTGATTTCTCTTGAATTGAGATCACCTTCTGGCAAAAAATATTTAGGAGAAGCAGTTTAGAGAGTAGCAATTAAGGCGCTTTTTATAATTCTTCATCAGGGACAAGTTTGGAGGGGTACTGTAAACTCAGAGAGTTTGCTGCTTGTGCAAACCGTGGGTGAGTTACTGGAACTTTTGGTCTATAGAAATTCATGCAGTTAGTGCCTTAGTAAGGTTGTTTTTGTCGTGCTGTACAGAAAGCCTGGGCAAGCACTGGAAGAGTGAATTTTCTCACATGATTTGACCTGCTCTCTGAGCTCTTCTCTGCAGGGGGCATCTTAAAATCTGTCAAAATGCAATGCTCCTTTTCAGTGAAGTTTTGTGCTGAGTAGCTCGGTCTGGTAAAGAGCCAAGAACTGTGACCTAGGACCCTCCCTCTGTGAGTGTGGCAGAGCCAATTGATTTACAGCCTGGGAACTGCAAAAATCACTCCTCACCAAGAAGCAAATTTTGAATTCTTTTTCTCTTACCACTGAGGTTTTGCCACATGAACAGGCCTACTCCTTGCACCTTAAGAAGCCTCTTACGAACCTGGAGGATGGGAACCACAGCTGAGCCTTAACTAATCATGGGTGTAATTCAGGTGAGCATTAAATGCATGCCTTAACACTTTGCTGGAATCAAGGCACATTCTGTCTTTTAAGAACATCTAAAGCAGGGAAGGTGTGATGAAATATATTAATAATTAAATGCAATATTACTTTCTGAGGTGCAGTAATACTTGGAGGTTAGCCGGGGGGAACACCTGGCCAAACACTGTACCAGGGCAGTTTCCTGACAGTCTTGCTCTCTTCAGCTCAATTCCTATCAGTCTTGGGCTAGGCAGTCTGAACCCATATTTTTGGCTAGTGTCTGCACTGTCCTTATTGCTCTGCCACCACTTCAGCCTTAACCACATGGAGGAACCTCTGCAAGATCCAAGCAAGAGAAAATCCGGCCTCTCCACATGTGCTTCAGGCGTGCTGGTCGCATCCTGTGTTGCAGAAAGACATCTGTAAGATGGAAGGCAAACCAGAGTTTTGGTGATGTGGAAAAAATGACTAGTGTCTCCCTTTCTGAAGCTTATCTTGTAAAAATATATATTTAAAACCAATTCCTGTTAATTTACCACAATTCCTGAATGTGTGTGTTAAAATGCTGTCATGCTTAGCAGGGAGCCCATGTGATACCAAATTAACCTTTTCTCCTTTAGAGAGCGGTGCTAATTTTCTGGGTTGTTTGTGAATCTGCAGAGGATTGGAACAGCCAAGCCAAACCCCACCGAATTACCACAGTATTTGTTAGTCTGTTCGTACTGCCTGAACAACCCTCCCATCCCTGACGCAGTCCTCTTTCTACCCTCGTAAAGACATTGTGCCTTTCAAAGGGTGTTTGAGGTTCAGGCATGTGGCAGCATCATTCTGTATAAAAGAGCATGTTTCTGACTGTGCTGTGCTCCATAATGACAGTTCCCTGGTTGCCTAAGAAGAGGGTTATTGCTCAGAAACGTGTTGAAGTAGAATTTCAAAGCCTTAAGAAGAGCAAATGGTGAGGAATTGCTTACCCCAGCCAAAAGGAGAAGGGGGAAGCTTGAGTGATATCAGGAGAAGAGGCTGAAATCTTTGCCGCTCCTGTGCATTTCAGTTTTTTGGAGGTCAGTGGAAGATGATGTGCCATAAACTATTCCGCGAGCTGCTCTTTTAAAGCTTTTAATGACACATTTTATTTTGACACTAGAAATTATGAAATCCTGAGGAGGCCATTTGCTGTATCAACACCATGAAGAAGGTTGGTGTTAGAAACCCTGTGAGATTCATATTTTTGATGGAACCGTCTCTTCCTACAGAGTATGAAAATGTTTCTGAGTCTGATTACAGAATATGAGCAATGTTTTTTCAGGATGGCTCTCCAGTAGGAACATAACTATCACAGCATGCTCTGGGGGTAGTCAAGAAGTGAAATATAGATGTCGTTTTTACTCCATATATATTCTGCTTGGAATTAAACTGTGCGTTTTTACGAATGAGACTGCTAGCAAAACTGATAGATTGAGAAGTGAAATCTGTTAAAATGAGATTAGAGTTCTTTCCAGCACTCCATCTCAGCACAAGGATTCGGGGTTGCGGAATTATTCTGTGGCTTGAACTGATTTCTTCTGGGCTATGCAACAGTTCAGCATAAATAACCATTACCTACGATGTCTGTAAAGAGACTGATCTTAGATCACCTAAGACTGTTGTTGTCTATTTTCCAGTAAATTCCATATTGTCAGGAAAAGAATTCGGAAAGTAACAGATTTTTATGTTTTTTTCATTAGCTGTTGACAAAAGCCAGCAAAAAAGGAGTACTTTAATTGGGATGGGAAAATAGGCATTTTCTTATTAAAAAATTACTTCAGTCATAGGCCAGTTTAACTCTATTAATTCAGTAATGGCAAGACACATGAAACCCAAAAGATTTATTTCAAACCAAGACCTTATGTTTAAAGTGCCATATAAATAGCTGTGCTGCCATCTCCCCATTGTCCTGCTCTCCAGCAGTCACTGTAGACAGTTGTAGGGAAGAGCAAGAAACAGGGACAAGCAACTCTGCTACTCCCCATGCACATTCTTGCAGTTACCAGCTACTAAATAGGGCATAAGCTTTGCTTTTGTTCCAGTGAAATACTTGTGTGTCTTCTAAAACTTCTCCTGATGCTGGACGGAGAGATGTGTGCTTTTTCAAGACCATGAAGAATGTTCAGCTAGTTCTGTTCAGAAAGCCCTTAGGGTCAAAGTTGCTTTTTATTCTGTGAGTTTTTCCAGATCTTGAGGGTTTTCGATCTCCTGTCTGGGCCATTTTACAAATAAGACACCTCTTGTTCAGGAGTCATTTGCAGGGAGGTGAACGCCTCTGTGCAGAATGCTCTGTTCCACCGAGACTCCCCATATTAAGCTCCTATTCTAAAGCTGTTTCAAAAAGAACAGATTTCTGGTTGAAAGCTTCCTGTTCTGTGACATCTGTAATATAGATTTTTATTTAAAAAAAAAAAAACACCAAAAACAAAAACACAAACAAACACTTACGTCAAACACGTTACGTATTTCAGTTTTTGGTGAGTGTGGACTTAGATCAGAAGTAGGACTTGCAGGATGGCAACTCTTGACAAAAAGCCAAGATGAGCTGGAGGTACTTGAGAAGTAAGTATGTTTCTGCCTCCAGTGTTTTAAATCCACTCCTCTTGTGGAGCTGGCTGTTGTAAGCTGTTTTTGTTGAACAGCCTATATCGACTTCTAAAGTGCTTTTGGTGTGAATCTGTAGATATTGTCTGTTAATTCCCTTGGGTGTTTCTGTTCTATAAACCAACCATGTAAGATTACTTTCCTCTAAAATAATACCTTGCAGGCATTCTTGAAAAATAAAATGTATAAGCTTGGATGGATACGTGATCACACATAAAAAATTAATGTTATCTCTTACAGATTTAAGTAGTAGAAGATACTTTATGAAATGGACAACATGTTTTGTTAGTTTAGGATCAATGGTCTAACAAAAATACTCCATTTTCTATTACCTGCAAGACGTGGAAAGTGTGGTGGTATCACCACTTTGCAGAGGCTTCTGAGATCTCTGTCAGAACCAAGCCATTATCACTTCTTTTTATGTAAAAAAAAAAAAATAAATTAATAATAATTAAAAAAAAAGCCTCCAAGAGGCAGAAGCTACTGCTGACAAGGTTATGAAAGAATGATTTACTGCAATGCCAATTCTGCTGTCTGCTTCAGGAGAAATTTTCCCTGCATGGCTACATGGCTGGTTTACTTGTACGTGCTCTGAAGCAGTGAGTCTTTTTTAGTCCTTAAGGAGCAAAAATTAGTTTTTTAGGAGCCAGAAACGGGCAGCGATATCTGAAAATACTTCACTTAAACAATATGCAGAGAATATGTGAGCTGACATAGTTTTGCTTTCCAGATTGAACAAGGAGTGATAATTGTGGCACAGTTAATCAAGGGCATTTAATCATGGCTACAACAATTTAACTAGATTTTTTTGCTCACTTTATTTCTTTCTTCATAATCATTAGATTTACTTAATTGACTTAATACAACAGTGCAATCCCATTGACTTGCAGAATTTTTGCTTTCCTTACTTTTACTGTCTTTTGACATTATTTATGAAATTTTTCATCTTCAATCTTTTAAAAATGAAGCCATTATTTTGTATTACTGGAATTAGGTAGTTTCTTTTGTCTTTTCATCGTTTTTTGGTAGAAAAAGTAATGTTTGGTAAGGGTTATTCTTTGGATGTGTATTTTCCTTTCAGCAGACTGAGATCTCAAATATGGACAGTTTAGAATGAATTTATAAACAAAGGCTGTTGTGTGGTAGATTAGGGTAGACAGAGCAGAAAAAGATGTTATCAGTTTTAACTTGTGTTCAGTTATTCTAGCTAAAGTATAATCTTTCCAGTACCAGAGTTGCTTAGGTAGAGCTTTTTTCTCAAGATATTTTATAAAAGCTGAAATTCTAGAAACTTACTCATATCCTCAAAACAGAAGAAGTCAGAATGTGAGCAGGGTACAATGTGGCTGTGACCCTGGTTCAGTAGGTTAAAAACACTTGGGATATAGTAAATTAAAAGTATGAGAAGGTAGTTCTTGAATGCAGTGACCCAGTGAACTTTCCTGAACGCTCGCATAACCTTTCTTATGAGAAGCAATTATGTGTGTGAAACTAATCTGAGAGAGTTTACTCACCACTATTCACAGGAGAACAAATTGATGAATCTGACTGATAAATAGGCTGCAAAATGCAGACAGTATTATTAGTTCCAGCCAAATTCACTGCTTCAAAGCAAACCACGGACTAAGCTACTTAATATGAAGAGTGAATCTATATGCTTGAAATCCGTGTAACAACTGGAAGCATGAACAGCTGAGCTATGAGATAATGAAAAACCCCTATAAGCCACATAAAGGCAGTGAATCTGTTCAGTAAGTGATCAGCAAAAGGTAAAGGTAATGTGCATGAAAACTTTTTTTTTTTTAATTCCTTGTTTATGACACAAGTACTGGACTCCCAAGAAGCAAATGATGCCTGTATGTATTTTTCAAGCTTCCAGGTGCTTAATGTTAGGTGGTGATTTACAGAAGGCAATTCTTTTTTTTTTCTGTGGTATTTTACATACTTAACAACTGCATACCTGCCAGTTTGGGATTTTTGCTGGCACTTTTTCAGGTAACATGCACATATGACTTCACTTTCACAGGAACTTCACTTCACACAGGAACTTCACTTTTCACAGGAACAGGAAAATGTGGATTTTCAAATGCACCCAGAATTTACAAAACCATGCTCTCGAGAATTAGGTCAGCGCTGAGGGCCACGTATGTATTGCTGGCCCATTTGAACCTTAGGCAAATGTGTGTGCGCTCCCCTGAGGACAGCAAGGGTTTTTTTTATATATTTTCAAGGCATTTTGGCAGTGGCCCTGATATGGGACCGTGTTTGTCATGCTTGTCCGTTCCCTAACACAGGGCAGAGTGCTGTCTGTCTCTCTCTGGGTGTACTGATTTCACCACATGTCCTTCAATTCCTGGAGAGGGCAGTAAGTAGGATTAGGGAGTACCAAAGGATTGCAGAGATCCATCATAGCTGTTTAAAGGTGGCTGTACATGTTGCAGGGTGACTCTTTAGGTGCCCATACAGAGGAGCCCTGCATACTTTTTTTTGTTCATTTATGTATGAACGGAAAAAAAGAAGTATTTTTTTTATTTTTAATTTTTGTGTGTATATATAATTAATCCATTGTTATTTTTTCCAACTTTTGAGCTAGGCTTTCACCTATAGTGATCTCCTCAATTAATTATCCTCTGTGCACAGGTCTCAGAGTAAAGAAATAAAAACGCAGTATGACTTTTCAGCTCAAAGTTCATCGCTACTTAATTGGTACGTTGGAGCTAGCAATATTCAGTGTCCTTAGCTCTGTGTTGGACACCAGCTGTGCCACTGATTTGAGAGGTGGTTATTAAAAGTACCTGAAGGACTAACTTCTCTTCATCAAATATTGTAACAAGCTGAACGCAGGGCTTTGTAGCTAGCTTACCTCCTCAAAGTTGAGCGAAAGTAGTAGTATCACTCGTATCCGGACTGCAGGACTACTTGCTAACCTTTACTCTGGAGAGATGCTTTAGTGACTGGGGTTCCTTTCTTAAATCCTGGAAGTTAGGTCTTTGAAACACATTGTTAAAAATGGGCTCCCAGGGTCAGATTGGTCCAACCTGCCCCTCTCCCTGCTGTGCGTACTGAAAGGGCTTGAAGATTAAAGAGCCTGGGCTTGCTCTGCGCTGTGCTTGGGCACAGACCTCGCGTGCTGAAAAGCGTAGTTAGGAGACAGGTTATTTTAAAGTCTTGTTGAATTTGTACAGTTACATGATCAAATGCTTGCTAGAGACCAGCATGATGTTGCTTTTGTGAGTCAACTCCTCGTCAGACCAGCCCTGTGTGTAGGAGAGCCAAGAGTGTCCCATGTATGCAAACCTGACATAAACATGAACAAGGATTTGAAAAATTAATTTTCTCTCAATTTGTGGCTGCCAACAGTAGTGTTACGCAGCATTGTCTTTTTCTTCCTTTGTGTTCTTTTTTCAGTCCATCTCTTATCCCTGTTTTAGATTGTACAACGTCCAGGGCAGAGACTGCCCATGGCTTAGCACACTTAACTCCTGCACAGGGGTAATTTTAGTAAAATCCTAAATTCTTTTAAGAAAACAACCGAAAAACCTCAAACCAAAAAAAACCAAACCAGCGGGATAATGGATCACACATGGTGTTGCAGTGGCTGCTGGGCTTTTTTGATGAGTCAGTGAGAGTAGAGGTCTCAAAAGCTGAAAAACTATCCTGGGCCAAATCCTGGTTGTTTTCAAGTCTGCCTTTTTGAAGGCAAGACAAAGCTTTTCCTCCCCAGGAAAGCAGATTATCCCTTCAAAGGATACAGAGATAAAGGATAAAGAGATAGGTTTCGTGTCATGCTAGAGTAATCACTTTGTTAATAGATATAATAATTTCATCATGCATTAATTGTTGCATTGACTCCAATATATATGCATGTGTTTGTGTAAGTGTGAATATATTTTTTCCATATTTGCTCATTCAGGTGATAACTCTCTGTTGAAAGTTCATAAAGGATGAAATTAGATTTTATTTCGCAAGCTGCACAAAGTATATAGGACAAATCAAGTGATAGATGAACAAGCTAGAAAAGGAAAACTTCTTTAGAAAGTTCTTCTGTCTTTGTAGGAAACCCTCAAAAGCTGAACAGTCCCTTTTCAGAGTAAACATTGCTATCGTCTTTGCCAATTCTCTGTTCCTCTCTTCTCCATGTGTACGGGACTCTTGAACGCATGGGCACCCTACACCGGGTGGTGCAGAAGCAGCTGAGCAGCAATACCTGCCTTGCTCTGAAAAGAACCCACGTGGGAACTCTCAGAGAACATACATCAGTTGTGTCTGCTTAGGTACTTTATAGTAGTGATTCTGTACTGTTTGACAAAAGAGAGAGACTCTGTTTGCCAAGGTGAATTATTTTTATTTACTAGGTAGTTCGTATCTTTACCTCTTGTAAACGAAAATACCCCAGAAAAGTGTCGGTTCAGTTACCAGATCCTTGGACAGTCAGTCTACTGCAGTGTCTGGACATCTCCCAGCTATTTAAAAGATAAGTGACGATTATTTCCTTTCTCTCAATTTTTTTTTTTTCCCAGCAACTGCACATGATCTACCTGATTTGGCTGGAAAAAACTGCGGGGGAGAGGCAAACTTGATGTGAGGCTGGTGTTCAGGTGCAAGGTGGCTTTAATTCTCTGTCTCCTCTACGTGTGAGAGCTGCAGCCCACCTTCCCGCTGCAGGTGGCTACCAGGCACTTGTAGCAGCCCCAAGGATGGATCTTGCATGTTTGCAAGATTACATTTAAGTTCAGTAACCCTGTCTTTGGGACACACTCCTTGTGAGTAACTCAGTGTTGATACTTGCTCTTAGGTTATGAAACTACAGGATATAGGGCTGCAGGTCAAGTGCCATCTCTCTGCTTGGAAGCCTTTTTAGTAGCTGAAGTGTGCCTTCAACAAAGCTCCATCTGTGTGTGGACCGCAGTGTACAGTGGGCTCCTTCAGGACTCTGACCATTAACAGCAACTTCACACAGAAGCTTCCAAATGTGTCTTTTACCTGTAGACTAAAGCATGGGTCACCCAAAGCAAAATAAAAAATGCCTATATGCAAAACCTCCTCTGTGTTTCCTTGGCTCTGCTGAAAATGTCCTGCACTGTAGGTTATTACGACTCTGTTTCTATTTCTGTCCCCTCCAACAGCCTTGTCTTCTGTTGTTCTCTGGTCTCTTCTGCTACAGGTGATCTGCTTTATTGCACTGTCTCTTCCTACCTTTTCTTTGAGGTTTTTCCACTGTAAATTTGTAAGTTGTGATTTTCAGTATTTTTTCTCTCTCTTGCTCTCCTCTCTCCCTCCTGCCCGGTGGCTTCTGATTACTTGTGTTTGCTACAGTGGTTAGGAACCATTAGCAAGACCATCATCTTTGTCCAGGAGTCATCATTGCTAAGGGTAAGTAATTACTCTTTCTGGACAGACACAGACATATTTCAACATGCTTCTTGAGAAGGAGACATGGGGTAAAAGTTAAGAGCAATTAAGAGAGATGCTACAGTGAGATTGGAAGTTGTAAAGCGATGCGGTCAGATTACCCACATTCACCTGTGCCACAGTTTGTTTCCAGTTCTAGTGTTGTTCTGGTGGGTTTGAAGGGCTTCAGAAGTGGTGATGGTTGTGGAGAGAGCAGTCATCTCTCCAAGGACAATATAATGAAGAACGTGTGCCTAGTCAGAAATCCGCAAGGGATATATGGACCATGTTTTCAGGCTGGAGTGGAAGCTATCTCTGTAACTGCACATATCATCAGCTGGACTGAAGGCGAAGTCTTTATTAATTTCACTGTGATGCTGCTTTTGAAATGAAAGTTCTGCATCTCTGGACTGAAGAAAATGGACACAGGAACCTTGTTTGCTAGGATTCCTTAGAGTTAACAAAATTTTTCAAAGCATGGAATACAGATGTAGAATTAGACTTTTGGCAGTGAAGTGGCCACTGGCTTTGGAGACTTTAGGCAAACTCCATGTCCTTCTACTTTCTTCTGATAAATGCTTGTCATCCTCCCCAGCTCTGCTGTGATTTTTCTGTAGGACGCTGCTGGATGTGTGCTAAGGACGTTCTCTACTGAATGGAACCTAATAGGGCTTTGAAATATTGATGAGTAAAAGGTTAATTTTTAATTCCCCATCAATCTGAACTAATTGGAATTCAATGTGCTTTTGTCCAAGAGACTTTCTGACGTTAATATGTCTGCACATTTAAATAAGCATGGAGCTACAGGATTTTACTTTCCCGGAGGCCAAGGTGTTAGCTTTAATAGAAGAAAATGGTTTCATGTGTTTCTATTTATAGTTATGCCAATGGCTCACATTCTGCTCTTGCATATTCTTTGACTGTTGCCACGTAATGCTGCCTCCATTGAGCTAATCCAGCCATAAAGTCCTCAAGAGCTCATGCCACAGATCATATATTAATAAATTGTTATTGAGCCCAAATGAACAATGATATCCCGTAAACACAAATGTAAAACTTGTTGGTGTGTATTTATGTGTGCTGGGTCGCTGACCTGCTGTGGCTTCAGTCTTGAGTGCCTGCGTTTCTGCTGGTGGCTTGGAAGACCTGGGCCAGCTAGAATGATGGTTGTCGTTCATGTTTTGGTTGTCTGATGGTTTCACCTAATTAAAATTAAGGAATTCCTATTATGTCTGTATCTGGAAATGTAGAATGATCATCACAAATCCTGGTTTTCATTAGTGGGATAGAACTTAACAAAGTACAGTGGAAAAGAAATGTTAATCCCTGGTTTTCATTGTCAAATGTTGTTTCATTTGAAATGGATGAAATACAACTAACATGTTATAGCTTCTTCTTAGGATAAAGGAGCTTAATAACACTACGAGAAATAGTGGCAAAGAACTGAAGAAGATAGGGAGATGTTTGTTCTGCCCCAGGAAAATGCATTATTCAGTGACTGCCGCTGTTATAATGTGCCTGACCCAGCCAAAACCCAACATAGTCGGGGCTGAGATTGCATTTCTGTTTGAGAGGGCTCGGACTGCGTTTGCATAAGCAAGAGCCACTCAGTAGGTATGGCCATAAGGAGAAGCTGCGGATGGTAGGTCACCGAAATATCTGCTTCACTGGTGGTTGTCCAAAAGAAAGATCAGTTCTGTTTGTGTATTTGCCAGTGAAGCATTCAAGTGAGGCCATCTCTGGCGTTCCAAGTTTAGCCGCTCCACTGCCAGAGAAGATAAGCTTGGACTCTTTTGCTCTTGTCTCCTTAATGTTTTTTTTTTTTTTCCTGCAAAACTGGGGAGATGATTGCTGGTATATGCACAGTAATAAAGCTTGTCAGACACAGCCAGCCAGAATTCTTCTGAATTCACATTTAATTTATTCACAGCACAGCATGCAGCAGAGCTGATGGCTGCAAGTTAATGTGCTGCACTTTAATGAGATAACTGTTTGCCTCCCAGGTTTTGAGGTTTATGCTAGTTTTATTTGTCAACCTGGCCAAAGCCAGAGCCATAAGGAATCACAGCTCTACACTGAAATATTTTATTTACTTAGCTGATGCTTTTGCTAGAAGAGAAATCGGTGAAGTAATTAAATAGTGCTGCTTCTATTTTAGAACAGGATCTTTTTTTTTTTTTTTTTTTGCCTCCTGCAGTTTACAATATGTCCTTGTCAATGTTCTGGCTCATGAGTATTACCTAGATAAAATTTTTTTATTCACAATTTCTCTGTACTTGTGGAATTAAATTTCCACTGCTCTTTGAAAATTGATCCCCCCTTCTCATTCCCTTTAGAGGTATATATTACTGTGGATGAGGGGCAGGGGAAGAAACTTAACAACTTGTTCATATCAAATGCAAATGTAAAAATTTCAGTGTGACAGAGAGCGCTGCAAAGTCTCCCATTAAACAACAGATTACATGGCTCCATGCAGGTTCTGAAATCCAGTTCATGCCGATGGGGTCCTTGCATTACAGCTCAGTCTTTTAACAGTGGCAGTTCCTCCTCATTAACTAATTAATGCATCCATAATGAAAAGAAGATGAACCCTCGTCAAGAAAAATGAGGCTACGATGCGTCACTAACGAGGGCGTCTCTGTGGCGCGATGGGAGCTGGCAGGGCTGGGGTGGCACCTGGAGCATCACCCCGCAGCCGGGCCCGCAGTGCCAGCCCTCCCCGGTCTGCGCTCTGAGCCAGACCCCCCCCCGGGGTGGGATAAGGGAGCACCTTGTGTGGACACGGTGTCTCTTGCCGCAATCTTGCAGTCTGAACTCCTTAAATCAATGTAAGTGTCCTCTGAGAGGCTTGCATTGATTTATCGAAAGCCGGTTAAAATACCATTTTAAGACTCACTTGTACTCATGCAGGAACATTGTTTCTGTACACAAAAGAGTACTTGGAAAGGAGTCTTTGAGATGGAGCCAACATCTTTTATGTGTGTTAACCTTTAATGTATAAAACCTGTCAAAGTGAAGGTCAGATTGACCTTTCACTTCACCATTGTACTCTTGCATTATGTTTTCTGCAAAACCAAAGCCTGTTAGAGTTCCACCTTTTGCAGCAGGAATACAGCCATGTTAAGAAACAGTTTTGCTCTGTCAGTGCAGCACACCATTTGTGACACAAGCTATTGTCTGTTTGGATACAAACGCCCAAATAAATTATTATTAGGAAATAGCTGATAGATTTATGGGAAAATGCTGTAACAGACTTCAGTTTTAATGTGCCTCATGTTAGTTATAATCTCCTCTCATCTTGTTTTTTTGCTGCTAACAGAAGGCTGGGGGAAGTGGAGAGGGATGGGGAGGGAGTGTATGGGAGGGGATGTGCCACTGAACATAATTGGTTTTGGGAACAGGGGCAACCGAATTTATGTCCAGCCCTTCGCTGGAGACTTCAGAAAAAGACATACAGGGGCTGTATTTGAAAATACTAAACCATGTTTGGCAATCGAGTCAGGTAATATAACCCATAGACAGCACAAGATTGAGCTGACCTTCTATGCATTTCTTCAACCAAATTAAAAAAAAATACAGATTTCCCACACCGTACAGGTGGAAAGAAGTACGTAGACAAAATATCAGCACATTTGCCTATGTGTAATGTTTTTTATTTATAGGCATCTTTCCTTTCTCTTGGAGCCATGACCTGCCTGTTCACGTGTGTGTCTTCCCTGGTTGCCTATAGCATATTAAAAGGAAAAATCGTCCATATGTGCGTGGGGGATTTGAGGAGTTCGCTGGGGGAGAGGGGGCTTTGCCTTCCAGCAAGTGTCACTTCTATAGCAAGACAGTTCACGCAGCTTCTGGGGTTTCTTTCTTTTTTTTTTCTTAATGATGGAGCCTTAGGTACTAGATCAGTCTGAGATTAATAGTTATTTACTTGGCAGAGGAAAAAAGTAAATTTGGCTGCGGATTGCCAAGTGCCGTTTGTTGTATTGTTAGAGCTGGCAGCTGAGTTTGTTACCTGTTGATCAGGGGTTAATGGGATTAGCTTAATGAAGAAACTTAGGGGTCACAAATATTAAAAGTTTAAGAGGCTTGGGGTTTTATTAGCCTCCTGCTGTTCAAGAAATAATCTTTTTAAGGACTTTGCTCCAAATTTGTGTCCGAGGGTGTCCAATCTAATGTTATTGTTATTTTTCTTGATGCTTTCGTAGAGTTTCCAGATCAATTTGCTGCTGGTGGTAGGTGTTTTCAAATGTTAATGAGATTTTTTTTTTTTCCTTGTTTTGTCTGTTATCAAATTATTTTGGCAGCATTCTGGGGTTTGCTGTACAGTTCTTGGTTTTGTTTCAGGAATGCTTTTTTTAGCGTGTTGGAGCACACTTCTTGTTTAAATTATTTCCTGTGGAGCTGAGTAGCTGAGTGAAACAGATGATTTCTCAGTGTTTGAAAGTCTCTACCTAGTAGTATATAGTAGTTAAAAATGAGTAATATTTAGAGGTTTGGGGGTATAGGTCTTCTGGGGCTGGTGTGTAAATTTGAGAACTAAATGATAATGTGGCTTCATTTTTCTTCATTTTGGGCAATCTCCATTCAGTCACCAAATTCAGTATTTTCCCATATTGCTGTAGTTTCCTTATGGCTGTGATAGTCCCAGGCACATAGAAAAGACAGTATCTTTTGAGAACCGGCAGCTATAATTGGAAAAAATTGGATAAACTTTTAGGTATAGAGAAGTTTCTCCAGCCCTGAAATGGAAGCAGCAGACTTCAAGCTAAGTACAAAAATGCGGCCTGACACTAATCTAATGCTTGTGCCGTCTAAGAATAAAGACAGTCTGAGTAGCTCAGTCTGTGAAACGTGGAAGTGCTACTGTCTGGATATCAAGTGGACTCCAGCCTAGCCTGGGTTGTGCTGAGCGTATCCCAAAAGATGCTCTCCTTCGGACTGCCAAGGACTGGCTGCCTGGGCACCGTGCTCATGTTGTGGGGAGAGAAATACCAAGGGGGCTTGTGTAATTTTAGTTCGTCCAACACAGTGTTACGGGGTGATAATGCTGTTTCCCCCCACAGGATATCTGTCTCGTAGCTTACCGGGAGCGCTCAGGTAGGGTTTGTGGTGGTCCTCTTGGGGCTGTGTGGGGCTCCTCTCCACACCGCTCGTGTGGAGCAAACGCACAAACAGAACGGTGCGTTTCCCCACGGGTGTTTTCTGCTGGACTCCTAACAGCAGCTCTGGTCTTGCAGGCTCTCCTTCCTCTTGTCCATCATCCACACTCCCCTGCCCATCCCATCCCATCACAGGGCGCTCACCCCTGGTTTCAGAGCCCAGCTTGCCTCAGCCCAACTGGTGAGTTCTGAGAACCAAGGAAGGTTGGTTCTTGCCTGTGTTCCTGTAGAAATGGCCCCTTCTCTCGGACCTGAGTCAGCATTTCCCACAAGCACGATCACCTTTTCTCTTATGCTTTTTTCTGTGTTTCTGTGGGGGAGAAACACTGTTTCAGGAGTCTTACCTTCAGGCTCTTCTGTGATGTAAAAGCATGAAGCACTTAGCGAGCAATTGATGAGCTGTGACCTTTTTTTAAGCTGTTAGTTATTATCTTAGTGTTTCTTTCAACTCTCCTCTTTTGATTTTTATTTCTACTTAATGTATTTCTTTTTATCCTTAGATTCTTGCAGAGATACACACTGTCTGTGATGTGTCTAGAAGTTTCTCCAACTCGTGTCTTGAGCAAGGCAGCCATGCCCCTTAGTGAGGACTTCTTCCAGCTATCCCAATCCAGATGTCACTGCTACAATTGTACCTCAGTGAGACAGAGAAGAAATGGAGCTATCACTGAATATGGGAGAGTACGTTTCACAGAATCACAGAATTGTAGGGGTTGGAAGGGACCTTTGGAGATCTTCTAGTCCAACCTGCCAAAGCAGGTTCACCTAGAGCAGGCTGGACAGGAACACATCCAGGGGGGTTTTGAATATCTCCAGGGAAGGAGACTCCACAACCTCTCTGGGAAGCCTGTTTCAGTGCTCAACAATTTAATTAAAATTTAATTAAAAATCTAATTTAAAAATAAAATAAAAAACAAACCAAACCCCAAACCCCTGAACATTTCTGATGCTCAGTTTGAAATATTGTGGGCCTGGATTTTGCAGACTTCTTACACTCTCAACTGTTTTCACCCCCACCCTGCAACACACATCCCTTATCCCTTAAAGATACTCCTTCCTCTGGACCATGTGGCCTGATGTCTGGAGTTACTGAGTGCCTTCAGGTCTTTCTGATGTTCTCTTGTGTGGGCTCACAGCTGAGTTCCTAAACAGGGATTTAGAGCAGGGGCACTTTAAGTTTGTGCGTACAAACAGGGATTATATTCCATTTGGGCACTGAGCTGCTCATCCATGAGACTGACTCATTTCTGGGCAACTCTCATTGCTTGGGAAATGCTGTAGTAAGAAGTAAGAAATTCTACTCGTTGCCTGTCTGCCACAGAGGGTTTTCAGGGTTTCATACTTCTTCTAAATTCCATGTAGAGGGATTTTAAATTGTTTTAAGGTATGACTTCCAGCCTCTCGAGACCCTAACTTGCCCATTATTAATACAAGGATAATAATTCCCTACCCTTAAAGATGGATTCATTAATAGCAGAGGTATGTATGCTGGGATTCATCTCACCTAATTTTAATTACCTCAGGTGAGCCGTTTGTCACGTTTAAAGAGTGGAGAAGAAGAATCACCTCCACTGGTGAATTATCCTAATTTATATTAGAAAACTTATAGTTGGACAAGGTAGGTACACACCAGAGGTCCCTCTCTTTCTCTCTTATCTCTGCAGGAATTTAGATGACCAGAACCAGTTTAGATGAGACACTTAATTTTAAGTGGCCACAATTGGGTGAGTTGGTCGGGGTGATAAACGTGGACCAAGTAAGTAGCTGCTCATCTGTGTGGTGGAATTAAGTACCAATGCATTGCTGCTTCTGGAAACAGCACGTGTTCAGCTGGAAGTGGTTTTACTGCTAGAATTTTGTAGAGATTTCCCACAATTTTTAATTTTTAATGCTGAGGATTCAAATCCACCCATAAAAGATCCTGGAAATCTTTATGTCTAAATATCACTGTACAGTTGCAGGAGAGGAATCATAAACATTTCGTTCCTTTGGCTTGGTTTCAACCAGGGTGACATCATTTTTATCAAACTGCCTCTATTACTGCTTTAATTCAGCAAACAGAGATTGCTAAGTAAGGTTCCTTTTCCAGCCAAAACGTCAATCAGAACTGCACGCTCCACAGAGTACTGTACAAATTAACATTTTAACATTGCTATTGTAGTAATTATTCTGAGCATCTTTCTTTTATGACACTCACAAGAAAAGGGATGACTTGTTGCTGAGTTTCCAGACTCTAATTTTCTCCCTATATAAGTGTGCTCTGCCGACATCTCTTTCCCCTCTGGCTGTGCAGTGTTTCTGCGTCGCTCCTACCCAGCTGGGAGCTCCCTGTCTTAGTTATTGAGCTGCCACAATAGAGGGCAGGAAGGATCCAAACAGCCTTTGTGTGTGTGAACAGGTGGTTTGAACGTTCAGAGGATCTGATGAATAGACAAACATATGATTTGACTGCTAGGGAGATGATTTGATGGCAAACAAAAGGTCACATACTGGCAAAACTGTTAACTGGTGGCATGAGGGTGGGGACTGCTGCTCTGCTCAGTGTTCATTTTCCTCCTACGCTGAGGGGCAGATCCTGCCTCCGTTGCAGCTGCTCTGGCTGCACAGGATGAGCGAGTCTTTTGGGCGATGCACCTTTGCGGAACTACGAAATAGAGCATGCAGTGGACAGGGATGGATTGCAGCACAGACCGGTTGCCATATGTCTCCTGTTCCTCTTTATGGGCCGTTTATGTGTGGCATCATATCAAACCCCTGCCTGGCACCTGCATCCACACTTGCCTTGTCATCCTTGAATGCTTCGTTTACTGTCCAGAGTGCAGGGCCCTTGCATGCCTCTTTGCTGCTGCTTGACTGGTGAAAATCAATCAGTGCCATTGAATCTGGCTTTCTGTATGCAAATAATTGACTCTCTTGTTTCTGGAGTTTTTCAAAGGAGGCTCACTTGTGGGAGAAGGAAACAATTGGTGTTTAATGTAGATTTGTACCTCTGCACAAAGAGAGGCATGTTAGTGAAATACGGTAAAAGGCAGAATATATCTTTTGCTTGGGATCAGCTGCAATTCTGGCTTTTTTTTTTTTTTTTTTTGGACAGCTAAGCACCTGGAGTGAGAAGTACCTGTGTTTGAAGTGCATTGCAGCAAATAAAGAAGCCATTGTATTGTCAGTCTGTACTCAGACAAAATAGTTTGCAATTCAAAAGCTTTTCTTCTCAACATTTTGCACTGATTGTTCTTTTGGCTTTCATTCCCCAGCACCAGGTTTGCTTTTTGTTCTTACGATTTACGGGGAATTATGGTTCACCTAGCAGATCCAGCAGATTCATAAAACTCTGCACTTGGTAACTGTGCTGCATTAAACCTATCTGGAACAGTGCTCGGGAATCAACTGTGGATGTTGAAGAACTGTATAGTAATGACATCTGAACTTCAGTAACACCAACAGCTACGTCACTCGTAAAAGGACAGAAATCTTTAATTTCGATTTTAAACTCCTGCTTCTTCAATAGCAATGATACTGCATGTTGTAGTTAAGCACTGCCAGGCTTAAAACTGTCTATCTCACTTGGAAGAGCCTACCTGTCACTGACTCCCAGCAATAGACAGAGTCCTGTGAGGCAGAGTTTCAAAGGTCTTTGGGAACAGAAAGATAGAAGCATACGCTCAGAGGATTTTTCAAAAGAACTGAAAAAGATTAGTTTCTGTGTCCTCTTGAAGTGTATTTAAAGAAAATACTTGTCCCTATAGCAAAGGAATGATTTCTTCCTTTTTTCTTTATTGTGTTCAGTGAAGAGATATTTTAATACTTTTAGCTATTAGTTTGCAAGTGGCTTTCAAAAAACCAGAGTACTTAAGTGGAAGACAGGTATGTTATAATTCATGATGCGGAAAGAGGTCGTCTTTGTTGTCTTAGTGACTTCTGTAAGATTAAAACAACTGTGTGTTGATAAAGATGCAAAACTGCTTCATAACAAGTGCATTGCAAATTTTCTAGACAGTGATTATAATGTGTGAATTAGAGCTAATTAAAGTATGTCAGTAACATAATGTACGAAATGGCTGATTGCCAGTTGCAGGAACAGATTTAGGAGCTTCCTGCAAATTTTAATTTTTGATGAATATGTTTAGGTTTCAAAACATGCCCTCTGATAAGAGGTATTTATTCTTTGTTTATGTGTCAGTGCTGTTGCTAGTAACAAAAGATTAAGGACTGGGTGTTTGTCATAGGTGAGAAATAATTTGCCATGCAATTATTTTGATGCTTTCTTTTTAAAATATTGAACATTTTCACTGCATGCAAGGGTGAAATGTTTTACGGTTCTGTGCACAGCACAAAAATGAACTTCATCAAGAAGGCCTCTTGTGCTGGGTGTGGGATCTGTCTGATCAGTGACAGTGCTACCGGGCGGGAGGAGGGGAGGACAATGTCCTCCTTGCTGCAGCACCATCTGGAGCACCGTGTGCCAGCGAGGATGCCATTCAGGCTCTGCAGCTGCCGTCGTGGCTGTGTTGGGCTCACTGGGCTGGTAGCAGCGCCCAGGGGCTGCCTGGTGGCCCGTGGCAGAGGGGTTTGCAGGGTTGGAGGGTGGCAGTGCAGCACGGTGGCTCGTGTGGGCAAGAGGGGTGTCCTTATGGTCCATGACAGGCACTAACAAGAATGTTGTTCAGCCATTGACTGAATGTCTACTTGCACCAGGTACTGCCTCAGCTGAAAATTCTGCAATGCCTTATTCCTACACGGCAACTTTTACTTGGAAACTTTTAGTGGGAGGCTATTGCTACCCTCCATTTTGCAGAAATGACAATTTGGCAATGAAGAGACTTCCACCAAAGCTAAGTGCTGAATTTGTCTTCCACACTGCACCCTGGGTCACAACTGTATGTTGCAGGGATGGGGGGGTCCTGGTGACTTTGGCTCCACGTGCTCTACAGCTTCAGTGATGTCCCAGCATGAGGGTGGTTCTGCATCCAACAGACAGGTTAAGGTTGTGAAAAACCTTTTTAAATGAATTTTAGTATGAAGATCTCGGTCTCTATCTAACTTGCTCCACTTTTAGATAATTGCAGGTGGCTTGCTGCATCGTTTTTTTCCCCAGTATAGCTGCTCCTAAAAGAAGTTAAAAGGATTTTATTTTTTGAAATACCTCAGTTACCCAAAATTTGTCAAATTTCTGAATTAATATATATGTCTATAACTGGAAGAAAGGCAGAAAGCAGTAAAAAAAAAAAAGGCACTGTCTGATAAAGACTCAGTTTTGACAGTCTGCTTGAAAAATGGCAATAATAGCAGTATGAAACAACTGCCATTGTGTTTGGCTGTGGAGTGGGACTGTCAAACCGAGGCACTGTCTACCAGTGCCATTTTATTAAAGAATTACTTAATGGTTTAGAGCAAAGGGTCTACTTTAACACAAGCCATTCACATGCTCTCACAGCTGGCTAAGAAATGGGCTGTCTTCAGCAAGTCCTTGCAAATGGCTTGAAATAATAAATGTTCAGGATGGCACAGAGCTAGGGAGTGGAGGGGAAGGGGATGTTAAGGCAGTTTGGTCTGTGATAATTCCTGCCTGCGTAATAAGGGCAATCTCTACCCAGAAGAAAAGGGTGACACATAAATTATTAGAGAATTCAAAGGAAGCATGAAAGAATTTGTGCTGGCATCATCACTGCACTGTGTCAGCTTTACCAATATGGTCAGCTTTACCAGTATCACCAGCTGTGGGATTATTGCAGATAGCGATATTTTGACATCTAAGCTGAGGAAGTGTCACGTTAAAGCCAAAACGTCAGTCTGTCTGGGTGGACTGCAGTCATTGCCATGATATTCAGAAAAAACATGACTTTTTTGGGCACATTCAAGACTGAAAACATTCTGTGTTCAGATGCTTTGAAAGGTCCTTAAAATACATTTACTAATTTGTAAGTTTTACTGCATCAAAGTTAACTTTAGAAGCAGGGGGATGAAAGCAGCTGAAATGAGTTAGAGGGAGATGAGTATAGTATCCAATTACATGGTAGGAAATTGCTATGAAATGTTATTTTTATGTAGTGTTAGTATGAAACAGTTAAACTAATTATTGTTTTTAAAAACATGGGCATATCCAGTGTAAATTGGATGTATCCTGAGCCTGGACAAAGTTCAGATCAGCTGACTGTTCATCCAGTTAATCAATAGTGCTGCCTGTGCTTTTTCATTGACTTCTTAATGCTAAATGGTAAACACTAACAGCCAGATCTGCTGCAGTCTAAATTGGCCTAATGGGTCATTAGAGCTATACTGATAAATACCAACTGGGAATCTGGTGTGGGCTGTAGGCTGAAAATTTAGGAAATGGAATACTGCTATTTCATAACTTCTTTCATTCGTTTCTTATAGTCCTCTGTATTATATACTGGCTTATTTGATTGCCGTATTGAGTCAAGCAGATACTGTTAGCAGCAAATAATGCAAGAACTGGAATGAAATTGGATTGCTGGGCACAGTGTGTTTGACGGGACTCTGGGTTGATCGATCGTGCAGGGCTTTAAATTGGCTGTTCAGTGATGGTAGAAGAGACGAGTGAAAGGCAGGCGCTCACAGTTTGAATCCTCTCTATTCTGTGTGTCTTTACTTGTCGCCCTTCAGTTTGCAAAATGAAATTATTAGTCTCTTTATGTTCCTGGATCAGAGAGGATGTGCACCAGATGTTGTGGCTCAGAGACACGTTTTGCAATCCTAAGGCCCTTCCAACAGTGACACTTGTAATGCTTACCTGTATTAACAGTGTGAGCTTTTTTTCATTTGATGTAACAGCTAAAATAGCATCCAAATGAGTCCTGCTACCTGCCTGTTGGTTGAGATTGATTCTTTCTTTAGGCTTGGTGTTTTGCTGTGTTTTCTTTCCTGTTTTTTTGTGATGTATCTTGGTCTTCAAGGTCAAAAATGAAATGAGTCACTTGCGTGGATAGGAAGATTATTCAGAGTTATAAGTAACAGCATGAAGACTTTGGAAGGGGTATTACTAAACCTCATATTTTAGGGTTCAACCTTATTCAGAAGTCAGGTTGTGAACCTGTGGGGAAGAGGAGGTGGCAGATTATCCCATACCTCAGTCTGGAGGGCTCTTAAACCCCTGGCAGAGAGGGGCTGCTGCCTTGTCACAGCCTGGCTGGTCTGCCTGACAGTGCTTACCTGAACCATGCTGCCCTGCAAACATATTTACCCAGCTTGGATAGGATTTATTTTTAAACCTCCCACTTTGGTTGCAGAGAGGTTTCCTGTCTATCCACACCTCATGGTCAAGGAGTAAGACCGCAGCTCATCTTTGCTTATATATTTCCATTCAGTCGTGACCAAATAAACAGTTTTATTCAAACTTGTTCTCTGGATTCTCCTTTTCCAGCTGGGTGTTTCTTTCCACAGTTCCCATCTTGGCTGATTGTCTTCTAATCTTGATGTCACCTGACTGCAAGAGGCATTTTTCTGGCATTGATCTAGTGTTCTACAGGTGTTGTAGTTGCTTTTCTTCATGCAGAGTGCCAGTCACGTTTTTATCTTCTGTACATGCTCCTAGAAAGGATAGTTTACAGTGGCTACGTGTGACCGTGGAGATCTTCCATGAGAATCTGAGCAGCAAAGCGGGGTGCAGGACAGTGGTGGTGAAAGATGTGAGGGCAACATTGGCTGTGAGGAGGACATGCTCTGACCCCTGCCACCGACTCTGGGTGCCAGCAAGCTCAGTGTGTGTGATTGTCTGGTCGTTCTTGATGCCTTGCAGCTGATGCCTTGTGAAAGCCACAACTTTCTTGAACCCTCACACGCAAAATCTTTGAATGAGATTATTTTTCTTGTTCTGCAGTTGGATGTAAAAGTCAGATACTGATTACGTGGAGGAGATGGTGAGGCTTCTAGAAAGGTATTGCCGTCTGTGGCGCTTTCCCAGGGAGTCATGTTGTAAAGCAATGGTTGTATGGCGTAAAGTGGAGTTGTGCTCTTATTTGCAGACCTTTGGGCTTGAGAAAGCCAGTGACACCACGGTGTGGTAACTTGGTGGAGGGGTTATGTTTATGGCCAGCTGAATGAGCCTGTGTGTTTCCTCATGGTGGCACTGCTCCAGTTGCCCATGCTCTTGCACCCTGTTGGGTTCCAGCAAAGGAAACTGACTGCGGGGGATCCCCTGGGCCAGAGGGGTGCTCCGTTTGTACCTTCATGGTGCTGGTGATTTCCTAATGCTCGGGCCTCAAGGGCTTAGGGCTGTTTTTCTGGTTTCTGCAGGAAAAAAATTGCTTTGGCAAAGATGACATGGTGTTTTCCATTCGCAGCTCACAGCCTGAGAATATTTCATTATTTTCCTCAGTGAACATGAAGTCATGTTTGCTTATAGTTGAGGAGACCTTGCATGAGAGAGGCTTCTTCTCGAGCACCTCGTCTCAGGAGACGTGTCTTGCATTCAGTGCAGTGACCAAGGGAGTTATTTTGTTTGTAGCGGTTGTCAAATGTGCACAAAAGTAGTGCACAAAAGTAGGGCAATGTCTAACGTGAAGATCTGAGGCCGCCAAAGGATAATGGAAGGTTGCAGAGCAAGGGGAATGGTCAAAATATAACACCTTACATGCTTCCTTCTTCCTCCCCTTCCTTTGCAGTCTTTTGCATCGTTCTGTTGTCTCTCAGCCTCGATGTGGTCAGTCAGCTAAGTTTGTATGGACAGCTTATTAAATGTGATCTTTTAAGAGGGTGTGTATGTGAAAACCTTTGCAAACTGACTCGGAAAAGGGAATATTTCTCCCACCTACTTTCCCAGCTTTCTCCCACAAGAATCAGATGAACTGCTCAGATTTGCCCCAGCTTTTCAAGCTTGAGGACTGAGAAAATGAAAAGAATCTAGCCTGGATTTCTTGCATGTTAGTAGAAAACTGTCAATATTGTCCCTAGGACAACCCATCCTGGAGAGCTGATAAACTGACTGTCAGTGCACTCATTATAGTGCAGGAGGAGTCCTTATTCTCTGTGTTGCAGGTGTCCTTGCAGTAGAGTTTGATGCTTGCACAAACAATTGAAAAATGTTGCCTTTTAAAGTTCTTGTGGTGATCTATCTCAGATGGCAGTGGCTTTCTTGTGGGGATCTTAAAAGCAACAGAAAACCTGTTTTAAGGCATCGTCCTTTCTCTGGCTTTGCAATGCAGTCTCATTTTATCCAGCCACACCTCCTGGTTTTCCTTTTTCTTGGCCTTAAAATACCTGGTAATGATGCAGAAACTGCATATGCTGTGCAAGTAATTTCTGTCAGCTACGAGATCACTAGAACTGTTCAGTAGTGATGCTCAGATTTAATAGAAGATACTGCACTGTTGTTTGTTTTGTTTGTTGGCTGTTTTTTTTAAAAAAAATAAAAATAGAAGGGAGAGCACAATGAAATAAGAACCATACTGAGGCTAATACACGCATCAGTGCAGCCATGCGTTAGGAAAGGGCTACACTGTATATGCCACAGAGGGGAAAAAATGTAGATCAAAGAAGAGAGGAGAGGGAAAAGATGGGGGAAACGCAAAATCAAGTATCCAAAACATTCTGTGTTGCTGAAAAGATGCATTAAGTGGCAAGAGAGATCTGTGTAATCAGAAGCAATTATTTCAAGGGAAATTTCTCTTGTTAGAAAGAATATTAAAGAACATTTTCCATGAAAAAATATTAAAAAAACCACACAAGAAGCAGAGGTTGTCTTATTTGATCCTATTGTGGAGTATGAACATTGAATTACTTGTGGCTATACATAATAAGTAGTGCTTTATGTGTGCATGGAGAGAAAGAGATATGAACAGATATCTTTTTTTTTTTTTTTTTTTTTTTTTAAATGCTTCCTTGGTTGCATACTGCCTTTCAAGGCTGTCCTGTCAATTGCAGCATTAGGGTTATGAACAAGAATTATGGTCAGAAGGCACTCACTGTGTGGAGATGCCATTTCGCATGCTCAGCAGAGCTGCCTGGGGTCATCACAGTTTCTCACTAGTCCCAAAGCTATTGGCTCACAATTCAAGTGTTGATGATTGCCCCAGGAGATATGACTTGGATGCTGATGACATACTCAGCCAGACTGAGCTGGTGCTGGAATAAAATATGCCCCAAACTATTCCTGGCACATTAATTTTATGCTTAGAATCAGATACACTTCTTGCTATTTTTTCCTCCCTGAAATGTTCACATTCTTGTATGCTAGTCCCTGAATTAAGGAGAAAAATAGCTAATATGGTACTTCTGAGACTAGTGTTTAACTAAAATGTCAGATCTGATAGAGATCTCTGATGCATATGAACATGCAGCAGTGAGCTTGGAGAGCAAAAAGAAAAAATAGCATAGTAGATTTGTTTGCAGTGTTCCCAAAAAAGCAAAAGCTTCAAAGAATTGTCATTTGTGGAGTGCTGGTGATTGACAATAGCTACAGCTCTGCCCCCAAGTATTTTATTTCCAAGTGATTAGATAGCTAATTCGTCTTCAGATTATAGTTGTCCGTAAAATACGAGGTTGTATGTGATGCTTACTAATGTGGCATGGAATATTCTCTTCAGTCTTCGTGAATACATTCAAATTCATAAATAAGAAGGCCGTGGCAGTTTGCCTGTCCCAGTACTTGACCTGCATCATGAAAGCTGTAGTGTTGTGTCCAGTCTGCTGTGGAAGTTGTAATTTCTGATATCTTAAACTATACGTTTTAGGTGCTTGGTTAATCCTTATGTAAAGATACTTTTAAAAATTTGGTGGTTACTCTTGCTGTGTCAGAAATAAGAGATGATTTCCTAATTTCTTTAAGTTTGAGTTGAAGTCACGGGATCACAGAATCATATGGGCTTGGAAGGGACCTCTGGAGATCATCTAGTCCAACCCCACTGCCAGAGCAGGTCCACTTAGAGCAGGTTGCACAGGTTCCATGAATCCTGTTGGGTTGTAGCCTGATAGGTGAAGGGAGCCTTTCTCTAGTAAAGAATTTTTGTTATGTGTCTGCTCACAAACCATTGTGAAAACAAGTTTATGGTTTCACTTGACTGAAGAAACAAAAATAACTTTTTTAGTGGCTTATTGTAGGGCAGCTTTTAAAAATTTTCAGGCTTTTGCACCTTTTGAAATTTTCAGTGCAGTGTACAAACGTCCAACAGGGTTGGTTTTTTTGCATTTGGTATAGGCACAGGCAACATTAGTGCCTTCCTCCTCCGCCTTTCCTTCTGCGTACAGCCAGGAGGTTTAGATCACGTTTGGAAAAACTAGTGGGCAAAGCACTCCCAACTGATTTGCTCAGTCCTCAACGTGTTCGTTTCCACTGCTGCGTCCATCATGCAGAAGTGTTCCCCACGCTGTTTGCATTTGGATGCCTGCAGGAGATCTGGTGGCCCGACTGGCGCTGGGCAGAGCAGCTGGGCATGGCTCTGGGGGCCGAGGAGATGGGGAGAGGTGGTGGGCAGTGGTGCTGCCCGGAGCTTGCCCTGCTGCCCGCTGCGGTGTGGGGCCATCAGGTCTCCACCGAGCTGATCAAACGTGAGAATAAACCTTCTCCGCTCCGCGCTACGGCCTGATCTTGGAGCCCTTGTTCATGTTTCCAGTGGTGATAACCTTACGTTTCTCTGAGTAAAGGCTGGCTTGTTTAGGACCTACATTGGCTGAAACTAATAATTCACTTAATGGTGAGCTTTTAGAGTACGGTAATCTGAGGCTCTTGGAAAGCCCCTGCCATTCACTCACGGCTCCGTTCTGCTGCCTTCGATGCACTGTCTGCATGAAGTCTGCAAGGAAATCTGTCTGGAGGTGGTTTGACTGGGAAGAGGTAGGAGGCTATCTACTCTTAGCAGTGTCTCAGAAAACATTATAACACCTCCTCCTACGCAAATAATTACAGGACAGTAAGGAAGTTACTAAGTGAGAGGGGAAACATGCTCTCGGGATTGTGCTAATTTTCTGTTAAATAATAGTTTCTTTAGCAGAATCGGCCTCATGATGTCCATAGTCGTGAACATGCTCACGCTGTTTAGAGAGCTAGAAATACAATTGCACTTTTTTTCTTCCCCTATTTCTTTATTTTTCAACAGACTATTGAGAATTTGAAATGTGGAATTAAGTGATGTAGTGTTCCAAGAGCAGCAGGAGCAGGTCTTCGTGTTTGTGGGAGGGAGCTGTAAGAGACTGAATGTGGGTACTTTTATGTACACTAAACGTATTGGTATGAATTGAATAATGAGTAACCTAATCAGATTTTTAACCAAGCTTGCCTCTTGTACTGTGGTAATTGCCAGTTATCTTGGGTCTTAAAGCCAAGTAGATCCTTCCCTACCTTCCAACCTGTTTGATTTTAGAAGTGACTTCCTTACAGGAAAGCAGCGGTGATTAGGTGAGGAATTGATCTTGGCTCAGTTTAGTGACCAGAAACACTTCTCCAGTGCAGGAACTGCCACAGTCCACAGGCTGCCTCTTGTAAAACAACTTAAAATGGTAACAACTTCGGCCTAAGTCAAAAGTGGTTTGTCACGATCATGGAGATACTGTCAATGTCAACAGTCGTAGAATCCTCCTGGAGGCAATTGTAGCCATGTTCAACAGCACAAAACCAAATGATCCTCAAGAGTATTTCATAGGTGATAAGGAGCTGCCAGAGGAACAAGAGTTAGTAGTTGCTTACAGTCCTTTCCTGTGTGTGAAAATTTTATTTGTTTATAGGGAGAACAAAAATACAGAGTCATTCCAGGTCTGAAAGTTGGCCAGTAGATATGGGACGCCATCTCCAGACTGGTGGACTACCAGGTCTTTCTTCCTTGCTAAAATCCTGGTTCAGGAAGGTATTTTTGAGCAGGCTTCAATGGTTTGCACTAATCTGTGCAAACATTTTTCTTTCTTTCACTTACTTCTCATAGACTCAAGAGAAAGGGGGGGTTGAACCGGATGACCCCCAGAGGTCTCTTCAAAACTCAACTATTCTGTGATTCTCTGAAGGATAATCTCCCTGTTCTGTATTACATTGATCAAAGAGCAGTTGTTTTGTGCTGGGTTTTGAATGTTCTGTACTTTGCAAGGTGCAGCTCTAGGCTGTGTTGGTGTGTCTGTTGTCGTTGTGCTGTGCCATTCAATGTGGATTATGGTGCTCCAGCAGAGGTGGCTTGGCCGCGAAATGCAGGGTTCCACCTATGGCAGAAGTGGTATTAGAAACCATGCCTGGCAGAGGCTGACAGAATATGACTTTGAAGTGGTTTTTAATACGAAATAGCTCCACTCAACCCTTGCAAACATTTTAACATGGTTTGCTTGCATGCTACTTACTGTGCACCCCTCTGGTCTGTCAGATGATTGTCCCTTTGACACACAGCTTTGCCTGCGGTAACGGTCCCGATGAGGCAGCACAGCACCGTGTCCCCAGGCACAGGACCGAGGTCCAAGTTATGGTTACGGGCAGTTCCAGTGGCTGGTACAGGACTTGCCTGGTGGCAGAGGAAAGATGCACCTTCATCTCCTGGGGTGAGGAATGAGGGTGAGGCCACCACTTCTGGGAAGTATCGGGGCAGGATAGGGAGCAAACGTTTCCTTTCCTTTTCTCACGTTATCACCGAGGTCTTCAGGGCAGAAAGGGATGCAAGCGGAGGAAGAGAAGAGCTTGTTGGTGGTGATAGGACTGGCACAGAGGAGGCGGGCAGACTGGGGAGCGCATTTCTGATGGGGAAACTGTGATTGTGCCGTATTCGCAGCAGCATCTGAATCCTTGCATAGTTAATAGTAATGTAACAAATGTTGCTTTAACAGCTTCATTCTCTGTCACTCCTGTCACCTTTTTTCGCTTACGTTCTCAAACGCGACCAGAATACATTTTCTCTTTTGTCACTGCCTGCCTCTTCTTGCTCCCTGATATTCAACGACTTCAATTTATCTGGTGTTAATGTAACTCCGAAGCAATTTGGAATTCTATTATTCTGAAAGAAGCTAAAGCAAAATGGGGCTCTTTCCTGCAGACATTTGTGCACATAATTAAAATCATTCAAACCAGTTAAGTGTGCTTAGAAAAGGGCTCTGGGTTTGTACTTTGTCGGTAATCTCCCATTGAAAACCAAGGTTAATTCATCCCATAGTTATAGTTTGAAAGCATTAAAATGCTTACTTAACAGGTTAAAACTGTTGACTTTGCAAGATTTAACTGTCTGGATATAAAGCTATTTGTGCTGTATGACCTAGAAAAAGATTTGATTTTAAATATGGAATTTATGTTCAGTTACCTCACAGACATTTCAAGTTTGTTTAATGGGCTTATTTTAAAAACGTCTTCATTTTGGTTTATATCTTTTTTTTTTAACAGAAACTTCAAGACTTTATATACAAAAAGTTAAGTAGCTTCTCTGTTTTCAGTGCTTTAGAGGGGGAGATTCAGTTTGATTTATGTATGAGCTAGCTCACCACCTATAAATGCAGGCTTATCAAATATTTTTTTCTTTCTGATCAGACAATTCACTTGAATAAAACCCAGATACTCTTAGATATTAAAAAGTATTCCTCTCATGTAAAGAAAAGTCCCGACTTTTTATTTTTAACGAAAATCCCAATTTCCATGCTGAGACCAAGGTACAAGAAATTGTGGTTGTTTGGCTGGCTAAGACTCTGGGAAGAGCACTCACTGCTCTGACTTTCCATGGAGAAGGTTTCCTGAGCCTTCAGGAAGCCAAAAGGTAGGCACCATCCTGCTTGTGTTGCAAGAAACACTGCCTGAAAAGCTTGGCTAATTTATGGGTTTGTGGGAACCGCTTGCAGTTAGGGAGTTGCAGAAATCCCATGCGACTGTGGGAGGTTGAGGTGGGGGAACAAGACTGTGGATGAGCTTCCTCGCCAGATACCCTTGGCTAACCATGGTGTTTTGGCTGGTTGTGACCATGGAGTTTGGGGTGGGTGAGACCTGGGAGGTGGCCAGCTCAGACTCTGCAGGATTCTTAATTCAGACACAGAACAAACAGAAGTTTGGGGGATTGCAGGGAGAACGCTCCCTAATCTCCCTGCAGAGAGGCAGTTTTAGGCTTCTCAATTTCTCTTCACCAGATCTAAGTTGGCTTGCATGGGGCTGTCTGTGCATCCTTGACTGGTTTATCTAGAAACAGCAGCACAGAGGCAAGGGGAGCTGGAGATCTGCAGGAGAAGAGGAAGAGAGTAAAACATGCCAAAAACTGTAAAACTTTGCTTCTGCCTATTTGTGGTTTTTCTGTAACTTGTGGATCTTCAGCCCATGGTTGCTGCTGTCAGGAGCATGTTGGGCAGCACCGCTCGATTCTGCACCTCTATTTTGGGTGCTGTTTACCAGGCTCTTCTGAGGCATGGCCAGAGCCAACGGGGAGGACAGAGCGAAGTTCAGCTGTGCTTGCCGGCTTTATGAATGATATGTTAAAGCTTACCCCCCAAAAATAGTAGCTTCGCTGTGCCTCTGCGGGACTGAAGAAATGATTCTGAACTGAAACGCGCTCTCTCTGAGGGACTTTTTTCAGCACTAAGCCCAATTATTTTTTAAATAGGGGGTTTAGCCCTCCAGGGAAGCCATAAAAACGTCCATAGCTGAGCTGTAGTGGGTTATATATTCCCAACTGTCCTATTACAGGAATGCAGTAAAGAAAACAGGAGATCATTCTCCCTAGTAAAAGTACTAGCAGCTGTTTTCTTGCAATCTAAGTGATACTGCATGTTTTAGTCTTGAATATCTAAATAGTGTTTGGCCACAACTAAGTTCATGAAAATTTAATGTTTTGGTGGTTGAAATGGGCCACTTCTGTTTTTTGGATCACGGCTGGTGCAGACGTTTTAAGTGTCTCTTGATAATGGCTTCTAAGGTTGAGAGACAAGAAACAAATATCTTTTTATCTTGGGGGGCAGGGGGAAAGCAGAAACAGAATAATTTGCATTGGAAGGAAGCTCCAGAATTCACCTGGTCCATCCCCTGCTCAAAGCAGGGCCAAGTCCAAGTTAGATGAGCCAAGTGTTGAGAATCAGGGATACAGAGTGCAGCCTTGCTGAGCTCCCACTCCAGAGCTTAACTGGTCTTGGGAGGAAGTTGTTTTTTACTTATGTCCAAGTGTACAAGTCTTTTTCTGCAGAGCTGCTTCCTAGCAAGTTGGTCCCCAGCTGTGCTGCTCAATGGGGCTGTCTGTCCTGGGTCCATCTTGCCTTCAAACTTCTTAAGGAGCCTGTCATCCAGCTTCTCTGCTGTGCTGAAATTTCTCTGAATACCAGCTCTTCTCTCCAGAGCATTAACCTCTTTCCCCAACTCGGTTTCACCTGCAAACTTGCTGAGGGTGCTCCCCATCATATTGTCTCTGTCACTGATGAAGATGTTAAACAGAATTGGCATGTAGTCAAGCTGCTAGTAGACTTCGAACCTTCAGCCACAACCTTTTGAACCTGATGGTCCAGGCAGTTTTTCATGTACTTTATAGTGCACTCATCTAGTTGGTGTCTTCCCAGTTAGACTGCAAGAACGTTAAGAGAAATTGTGTTAAAAGCCTTGCTGAGGTAAAAGGAAAATTTTGTTTTCCTCAAAACCAATCGTTCCATGCCCGAAGGCAATCATGAAGGCAGTCATGAATTGCTCTTGCTAAACCCATGGTAGCTGTTCCCAGTCACTTTTTTACTGTTCATAAGCTGCAAGTGGTTTCCATGAGGACTTGCTCTGTCATCTTCCTTGGGACTGAAATGAATCTGGCAGACTGTTGTTCTCTGGATTGTGCTGCTTTCTTGTTTTGAAGATGAGTGTAACTTTTGCCTCCTTCAGTTGACGTGACCTGTCAAAGGTGAGAGAAGGCAGCCTTACAGTGATCTTGTCCTATGTCTTCTGCATGTTCAGATGAATCCTGTCTTGTCCTTGTCCCTATTAGATGTGTCTAATCTATATAACTTAGTCACCTTTTACTTACAAGAAGCAGTTTGAAAAAGAGAAAGTACTAGGCAGAGAGACATGGGGTGCTTGAGAGCCAACCTTGTCAGTGAAGACGAAGGCAAGGAAGATACCAAGTGCTTCGGTAGTTTCCTTGTCCTGCATTATGAGGTCTCCTGCGCTGTTCAGTAGTGCCCCAGCATTCTCCTCGCTGCCTCTTGCTGCTGATGTATCTGCAGGAGCTCTCTGTTGCCTTTGCCACCTCTTGCAGGTTTCCCACCCCTGTGCCCTTCCTCACTCCTGCCCTGCATTCCTCCTCTGTTCCTCCCAGGGAGCCTGTCCCTGCTTACACCTTCTGTACATGGCTTTTTAAGTTTGAGCTCGCTCAGGAGTTATCCATTCAACCAGACTTGCCTCCTGCCTTACCTGCTTGTTTGCTTGCACACTGTTCATATGTTTTAGAGAGGTTGTCTTTCAAGTTCATCCATTTCTTCTGAGTTCCCTGGCATTTAAGGTAATTATCCCACAGGCTACCACTTCGCAATTACCTGAAAAAGCCAAGACTGTTGCTCTGAAAGCCAGGATCTTTATTCTGCTATTTGCCTTCCTCGCTTTCCTCAGTACTTTAAATTCTTGTATCACCTCATAATCATTCTGGCTAAAGCTGCCATCAGCCTTTGTGTCCCTAGACATTTCTTCCTTAATTCGTACCATGTCCAGCAGTGCACCTTGTCTACCCAAAGGAGTGCCTGCAGAAAAACAGTCTTTGGTGCTCTCCAAATTCCCTGTGCTCTGCTGTTCTGCCCTTCCAGCAAATGTCCAAAGGTTGCCTGTGAAAACAAGCCTTGTAATTACGAGGCTTCTTCCAGTTGTTTAAAGGCTTTGTCCACTCTCTTTTCTTGACTGAGCAGTCAGGAAGTTATGCACACCATGTTTACCCCTTGTTTGCCACCCCTGAGATCCTGATCCATGAGCATTCATCCTTGATTCCTCAGATCAGCAATATGTTGTGTTGTTGAAATAGGGAGAAAACAGTGTGCAATATTTTAAGAAAGTGCTAGACACTTAGTAAACTGGGGAGAAAATGTGCTTGCACACGAGAGGAATTTCATCAGCTTACCCCTCCTCCCTCTGTGTCTTGGGACGAGCCATTTCCCCTCTTTTTGCTTCACCACATCTCAGACTTTGAAGTGTCTGTGGTAGAGACTGTTCCATACCTCAGGTCAGCATGTCCCCTGCCCTACCATAACAAACACAGCTGATGGGCAAGCACCGTTGCCTTGCAAAGGCTGCAGGCATCATTGCATTAGTATTTCTGAATGTACCCTGCATCCTGCCTTCATGGGAGCTGAGATTTGGCGATAAAGAGGACCTGCAAGTCCGCTTCCCAGCGGCAAAGTAGAATGGGAACTTCCCCATGCACCAAAGGAAGGCTGGAAGGAAACCCCTTTGCTAAATATAAGTCTGTGTTCGTACAGGATTACCAGGAACCTAGTGATTTGGGGCATGACAGTGGAAAAGATCATACTCTAATTTGCTCTGCCAAGTGTAAGGATTTTGAATTTCCCTGAGTTATATGAGTAAGCTGGTTAGGACAACAGGGCAGGATGAAGGCAAAAGTAAATGTATGTGAGTGCATGATGAAAATAAATATTTAAGTGACCTGTTCAAATTCCGCAGTGAGGAGTAAGCTTTACACACTCTAGAATAGAGTATCTGCTTCATTCAGTGTCAACCAAGTTAAGTCAAGCCTTATTTTCTTTTTTGTAGTATTTAATAGGGCTTCCTTGTTTGGGTTACAAAACATGGAGGTTCTCAATGCACTGGGTGCTTTTCTTTATGTCTCCCATATAGGAATCCCCATTTTTAGGCTCAAATATGTGCATGAAGACCTTGATTAAGAAAAAATATTACTCTAAAGTATCCTGCTTGTAATGTTGAGACATTTCTAACTGTGGTGTTGTCCCCCGCTACGCTCTCTTCTCCATGTTTTGCATTACCAGTAGTTAAAAGCTACCTGCTGACAAATTGCTCACCTTAGTTTTCTGCTGTGAGAACTGTGCTGCCTGTCTCGACTTCTGTAGTTTTAAGTAGTGTTTGGCACTTGTGTTGCATATGGGCCGTGGTGGTGAAGTTTAGCTACAGATTTGGTAGTGGCTGTAGCTGAGACAATAAAGGCCAAATGGTTTAATTAACCTTAATACCATTTTGAGCCTGCTGCTGCAATCACTTGATCATGTTTATACATGTACTTATTCTGACATAAAATCCTGCTGAAATAAAAGGGACTTCAGTGGACAAAGTGAGGCATCCCTTGCTAATATTGTAGCTATGTCTTGTTTTAAACAAGACTGGATTTACTTTGATTTGTAGATTAGTGCAGGTTACATTGAGCAGAACATTTAATGTATCTCATTGATTTTCCCTGTAACACTGTTGAAACACAAGTCACTGCTCTAATCATTTGTTTTGCCATTAAAATTCTGGACGCAGATCTGGTCCCCTGGGATGTCTGTGTGTAACCAGATACTCCATGATCTAATCAGATTCTGCAAGGACTGTGCTATCACTTTAACACTTAGCAGTAGAAAGCTTCATCAAAATGGAAAACTTATCTAATATTTAAAGTAAAATGCAGTTTAAAGAGACAACCATGAAAAGCAGGGGTGTACAAAATTTTAAGACACTTCTCAGATTAAACAAAGCCAAATCCAAGCTAGAGTGTAAGATGATTTGTCGTGACTCCATTTATTGTTACAGAAGAAAATGTTATAGCTGTCACTTCAGTTTATAGGGTTTGTTCCAGTTCACTTAAAATAGCATCGCCATCAGAAATGACTGACTAGCAGGATTTCATTAATGTGATAGTTATTTGCCACAGCATTTGTGCTTCGGAAAGTAATTTTGAAAAGCACCTATAAAAGCATCTGTAGCAGGCAAATCTTGTGCTCTGAACTCATTTTGATGATAGGATTTGGTCTCCGAGGGCCTAGTGCTGCAGTTCATTTCAGAAATACAAGTCCTGCTGACCTTGAAGGAGTTTTGCAAGCAGCTGAGGAGCAGACCTGCTTGCCACGGTGAATCTGACCAGAAGCATCCCCTCTGGCTGGGACAGCAGGAGCGTGGCTCTGCCTGCAGCCAGACAGTACTTCTGTATAGATTGCCAGGCGGCTAGTGGTACGCAAAGGGTGATGAGCATCTCCTAGGGGTCAGCTCATCTTTCCATAAAGCAAGACAAAGGCCCACACAGAGGAATGATTTGCAGATGTCCTTAGCTTTATCAGCTGCTTTCATGTAAATGTCTAAATGCTGAGCAAAGTAAGTCGTCGGCTTTTTGGTTTGTGGTGGTCTTTTTTAATGGATGTATCATGAGGCAGGGAGAATTTTTCCTAGCAAAGTGTCTAACATATTTGTATTCAACTTTGTTATGTTGTGGAAAATTATAGCTTCTGTACATAGGCATGTTAAATAGTACATCTCATTCTTGTCAAGAGCATGCAGTGGAGTTTCTCTATTTCAGCAGTGGCATGCAATGCTAGCCTTTGCCCTATCTGTTGCATTTATGTAACAAAGGAAAGCAAAGAATTTTAGAGGTAAATTTAAGAAGAGAAACAGCATTCAGTAACCTTGTTGATGACCAGATGAGACTTGAAATAAAAAAAAGGTCATAAAGTTTACATGTCTTTGGCGTTTTTCAACTCTTACTTTAGCTGGCTATAAAGGTGTGCGGGGGATGTTTTTGGTTTGATTTCCTTTTTTTCTTTGGTTCTGCAAAGCAGACAGTGCATGATTCAGTGAGCAGGACCAGACTCTCCTCTTCTTGTTGACTCTGGGGATTTATTATGTGACTGGCTTTGCTGGAGTTGCACCAGGAATGCCTTGATGTCCATAGCACACTGACTTCAGTGACCTTAAAGGCCTAAGCAAGAGCTCGAAGCTAGTGAGGGAGCCTCCCAGACAAACAATGAGAGAGTCACTACCTTTACTTCAAGTTCCTGCAAGGTGCTGGTGGGGTAAATGCTGCCAGACAAATGTAGTGAATTGAGAAAAAAGGGCAAGGCGGGTGTCTGTTGATGAGCAATAGTACAGGTCAGAAAACTATGTTTATTAAGAAAGAATCACTAATGACTTTAAATAGATGAATACAATACTGATCGTTTCCCTTTGTTGTGTTTTTAGGGTCTCATGACTCATTTAGCTTCTACATCGATGAAGCCTCTCCAGTTGGGCCTGAGCAGCCGGAGACGGTCCAGAATTTTGTGTCAGTTTTTGGGACTGTGGCTAAAAAGCTGATGAGGAAGTGGTTGGCTACGCAGACCATGAACTTCACCAGCCAGCTGGGGGCAGGTATACGGTATTTCGATCTTAGAATTTCTACCAAGCCCCGAGACCCAGACAATGAACTCTACTTTGCTCATGGTTTATTCAGTGCCAAAGTCAAGGAGGGTCTGGAAGAGATCAATGCGTTTCTTGCTGACCACCCAAAAGAAGTGGTCTTCTTGGACTTCAATCACTTCTATGGGATGCAGAAATACCATCATGAAAAGCTTGTCCAAATGCTCAAAGATACGTACGGAAACAAAATGTGTCCTGCTATATTTGCCCATGAAGTCAGTCTCCAGTACCTGTGGGAAAAGGAACACCAAGTGCTGGTGTTCTACCACAGTCCAGTGGCTCTCGAGGTACCATTTCTTTGGCCAGGCCAGATGATGCCAGCTCCTTGGGCAAACACAACAGATCCGGAAAAACTGATTCAATTCCTCCAGGCATCAATCACCGAAAGAAGAAAGAAGGGCTCCTTTTTTATTTCTCAAGTAGTGCTGACGCCAAAGGCTAGTACGGTGGTGAAGGGGGTTGCGAGTGGTCTCAGAGAAACGATCACAGAACGGTAAGTTTCTAGCGGATAATGTGTGCTGAATGTGTGTGTTGGTAATGCTGCTTTTCTCATTTCTTTTAAAGAAACTCCAGCAGATGTGTTCCTTCCATGCTGCTGTGGGATGGTCAGAACTTTGGCATAATCCTAAAATATTTAAAGAGAAACACATCAAAAGAGAAGCTTTTGCATCTTGAAATAAAATCTGGCATTAAAGCCTAATAAGATCTTATGGAATTGGCTTAGCTCTTTTCTTTTCTGCATGCAGGCTTTTCCATTTGTTTTGTGTTTCAACTGTGGTTTCTTACCATAAGCACTGAACATCTTGCCTTGGATTTCCTTACTGGATGTGGACAAATCTCTCTGAATGATTTAGATCATTAAAGTTTTTATTTATGCTTCAGGCTTCGGGTACTGGGTAAATATTTTTTTCATTTTGGCTCATCAGGAAAATTTGCAGAATTTCTATCCCTAACTACCTTTGTACACATTAAAGGTGCATGGCTTTTCTCTCTTGTCCTGGTTTGAGGTAGAACAGAATGAATTTTTCTTTCAATAATTTTACTTTTCAGTTAAGTTTCTTCTAACTAAAGGTGCTTTCTGAAATTAACAGCATATTTTTCAGACAGTGTCTGCTCCCAGAGTGATAAGGTCGGATGTTTATAGTTAATACCAAGGGATGGTACGCAGAGAGGTTTCTGCTTACACTTATTGCTATAACAACCACGGTCAGCTAAATTTTTTGTGTGTCATGCTGGAGGGTTGGAAGCAGAAGAGTGTAGAGGGGTTGCACCTGTGGGGAGGACCGGACAGGAGAGGTGACCCAAAACTGACCAACAGGGTATTCCATCCCATCTGCACCATGCTCAGGATAAAAGCTGAGGGACCAAAGGGTCAGCTTCTTTCTTCAATGGCTAATGTCCAAGGCGGACTCTGTCTTTTCCCCTGCCTTTGATCCCTATCTGCGCGCCTTCAATCCAAATCTGGAATCCAGTTCCCGTCTGTCTCTGAGTCCAGTCTGGGACTTTCCCAGTGCCTTCCAGTGACATCATTGTCATCCTGGAACCTCAATACAGTTTTGTATATATTTCCTTATTTTCTTATTACTATTATTACCTTTTTATTATTAATATTTCATTAGTTTAGTTTCTTTTCAACCCATAAGTGCCAGTTCCCGTCTGTCTCTGAGTCCAGTCTGGGACTTTCCCAGTGCCTTCCAGTGACATCATCGTCATCCTGGAACCTCAATACAGTTTTGTATATATTTCCTTATTTTCTTATTACTATTATTACCTTTTTATTATTAATATTTCATTAGTTTAGTTTCTTTTCAACCCATAAGTGCCCCTCGCTGTCTCTTATTCTCGCTCCTTTCTCTGAAGGGAGAGAGGTTAGAGAGAGCATCTATCCTTCGTTTGGTGGCCAGTCCAGCCCAAACCATGACATCTCTGCATATCACCACACGTTATATCAAGCTGGCCTCCTAGCAGGCCTTCATCAGTCATACAGGAAAGAGACTGCAGGCTGTTGTAGAGGCTGTGTACATGGAATACTGTGTTGACAGGCCATTAGTTGTTACATTACAAAAAAAGCCATCTGTGCAAGATATGCATTATTTATACCATTCTGACTTTGATAAATCACAGCCAATTTTCAGCTTAAAGGCATATATGTGTGACTATGTTCTTGACAACATGGTAGGAAACCTGAAATTTAATGCCAAGACACAAGAGCTATTTTTTACCCCTGAAAGGAAAAAAAAAAAAAAGTGGTTACAGAGTGTAAAAAGAAAAAAAAATTATAATGGGGATCAATGGCCTGGTAGCGTTCTGCTCTCTGCATGGATGTGTCTCTGCCAGGAAGGTCTATTGAGAACACTGTCCCCTTCTATGAGATGAATGACACAGTGCCTGTGACACTACAGCCTGCTAAAAGAAAACATCCCTCATTTTTGAGAAAGGTTGAGCCATTCTTATGGCAGCTTTCCCAAGTGACTGTTAACTTGAAAAAACAGGGGAAAACTTTACCTGAAGTGGTAAAACACTGACACAAGGTTTTTATAAGCAGTGGGATATGATTCTGAAGTGCTTGTGCGCCTGCACTTGCAGCTGTTTGTATATTCTTCACATATGTTTTTATAGGCTCCATTGGACTCAGGATCTCCCTTTCTACTGAGTTTGAAGAGCACTTCTCTGTAGTGAAATACTACTTTTTTGATGGCTTTTACTATTAAACACTCACCTTCTTGTTCGAGGATTCTTTAGAACATGGGTTATTTAGAGAGAGTGTTCTTTAGACCATGAAGTAGAACAACCAAGAAACTACCAGGTTCTTATAACGTGCTGCATCAATAGCCATTAAAAATCCTTTTCTTCTTCTCTGACTCATAATGGGCTTCCTTGAAGCTGTTTGGAAAAATGAAAACTTCAAATAGATTCTGGGTATGTTTGGCTGAGCTCTGAACGACTTGAGCCTGTGAACTCTAAGTATGCCTTTCTCTGCAGCACATTTTAAGATGTTAACTTACTTGAAATGTCAGAAAATAATTGGGCTGGAATATGTGGAAATGTTGTCTTTCCAAATTGCAACTAAAATTTTTCACGAGCCACAAGTGTGTAATCACATCTGCTGCATGAATATGTTTTTCCTTCTTTGCATAACTATTTTAACCATTGCAAAAGAAATTGACCTTTAAAGTGATCTCCAAAGCTAGTATTTAGTCTTCCAAGTGTGGCATCTTATTTTGAATTTTTATTTGTATTTTTATTACAAAAATACACTGCAGGAACACACAGGCTTGGAATGTGTGTTAATCTACATAGAAACTGAGCTTGTGTATTGAGTTAACCATTCTAAAAGTAGACATCGAATATACTCAGAACTACTCCTCATTTGATGATGATCCTGTTAAAAAATAAATAGATGACCAATTAAAAGATGCGGTGCATTTAGTAGAATTTACAGAATTCTCTCCAGTCTTGCTGCATTAATGTTTCAGTAACTTAAAAGTGTGCAATTCATACTAAAGGAGCCGGGGCATATGTTCCAGCTTGCTACTTTGAACCATCTGATAATTTTTTTGTAAAAAGATTATTCTGTCTTTTTCAGAATAAATACGCAGATCAAATCTCGTTATTGTGTCCAGGTGGATAACATAGGTGCTTTTATTGCTAGTTGTTGCATAGATTTATACTTTTTATACTGTTCTTCTGCTTATTAATAAATGCTGGCAAAGAGCTTTGCATTAGGAATGCAGTATCTTGCTCTTGGCAGTAGTTTTGTAACAATACTTGGGTAAGATTTTTCCCTCGCATTGAATTTTCAACGATCTGAATGTGAATGTGGTGTAAGTTTGAATTTTTCAAATAATTCTGCTGTGGTGTTTTTTTTCTCCCTAAATTAAATATTGCATTTAAGAAATGTTCCTTTGGAATTTTCAAATAAAACCTGTAGTTGCCTCTTTCCCCCCTCCCCCATCTGTACAGTTGCCATTTTCATTTACATACTGACTTAATTCTGAAAACAGAGCGAAGTTTAGATCTTTTTGGATCCAATAAAGTGTACCAGCTTTTGATCCCTGAAGTTGTTTGTTAGTCAGGAGGTTATTTATGTTTTGAAGAGCAGTGGCCACCTTAGCGGGTAAACCTGGTTTCTCTCAGCTGCAGTATCCAGACCAGGAAAGCTGCAGGCAGACACCGTGCATCAGTCCATGCTCCTTTTTGCTGCTTTGCATGTCATGTGAAAGAGCATGGTGAAATATTCCTGCGTAGCCAAGATGGTTGGTTTAATAGCTTTTCATTGCTGTGGCCTGTGGTGGCGGAGGTCCACGTGTTCGAACTGCAGTAGAGCAGTCTCCTAAGGTGGTACGTTTTGAAAGGAGAAGTGGTGTTATTCCTCAGCCTGTTCCTCACAGCACAAATGTGCGAGATGGGAGGCCCATGGTAACCTTGATTTAAAAAAAATCGAACAGTTTCATGCTCCTAGGACAGAATTCAGTAGAAGATACACCTGGACTGGTTTTTACTGATAGTGCTTGCTCACAGGCTTTGCTGCTGTCATCACAGGTAATGCTCTGTGGGACAATAACTTGAAAGAACGAGAAATCATAAAGTCATCAGGCTTTCTGTCCTGCACAAATACAGGAGAGAAAAGCCATTTCTCCTTAGCTCTTCCTAGGACCACAGCTCGACATTAGAAAACTTTATAACACAGCTTTCATCTTCAGTACTTAAATGAGAAGAATCACGTGCATTCGTGCATGTTATGTTTCTTGGATTTGATGAAAAACTTTGAGGGCTAACAATATGTTTTCAGGCTTAACATTCTGTCACGCACAGTTTAGATGCCAAGAAATACTCTTTGATTAGCAAACAGTTCGTACCAAACAAATTACGTTCCCTCTGCTTATTGAATTAACTTCACAGTGAGGCAGCTGCCTTTAATACATCTGAAAGGCGGTTGTGAAACAACCTTTTGATGATTGTAGAGCTGTTCTTCATAATAATCTAGTTTGTTTTCTGATTTGCAGTGAAGTTACTAATTTTATCTCTGACACTGGAGACAAGCATGATATTCTCTTTGTTGTCTCTGAGGATGAATAATATAGGAAAAGAAGAATAGATCCCTTCAGAGGATGCAGAAAACCTGTGGTACTTTTAAAGCTCTCAAGAAATAGAAAATAAACACGTACCCAGCTGATTGTCACTTGATTTCCAAATTAATCTCTAAGGATAATGTTCCCTGTAGCTCACATGTGACTAAATCCTTGCCCACAATGCTGAAGCTTCCCCCTTAGCAACCAAAGCAAATTAAAAAAAAACATAAATCCTGCACATGAGAATGAACCTTTGAAGTGGAGGCAAAGCAACCACACTATTAACAAAAGGGGTAGTAAGTAGGCCACAGAAGTTGTCTGGAGAAAAGCCGTCTCTGGGAGCAGTCACAAACCGAGCAGGGTCAGATTTAGCTAGTGAATAGGTGGATATTATATGAAAAATAATCCCTGAAGTTGCGAGAAGTGGGATTTTTGAGTCAGTTACTGAGGGTGTGCTCCTTCTGCAAGACGTATCTCAGCCAGATGAATTTTTGAGAGTTTCTGTGTTGCTGGAAGAGTGGGATTTGATGATATTTTGATCCACACTTGGTACTGACTGATGCCCTTCTTTAACTGTTTTATATGGAGAAGAAAAATGACGATAGAAATAGCAACTGTGGCAGCCATATTTTGCTAATTGTCTGGGTGTCCTTCCTGCTTGTAACCTTGGTACCTGTCTCCGTTACGGGCTGCAGGAGAGGAGCCAGGTGCGATGAGTTAGTTTGGGTTTGGGGCTCAGCAACCCCATGGCAGCACAGGTGGAGTGTGGGAGCTCTTTAGCTGCCAAGAGGCAAGTGTAGATGTGGTCCCTCACTAACGAGGATGGTACAAGCACGCTTGTCCCTTGCTGCGTTTGACCTTGGAGGCAGCTGTCTTTTTTTTTCTTTTTTTTTCTTGGCCCCAGAAGGCACAGGCTATCATTCTGGTATACTACTAGGGAATTCAAAAGTACTCTGAGCAATCCAGCCAAATCCTTAGTATTTCTGTGCTTCCTCAAGCTATCCTTAATTACTTCCCTAATCTTTCCACACCAGAGGCAATCTCCCTGTTTGCACACAGAGCAGCACAGGGAGACCTTGGGTACATTCGAAGCATCTACCTGCTGTCAACAGGCCTGCACAGTAAAATCCCGAATGGGCTGTGTACGTTCACGCCGATTTTGCCAGCAGGTGTTTTAGTGGCATTTCATCATCGGAGCATCTGTCTGCACAAGGATTTTAGTATAGCGTTCTCTGGGGAAGTGCTGGGTGGGTGCGTCTGATGGCTTTGGTCATGAACCTGGAATAGTACTAAAATGCCACAAAATACAAGGGCATGGGATTTCTCATAACTTCGCTAGGCAAAAATATTTATTTACATACCTATTAGCGGCCTATGGGATTTAGTCCAGAAAGGAGGTTGGCACGGTGCTCACCAGCATTATCGGTGGCTTAGCTTTGGGGTGTTTCTTTGGGGCAGCTGGCTTAGTGTCTTCCTGTGGGGGGGTGGGGGTGTCTCACAGTCTTTTCCTCTATTTGACCTGCTTGTAACTTTTATCATGTTATGCACCAAAGCACCTGCTTGCAGATGCAGTAGGTGCTGTGTGACTACTTGTAAAGACATTTTACGTGATCCCACCGTCACACTCTGAGCACAGCCTGACGCTGTGTATTCAGGAAGCAGCAGCAAGTGTTTTTCATCATGAAAAGGAAATGTTCGTTCCCCCAGCCCCGCTGCTATAAGCTGTCACCAGCATCTACTTGTCTCAAAGATTTCATGCTTCAATCTGCACGGCTGCTGCAGTGAAATTGCAAATGGCTCATTAAGTCAGTTGGGCTTTCTTTGATCTTTCTGACGTTACTGAGATCACTAAGGAAACTCTACAGCTAATAGATGCTAACAAGTGCTGACTCTGGGGAAGCGCGTTTGTCGATGCTGGTCCGGGGTCTGCCTCGGTGCTTTTAGCTCACTGTGAAGGGAACAGTGCCTCGATGGGTTGGTCCATCTCCTCTTCATTTGTAAAGTCAAAAATGAGCACAGAGACTTACACAAACAAGCCTTCACAGATTCATTCACAAGGTTATTACTCGCAATTATTTCAAGCTGATAATGACTTTCTGTAATACAAAGACACTTAATACAAACTCAAGCAAATACAAACTCAGCAGGTATAACATCCATGTCTCTATGTTGTATTAGCACTTGCATTCTTCAAACCACGTCTTCAGGAGTGATGAGTTAGTAGATCTATAGGCACCTCCTTGGTACTTTTTAAGCAGCGAACTGGGCAGTTCTGGGCTAACTCACATGCAGTAACATGCATATGTTTGAAAGTTTGAATTTTTAATCCCCTGTAGCTGCTCCATGGTCCTGGAGTGGTAGGATGTGGAGAGAAATTGTCAGAAAAAAAATTCCTGTGAGCTCTTAAAACCCTATTGCACACAGTGCAATACTGCATACAATTCCCAGCATCCTCCAAGGCCTTAGAGGGCTTTCCATTGTAGTCTTCTAGGGAGAATGCATCCACGCTGTCCCTACAGAAGTCACCTGGGTATCTCCGCTTGGATGGTGGGCTAAGGGGGCCTTGGCTACAGAAAGCCCCTGGCATCTGTTGTCAGAAGGTGCACCAAGCTTGCGGTTAATTTTGTTAAATGCTTCCCTGGGGTTGCAGAGGGGGGTAGCCTTCGTGGAGGGGACGAGGGGTTGGGCGTGCAGGCTGCAGCCGGAGTGGTGCTGGGGCAAAGCACGCGGAGGGAGCAGTGAGGCGTTGTGCACCCTGCTGCCACATCTGTACAAGGGAGATGGCTGGGACAGGGGGAGTGGAAACGGACCTGTGAATAGGAAAAGCGGCCAGGCCGAAGGTCGTGGTGATGTACCACCTTCTGTATAACGCAGAACTTGCGTGGGCTATAAAAATGCCCGTATTTTTCTGCTATTAAGACAGAGATTGTAAAGTTTGTTCCCTCGGTATTAATGTCTGTGGGGTGCAATACAGTTCTTTCTTAGGGACCCACTGTTATTGTTAAAGATGCTGCTTTGATAAAATGTAAATTTATTTTGATTTCTTTTGTTCTTAAAGCCTGGAAATGTTTAACCTGTTTTATTGATCTTTTCTCGACAACTTTACTCTTAGGCAAATGTTTCATAATTCCATTTTCTTCCAGGATTGATTTTTATTTTTTGGGGGGTGGATAAGATATAAATTTCATGTAGACAGAGACCATAATAAGAATTTTTCTGTAATTATAATAATAGCAATTGTCCTAGGCTGTACAGTTGTGAGCACAGCCTATTAGAGTAAAATGTTTGCTTGATGATGAAGGACGCTTGCTGGATGAAGGAAAGGCTGTGGACGTTGTTTATCTGGACTTCAGCAAAGCCTTTGATACAGTCTCCCACAGTATCCTCCTGGAGAAACT